>OX421504.1:36617649-37217649 GCA_949126835.1 Anisus vortex
GAAAAGCAGCTTCCAACCAAGTCAGTGAAAAAGATAATGTAAATAAAGTACAGTGAATCCTCATTTATCGTGGTAGATAGGTTCCGAGACCGGCCGCAATAGCTGAAAATCCGCGAAGTAGGCACACCACATTTACAGTATTTATTTAACATGTATTCGGACTTTAAAAACCCTCCAAACCACCCTTTAATGTACAGATATCTACAGTATGTACATACAGTACACAGGCACACATGTACAGATATCTACAGTATGTACATACAGTACACAGGCACACATGTACAGATATCTACAGTATGTACATACAGTACACAGGCACACATGTACAGATATCTACAGTATGTACATACAGTACACAGGCACACATGTACAGATATCTACAGTATGTACATACAGTACACAGGCACACATGTACAGATATCTACAGTATGTACATACAGTACACAGGCACACATGTACAGATATCTACAGTATGTACCTACAGTACACAGGCACAAATGTACAGATATCTACAGTATGTACATACAGTACACAGCCACAAATGTACATATATCTACAGTATGTACATACAGTACACAGGCACAAATGTACATATATCTACAGTATGTACATACAGTACACAGGCACACATGTAGATATCTACAGTATGTACATACAGTACACAGGCACAAATGTACATATATCTACAGTATGTACATACAGTATACAGGCACAAATGTTTTGTTGAATGAACTAAATAATTTGGGTCTTCATATATCGCGACTATTTTTGAAATTTCTGGAAAATCTGCAATAAATTTTCTCTTATAATATAATGAAAAAAGTCCATGAAGTTGTGAATCTGCAAAGTAGTTATGGTTCACTGTAATCCCGGCAAACCAAATTGATCCATAGGGCTAATAGTCAATGTGACAGTCAATGTAATCGCATAAAACTACAAGTAATACTGACACTGTTCAGGGTTTAAAGAATCACTACCATGGCTAGTGTTATACTAAGTTAAACAGTGGAGACAACTCACTTCTTGTATCTCCGCTACACTTAGGAATCTCTGTTCCTGGGGCGTGTCTTTAGACTGCTTTCCCTTGGCAGAGCTCTGGATCGGGGCATCGTCGCCTGAATCCTCTTCATTCTCCCGGCCCTTCCCTTTCTTTTTAGTTGACTTGGTCTTGACCTCGCGACCCCCTGTGCCTTCCTTCTTTGATGTGCCGGCAGCTGTCAAATATATTAGAATTAGAACATTTTCAACCAGAAAATTTAAATTATCCCATTTTGCTTTGGCTTTTAACAAAAATTACCATAATGAGCGTTTGATTCTAGGGAAACCCACTGAGCTTACTGTGTTGGTGGGTAAAGACAATTTATTCACTAACACACTAACATTTATATGTAAATTTCCCAGGGTTTTAGCAGACTTACTGGCAGCTTTTTTCCTCCTCTGTTCTTTTTTATCGTCTCTGGAATGGCTGCCATCGTCCAGCCCCGAAACTTTGACGGCTGCTGGGACAGCTGTGGTTGGCTCTGTCAGAACTGACAGGTGGGACTTGGCAGCCTTAAGAACAATAACAAGCAAACAAGAAAAAAAAAAACTTTCTTAGAAACACAATATAAACACAAACAAAATTGTTTGAATTTCTAAGCTGTTGAACGTAACAACAAAAATATGTCATCTTATAAGAACAGCATTTCTTTCTTGGCACAAAATATTCCCCAAATTTTGTTTTTTTCTGAATTCATGACACCCAAAAAAGTTGTTTTTATTTTTATTGTTCTATTGTGTACATAAAAATCACAATTTTACAGTGACAACAGTGATAACAAGAGCTTGCTTTTTTTTTTTCTTGACATGAAATGTTACTTTTTAAATGTGTGATCTGGGTACAAAAAATGCAACTTTTTTTTCTGAAACAAACAATGCAAACTTTCAAGTTTAGATATAATTACATTTCTTGTTTAAAAGGCCATTTTTTTAAAAAACATCTAGGGCAACATAAAACCAATCTTAAAAAACAGAAGCCTCAATGTTTTATATTTAATATAAAGACACCCAACTTGCACAAGATCCCTGGACCAAACTCAAATAAAAATTTCAGGAAATTTTCTGGAGTTTTTCAGGAGGAAGTAACAAATTTCAGGAGGTGCAGCAAAACCGAATTCACTTAACATTGATGCAGATACATATAATATTTAAAAAAATATTTTTAAGGGCATTATAATGTGGAAGCTAAAAATTTTCCAATTAGCTATGTTCATTATCCTGCTTGCAATTGTCCTCGGGGACTTTTTCTTGAAGAGAAGAAACTCACTGACCTTTTCAGCCTTTTCCGTCATGAGGTCGGTGAAGGCAGGAATGCTGTCTGACACCAGCTTGTCACTGGCCACGATGGTCGAGTCACAAACTATAACGCTCCCTTTGGACTTCAGGACTGGCATCAACAAATCGGACGCGTCCTTGCGACTTAAAACTGAAGGAAGAACTGACTGTCAAGAGATAGTAGTACAAAATCAGAACTCAAAAGCTAGCAAAACAATATTTATATAAATTTATTTTTCTTTATAACTCTGCATTAAAACTCATGTTTCTAAACATTTCAAATAAAACAATAAATTATCTACAAATACCTAAAACTAGCATTTAGAAATTTATGAATGATTTCTGTTGTTAAATGTGAGCATGCTAACACATATTTATTAGCCCATCTATTTGAAAAAATGTGGGAACATGGTTTGCAGGTGTCTGAATGCCACAAGCAACATCACCAGATATGGTTCCTCCCCCTCATCATCTAGGTGAAACTGCTAGTTTTAGGTATTTGTTTGCAGACAATGGAGGACCACGGTGAACAATCTCTCTTAGAAATTCTAGCACTTTATGCTAATAACTCTAACTGTTCATGTATAATATTATAGACTCATAAAAACTTACTAGAATGTCTACCCATCCACCCAGATTCAATGCCTCGTCAAGTGTGTCTCTAACTTGGTCAGAAATTCCTGGACCCACACAGCAGGTACTTAAAAACACAAGAGGCTCCGACTTGAGTTTCTTCTTGATGTAGCCTTTTGGGTCAGAAATGCCCAATCGAGTCAAGGCGTCATATTCTAATTACACAGACAGGAAAGAAAAAACACATTTAAAAAACACTTCTTGGCAATAAAATCAGCATAAAGGCAGTAAATGAAGAGAGTAACCTGCTTTTAGCAAATTTCCCACATTAGAGAAACCAGATGTGATAGTTGTTTTAATAACTGTAGCTACTAGCTCAAAATGCTACGTTTGATAGCGCCTAAAGGGTGGAACAAATGATCTTTATTTTTTATCTGCTCTAGATTATTTGACAGTTTGTAATATTTTTAGAAGATGCCTTGAACACAACTGTTACTTGCCTATTCACCTAGCCGCCACAACAGCTAAGTCCCATAACTACAACCGGTAACAGTCACTTATCCTTATTACAACATGACAAAGGCTTTAGACCATCAGTAATATTTCATCTGAGAACATTTCTATCCAGGGTAATCAACAGTTTTAAAGCAGCATAAAACAATGAAAATATAACAATGAAATGTAACAAAGCAAATGTAACAGTAAGACAGTTACAAAGCAGAAGTATAAGAAATTACCTGGTTGAGAAAAAAAATGTATGGTAAACATTATCACGAGCGATTAAAATATCAATGGTTTTTGTTAGTAACGAATGCTAATGGCTATGGATGAAATGGTGTTGATGGTTTACAATTCTATAAATTACTACACCACTGCTGTAGTGTATAAGTGCAAGTATCCAATTCATTCTAAAAAAAAATCAAAATAAGACTTATCCACTCACCTAGATATCCATTCTGTCTGTAGAAAGAATCCACCCACTCGCTCTGTGTCCTGGTGTAGATGTCAGGCAGGAACTGAGACTTGTCTTGCCGGCTACCGGACACACTGCCGGCCAAGCGGCCGCTGGCCATCAGCTCTTCCAGAAACGCTGGGAAATCATGACAAAGTTTAAGGTCACGAGGCGGCAACAAACCAGTCATTTTCTACACACACCTGTACATCAATTCAGCTTTAAACCAATATAGAACAATCAAGCATTTTCTTTTGGTCCATGAAAAAGGTATTGCTACACAGCTAACCACAATTTGTCAGGGTCATTTCACAATCGCCTAAGTCATCTGATTGGTTTAAGATATATGCAATTTGCCATATAATAGAAGACTGTGTAAACTATACATTTCAAGTCGTAGCTCAAAACCCCCCAAAAATGACTTAGGCAATTGTGAAATGACTGTGACGAATGTTACATTAAAAACATAGCTCTGAAAGAGATTTAAGCAATACTAATTATCATCTTACAGTGGAAAAGGTGTTCCTGGCAGCCTATATACTGCCTCACTGGCCCGATGGTGGTTGGCCTAAAAACAAAAACACACATAGGAAAATATTTATCTGATAACTCAAACTAGTCCAACAAAAAATGAAACGTAAAAAAATTTTTGAAGAAAAAAAAACAAATTTTTATATGAAATATTTTTAGAAATTTATGAACAAGTAGTAAGGTAATTCACACTACAGTTGAAATTTCACTTTTGATGTAATTGTTTGAATTAGAGAGACAAATATGATGTTTAGAATTTTTCCTATTCCATTTTGTTAGCATCACAAAAAAAGTTATCTAAATCATTATTTAAAATGACATCCGGGCATGGAATGGGTTGCCTGAACAAATCAGGAAAACCATTAATTTAACATTATTTAAAGTATTAATTGAAATGCAGGACTAGGCTCAGACCATGATGAGCGAAGGACACTATAATCTTCTTTATAGAAGGGGCGTCTGTAACATGAAAGAAACACTAGAGGACAGAAGGGCAATGAGAAAAGCAGTAATAATACACAACGCAAAGAAATATAATTTATAGAGTATGAATGTAGATTTTTATAATGGCACAATTCGTGAGCTTTTTTAAGCAAGTCAAAAGCCTTTATAAATTGAATGTCATAGTTACACTGTAACTGCGCTCAGGGCTCCACGTATCTGTGCTTTCATCCGAGTCACGAAGGCATTGGTGAAAACAATGTCCCGTTCATAGCTGTCCATCTGACCCTTGATACGCTTTCCTAAATGATGACCTATAACCTGGTGAGGAGGAAAAAATTTATTGATTTATATAGGAATTCACAAGGACCAAGATAGTGATTGCCCCACCACACACACAGCATCTCTTACTGCCAGGCAAAGGGCATAATCAAAGACGTGTACTAGAGAAAATGGACTGAGCAACACAATCCTCCAACAGGAGATGACTGGCCGCACCTTACCAGATATGAGCAGACCACCATACTCCGACTCAGGCCAGGACACAACAGACTATTAGACCACCAGCACCAAATTGGCCTGTCACACCCCTGAGTGCCACCAGTGGAACTGGACTCCAGAATGCAGAGCACATCTTGCAATGGTGTAAACTTCACAGAGAGGCCCGCAACCAGGCCTGGCCTGGGGCCCAAAGCCATTCTTACAAACAACAGCCGGGTTCTTCAGAGAAACAGGATTGCCAGTCTGACACAGCAAAGGAAAGCAAAATGGAACGCTGAAGAAGAAGATAAAAGGCCACAGCCTACAGAAGAATTTAATACAAGGATAGCTTTTCAAAGCGTCCAGTGTTTGCAATCCTCAAACACAGAATGACAAAGTTACTTACTTCTGCTTATCTTATCAGCATAATATGCTTCAATCCATATCGCTGAATTTAGAGGGGACAAAATTATGAATGAGGAAAATTTATATTTGTAAACATTCTCTTTCCATTCATAGCTTTTTGAGGGCATAACATTTGCCATGCACATATAATCGATTGATTTATATGCGTCACACATAATGAATCACATAAAGTATCCCTTTCATACTATGACATAGTCTATGTTGACTCAATGGCCAGTGAAGCAACGTAGGCCAGATTTCAAGGCCTTAGCATACAAGGGGAATTTGTAGCCAGCATGATGCCCCACCACCTGAAGTTTCACCAGCTAATGTCTGGAATCCATCAGAAATAGGTATACGCCAAGACACAAACCAAAATGAAAAAAAAAATTCGGTACCCTGATTTGACACCAAGACCTCTGGAATGGCAATCAGGACACAGACCCTAGTTATGCTGAGGCCACTTTAACTGGTTATCTGCTACAGCCACCCCATGTCTATTATCCACACCTGTTAACTACGACAAAATGTAAAGTCACCTCTCTAATGAAATCTGCCGGCAGGTCATATTGCTTTGTGAGCTCTATTATGGTCACGTGACCCTTCTCCTGGAGCAGGTCATTAATCTCATCAGCCAAACGCTCCCGGTAGGAATAGTCTATCAGCTGACCCAGGACAAGGGTGAGGTGGCTGTCGTGCTTGACCATGTCGTTGACCTTGGCCTCAATATGACTGTAGTCGACATTAAGGAGCTGTTGCAAATCAACAAGATTGATTCTACCTGCAATTTAAAGAAGTGCTTTAAATATATGAGAGACATAAAAAACAATTGATTTAAAAAAATATTCCCATCTGACCAATTTGATCCATAGGGCCGTGGAGCAGTGTTTCAGTGGCAAGAAGATTTCTTAGCCAGCACAATGCCCAGCCACCTTTAATTTACCACAAATAATGTCATGTCCTATAAGAGATGGGGAAGCATTTGGGAACTTCACCAGCCTTCAAGCCCTGGACATAGGGTGCGACAACCAAGGGCACAGAGTCCCATCCATAAAAAGTGATAATGAGAAGTTAATTTGATACGCTAACTTTTTACCCAGTGAAGTAAAATGCATGACTGGTTTGCTTTAATTTTTTGTTTAAAGTATTTCTTTAAAATTACCTGCATTGTAAATAAGTTCATCTCTAATTTCTTTGCCAAGCTGTTCATGGGTCAAGTATGTCTTCCCGTCGGACGTATACAGAACATCAATCAAGCGAAGTTCAACAAGCTTTGAAACTATTTCGATCACATTGCGTTCTGAGAGCCTGAAGTAGAACATGAGATATGACATTACTTTAAAAAAAAAAAAAATTCTAGACTGATCCTGTGAGATATAAATATTTTAAAGTTAACAAACATATAGAATAATAGCATTTCAAAAGATTTTTATAAATGAGAAATATATATTGTGAAAAAAAAAACAAAGCACAAAACAAACACTGATATTTGTACGTTTTGTGAGTTTATCTCTCTCTCTATATATAATAAGAGTGTTTGTCCGCATACGGATCCCCATTGGTCAATTTGAAATCATGTGAGTTTGTGTCACTGACCTATTTAGGCCTAGGCCTATATATATACTGTCTAAAAAATTTTCACATTGGACATGTGTCTTCGCTAGCTCTGTGGTAAACGTAGCGGACTGCTATGCGAGCGACCCGGGTTCAATTCTCCTGTTACACTATACCGTTTTTTTTACAATTTAAAAAAAAACTTTTAAAAACAAAAAACATTGTAAATCTACAGGCAATTTAGATTTTTGTTCAATAAAAATACTTGCCTATTTTTTTTACCCGATCACAATATTTATTTTAAATTAGGCCTACTTTTCTAAAAGTCTTGAGTAAAAAAAAATTATTTAAATATAAGATTTATAGTTTTCTTTTAAGTGTAGTTTATACATTTTTTATCTGCACCTTATAATGTCTTACACAGTCCTTTTTTTTTGTCATAAATTAAAAGTATCAACTTCATAAATGTTGTGAGTTTTAATGCTATTTTGCTGTTATTTAGTCAAATTTATTTTCTAGCGTTGGCAACTTTGTGACAGACGGATTTTCCCGATCTGCAAATTAATATAATAATAAAGTAGCCTATTGGTCTATTATTATGAATAATGATATTGGACTGTAATTGGAAAGTCAGCTGACTTTATAACTTTCATATTTAAATTTAATATTTGGATTTCTGGGCTTTCAGGCTTTAAAGGGAAATATAATAGGCCTACTATAAAAGAGCTGATCATTATAAAAAAAAAAAAGAAAACTTCTAAAATCTTTATCGCGAAATCTGCCTTTATGGATAATCATGTGTGAGACTTGCCTTAGCCGACTTGCCTTAGCCGGCTTGCCGCTTAGGCTAGTCAACTTAACTTAGTTGGACTGCCAACAAATTCAATACTTCAATACTTGAACACAACAATCAGCCAGATTTTGAACATGTCACTAATATTATGGTTGTCAATTACATTCAAGAAACACTAATATAAACCATAATAATGAACAGATTTGAAATGTGTAGCAACTCACTTTTGTTTGGCTGAGGATAACTGAACCTTTTGAAAATCAGCTGCTAAACGTCTCACTTCTTCCCAATCTGCCATTTTATCAACAACTAGAAGGGACACAACTGTCATACATCTCTTTTTTTCTAAGGATAGGGATGCAGACAATTTCTTAGAAACAAATACTATGCATACGCTTTTCCATGCAGTTGATATTATACGAACAAATATGACTCATTTAAATTTTTCTGTCTGTTAAACAAATATGTTATTTCTAATATACGGTACGCAATAAGATTCCCACTATTTTTTTTTTTAAAGTACACGCAGGCCTACTTAAAACTCAAACGCAAAATATATGTGACTGTGTACATGAAAATAGTAATAGCTAGACATTAATCACATTATTATCTTCGGTGCATAAGAGCATTTTGTGGCTGAGTTGAAACTGTGAAAATGAATGCTCCATCAACTTTCGAATCATTTCTTTTGTTCGAAGGAGAAAAAAAGTATGTTGTTTTTGCTTTATGTAGATTTGTAGTAATTGTCTTAATGCGCTTAATTATTTTGGTACTTGTTCTGTGTGTTACCGTTCGGTTTACTCTACATCTACTAACGATTCTGAAATGTTTTAGTTTGGATCAGGTCTAGAGTCTAGATTTCTAGAAGTAGAAGTCTAGACTCTAGACGTCTTAGTCTACCACTACTAGACCTAGACCACTTGATTTTGAAGTCTTGAAGTTTTTGTTTAGGAGTTTATCTTATCTTTTATACACACAGACGCTATTTCTATAAAGACGATTAGCTCAATCAGTTCACGATCAACGTTGCATAGGCTATATTAGGCTATATTATGCTATATATCTTGATGTTGTATCACATCATATTCATATTGCTACCTCTTTTATTGGCCTGTTTTTCTTAGATTGATATGTAGAAAAATAAGTAGTAGGAGTAGGCTATCCCTTGTGGCCTTTCAGTCCAATTTGATTCACAGGGTTAAGCAGCATTCAACAAGTTTCTTTGGCCGTGGCATATAAGGTACTGTGTGGGCAGCACAATGCTCAGCTACCTTACTTACTAACTTACTACCAAATTCAAATTGAAGCTTGATAGACTCTGGGGCCTGGGGGAGCCCTCCAGACCCAGTAAAAAATTCTAGCAGTTATCAAGATTTCAACCAGAAACCTTTGGCACTCTAATTGAGCGTGCTGTCCGCAGGCTGCCATGCCCCTTGTTTTCCTTATTATTATAATTTTTCAGTAGGCTAGTGGGAAATAGCCCTGATTACACTGAATTACAATTTCATTATTAAAATTGTATTATATACATATTTTATCTGTTATAAAGGGCATACATAAAATTCAATTATTCTTACTTTGTGTAATTTACTCAAAAATAAAGTATCCCACCAGACCAGATTGATCCAAGGGGTCTTTGAAGAAGCGCTCACCAGTTTCTGTGATTTGAATTTGGGGAACAAATCCTAGCCTTTACCAGGATTCAAACCCTGGACCTTTGGTACACCAGCTAAATGCACTGCCTCCCGTTCACAGTGACTGTGCCCCATGTGTGTAATTTACTAATATATGTAAAACTCTATATACCTCCAATATATATATTCTATTCCTTTTTTTAAATATTTATCACAGAATATACATTGAGAAGGATTCAAAAATTCCAAATGCAGCCATTTTCACAGTAAATAAAGAAGATCATACTCTGGGAAATTTAATCACAACGTAAGTAACAATACATAACTCACAACAAAATGTATATATTTATGAATTTATGTTAGCTGAATTATTACATAGATTCTTTTATTGTAAGCTAATGTAGGGTTATTTCTCGTCTTGCACTAATAAAAGAAATCTCACAGTAGCAAATTGTTTTTATGAGTCTTATATACATTTTGCTAAGACAAAGTGAATATTTACTATATGAAGTCATAAAATGTTAATATTTAAAAATGACTCTTTTAGTTGTAAGTATTTGACACTTCATTAGGTTAAAATATAAAATGTCAAATTTTCCTGTGCTTAGAAAAAGTTTAACTTAAAGTTACTAAGTTTATTGAGTTTTTGTTTTGGTCATTGTTTTAATTGTCAATTTCGTGTGGTCTTTTTAAAATACTGCCCAAATACAATATGTATCAAAAGGCTTTCTTACTAAATATTTCTGTTTTGCAGCCAGCTGTTAAAAGATCCCCAGGTTCTCTTTGCCGGCTACAAGATCCCTCATCCACTTGAGCACAAGTTTGTTCTCCGCATTCAGACCACCCCAGATTACACCCCGCAGGAGGCCATCACAAACGCCATCACAGATCTTATTTCAGAGATCTCTCTTTTAGAAGAAAGGTTTAAGGTTTGTGCATAGTTAAATAGGAACATATAAATGACAAGATAAGCCGATTCCTGTTTTTTATTACCTAGTTTCATTTATCTAGTGTCAGATTGTACAACATACCCTATTTCATTCCTTCAGTACTAGACTAGAACTCCCATTGACTAAGAGCTGAGATAGGATCTCGTGCCCTAAATGCTTACCCACGCTGTGAAAAGCCTCCGGTACCAAATGATGGTTCCTCCCTGTCCTTTACAAAGAGACACCCGCCTCAAGCGAGCACATCTTTTTTAATGGCAACCAATGACACGAGTCATTGTATGTACCATGTTGAAAGGGTTTAGCAGGACTTTGTTTGAAGATCCCAAAGATGAGAGCCATCTCCAGCCCCTCCCCCTGGGTCTTGGTATGCAGGCATCCGGTGTGAACTGCAATTCTTTCATTTTCGTCCCCTAGACATATCTCAAAAGCCTGTGCATGGGCCTGAGCCCCACCCTCCAGTTACATGCAGATTTGTTTTCATCTGCCTATTTTAGTCCAGTTGGCCCATACAATATTACACAAGAGTCTATTTTAATCACATAAATTAAATAAGGATGTGACCTTAAATTTTGGATAGATGTTACGTTGAATTTGTGAAAAAATAATCTACCAATTACTGAGTTTTTTGTGTGGAACAGGTCAATGTTGTCAAACAATTAGATTTCACCAAATGTAATTTCTGGTACTCAGTTTAAACTAATGGAAATTGTAAAAATAATAGTAGTATGATTGTGCTATGTCCTTACTGGAAAATCGGTTTAAACATTTTCACTGTTGCTGATTAGTTAATGAAATCAAAGCCATTTAATGTGTCAATGAAAATATTTCGATACCAGTGGAATTAAATATAATTCCTTGACTATATTGCTTGAGACCACCCGGCATTGTGAGGGAAACACTGCTTTAAGCTTAAAAAAAATGTCCCTGGGTGAGATCATCAAAGTTAATGGCAATTTCAGTTTGATATTGCAGTCGACTGTATTTCATAGATATTTATTGTATGAATTGTATGTTGCACAAACATATTGTAAGGTATAAATACACTTCTTAAAATTAATTTGCTTCTTTGCAGGATGCTGTAAGAGAAAAACAAGAAGGATCTCCTGTCTAAAGTTTTTTTTTTATGTGTTTTTCTTTATGTTGTTTTTATATTGAATTATTCTTGTTGTATTAATTAGTACTATTGACTTTGTCTTTAAACAATTAAAAAAAAGGCTGAATTCTGACAAAAAATGTTTTTTATTTGGAGACAACTTTTATACACAAGTTATTGTTCATAGAAACATGGAAGTTATCTTTCTTTATAAACATTATCCAGGTCTGCAATCAATGTTTTTGTAAATATCATAAGGAATCATATTATGTTAAAATAAAATGATGTATAATTGCAAATATCTTATGCCTTTTTGTATTTTTAAGATATTGTAGATAAATATGTAATTTGAATCAATTCCGGTATTCCACTTTCGAAATATTTTAATTTTCTCAAAAATTAACCTTATAATATTAATAATAATTTAAAAAAAAGAAAATATAAAGAAAAGAAAATTCAAAATATAATATTACTTGCAAATGCAAAGTTTGCATAAAAGTACAACTTTAGGCTGAGATCAAAGTGACAATCACTAGTGTCATACACTTTCATCCCAAAAGTCAGTCAAGTTGATTAGAATGTTAATTTTGGCAGGAAGGAAGCTGTTGGAACATACGGCCGGTACAGTAGTGATATGTGTTTGAGGCTTGTGAGACTATGAGCTTGCTTATGGTATTCTCCCTGGATCTTGTCTATGCTCAGCTGAGCTATGGCTCGTCTGTTCTTGGCTCTGATGATTGATCATGAGAGTGATAGTGTAATAGCTAACAAGCTATCACGTGACTGAAACCTAGAAAAGCTAGACGAAAGAAAGATTGAAGTGCAAAGTAGTAATAATATACACAAGGCATTAAATTCTTATTTAGAAATTGAACACAAAAAAAATTTATTACAATGCTCTGATAAGTATAAAGACAAAAACACTTTTCTTATCCCATATGCAACAACAAATACATATCAATACAGGTCAGTGACGAACCATTTTGGAACAACGTATAGCCTATAGCTTTTTTTTTAGTTCAGCCCCCAACACATTATGATTATGTTCCCTGACAGTTAAGACCCCCGCCTAGAATCATATGGGTCTAATTGGAAGTAGGCCCGGGCAATTAAGAAATGCAGATGCCCCGCACCGTAGGCTATAAGTACTTTAAGTAAAAGGGGGAGGGAGTCAGATAAGACAGGCACGTGCAGGCATCATATCTAGGTCATTATTGGGGGAGGAATTTAAGTCAGTTAATTAAGACACGCATTATAGGCTGCTTACAAATTGAGTGTGAAGGGGGAACAGTTAATATGCTACAGGCGCCCATCATAATATTATTAATAGGCCTTAAGAAGGGGGTGTCCAGTTAAAATAAAGGTAGGGCCTATAGGAGCTTTTTTGAAAAGGGAATTCTGCAACGGTAATGTGTTATTGTATTGCTTAACCCTTACAGTCCCGGGCGCGTATATAGCGGAACTGAAGGCAGCATAGATAGAAGTTGGTCGGTACGGGAAGGGTTAAGTCGGAAGGGAAAATGTTAAATTATTATAAAGACAACGTCTACTAAGTCTAGGCTTAATTACTTATTGCGATTTTTTAAGTTTTTTTTTTTACCAAGGACATGATCTATTATGCCAGGGGTCGGCAACGTATATACGGTATGTCACGCGTGCCAGACTTGTCACACAGAGCCATTTTAATTGGCACGCGTCTATCGCTATATAGCCTATAGTCTCTATAGTCTATAGTCTATCCGTGAGCCTATTATTAAGCTTTGATTTATGTTGTAGGCTGTAGGCCTAGCTTTTCATACTTACTTTTGTATTTTGTGTGTATATTTAAAAAAATCATAACTTAGTTATTTGTGGAACTATTGCATTCAAACTTTCCCAATAGGCTACTTTGGATATATAATTAGACTTATTTTCTGAAAAATATGATTTCAATTGGATTATTATTAGTTCATTTATGAGCTGGTGAGTAGACATAAAATTTTTTTTTTATTGTGACTTTTTCATGACCCTGTCATTGTACCTCAAAACTTTTTCTTTCTATATCTTTTTATCACTCTTCTATGAATACAAATGTATTCCTCGTCCAATTAGCTAAACTCTGATATGCAACATGACATATGTTTGAAAAATAGCAAGCAGAGAAAAAAAGTTAAAAATCTTCATGTTGAATGAAATTTAAGCCCCTTTTTTTTTACAGCGTTCCTTTGAAAAAAAAGCGACGTATTAAATGGGTTAAATAGGCTAACTCTCCAATAAATACAACTACAGAGACTCAGAGAGAAAAGTCATCACATATTCGACCCTATTTTCAAATGTCAAACTGTACATTATTCGTTAAGGATATTAATACCACACACACAAAAAAAAAAAAGATAAGATGGACAACTACTTATGTATTGATTCAACACACGTGAGCGTCCTGGCCGTGATCGTATAGTGGTTAGTACTTCGCGTTGTGGCCGCGACAACCCAGGTTCGAATCCTGGTCACGGCAGAAAGCTGTGTGTCTCGCACTGCCAAGCTCGCATTTTTTTTTACTCTATTATTTTTATATTTTTCAGTTCATTACGCTGGGCATTTCCAGTTAAGTATCAATTCAAAACAAAAAACTAACACGAAACTGTCCAGCAAACCCGACTCTTGGCAATACGCGTACTATGGAGAAAGAATACTTTATTACTATATTAAATTTGAAACCTATTTATATTTAGAGTGCTTGAAGTTCTAGGCCTAGGTTGTCTAGAACTGTGCTTTGTTGTGTATGTTGTTATTTCTTCGGCCTTTGAAGTTCTCAATTAAATTCTAGGCCTTTTACATTATTAAGTAAACAAAAATTCAAGTATAGATGTCTTAACTTTATCTTTTATTTAATGTAGCCTAGGGAATATTCCCCGTTTGACAAGAGTAACACCATTAGTCAAATCACTAAACCTAGAAACACTAGAGGACAGAAGGGAAAAGAGTAAAGTAGTAATAATACAAAAGGCATTAAACTCTAATTTAGAAATAGGCCTACAACCCAATAACAACCTGTTGCAAAGCTCAGATAAACATAAAGACAAAAACACTTTCCTTATCCCCTATGCGAGAACAAATGCTTATAAGTACTTTTTCTTCCCGAGTGGCATTCGGGCATGGAATGGGTTACCTGAACAAACCAGGAAAACCAGAAACTTAAAATCGTTTAAAACATTAATAAAAATGCAAGACTAGACTGGGACCACGGATGAACGTAGGACGCAATAATCTTCTCTATAGAAGGAGCGTCTGTATTGTATAAGATAAGATAAGCCTAGATCTACTATTGCATAGGCTAATTGAAAGGCATATATAATTCTGTATTATTTAAACACCGGATTTTTAGGTTAGCGTACATGTTATATTCATAGGATTTTCCAGATTTTGATTAAAATGAAGTTTTTTTTTCTTGATTATTCTTTCTTTTACAACAATTAATTATCTTATTCATAAAGATTACTAAAGATGTAGTAGGCTTGTCTATCTGTGATTAAAGAATAAGTCTCAAATAGGCTATAGTCTAGGTTAGGGGTCGGCAACCCACAGCACGCGTGCCAGACTTGGTATGCAGAGCCATTTTCATTAGCACGTGGAAGACCCTAAAAAAAAATCAATTCAAGTTTTTTTCTACGAGAAATTGACAGAGGGCTAGAGCAGGGTACATTTTAAGCTTTTGGCACACGGAATGAATTAGAAATCCTACTTCGGCACACTATTATCAAAAGGTTGCCGAACCCTGTAACGTATTAGGCAACACTTTACCCCAACTAAGGTCAAGTATATCCATCAGAGCTGGGTAGACTCAGGGACACCCTTCGGACCCGTGAAAAAAATCCTAGCCTGCACCTGGATTCGAACCCAGGACCTTCGGTACGCCAGCTGAACGCGCTGCCGCTAGGCCACCGTGTCCTATTTAATTGTTATACATGTCCGGTATGTTTTATTTTAACCTATATGATGCCAGACTTTCTACTGAAACAGGCTTACCGGACTGTCCAGCACAAAACTGGACACCTGGTAAAGCACAATGTTTCTTTTCGTTTTATACTCGTATACGGGCAGATACCGGCAACTACCACAAATTTACCAAGACTGGCCCCAATGCCAATAATGCACACTCAAAAATCTATTCGGGAGCACGCATGGTTAACGACGCTCGCACGCACACAATCTTCGAACACTATCCCACTATCCAGTAGGGAACAGCTGGGCATCTGCTGACTAGATTTGAGTAAATCCCGTCGATTCAGCCATCGAGAGGTTGTTCCAATACGATCGCTCGCCATTCGCGCTTCGTGGAGAGAGGGAGAGAAAGGGGGTGGGTCGCCTGCATATTATCATGGCGAGAGTGATAAAAAAACAACTAACTTCGGAATTTCATTTATTTTTCTTCATTTTTTTTTGTTGGACAGAACATTTGAATATCGATACGAACAAGACGTCTATTGGTTCTTTCATCGTATTTGTGTAAGTTGACAACTATTCGTACATACCCCGGAGTAAAATTAACTTTTGAGTGGTGTAGGATTTAGCTATTAAAAAAACAACAACATTAATCCTTTCGACATCAATCTTTTGTTTCGCATTATTTTACATTTATTAATGACTATATGACAAGAAACGTGTCCAGAATTATTATTTCGTTTTGTAAACACTGACCTACATATCAAGTCAGCTACAATAGTGAAAAGGTAGGTTCTGTATAATAAGTGTGAACAACTTTGGCGTATTGTAGGGAGGGGGAGACAGGGTAGCATCTTTCAAGAGTTGTCTCTACGAAATGAAGTTCCGATTTAGTGGGCTGTTGGAGGCTAACCGAACATGTTTCTATTCTCTAGTAAATTCAAAAACACATAGGCCTACAAATAAATAGTTGGGACAACAGCCCCCACAATGTCCCCCACTGCGATGGGACATCCCTTCCTTAATGTTCTTTTAAAAACCTTTCTTATCTTACATAGTAGTCCTAAAGACGTCCCTTATAAAGAAGATTATTGCGTCCTACGCTCATCCGTGGTCCAAGTCTAGTCATTAAATTAATGTTTTAAATGATAAACTGGTTTTCCTGGTTTGTTCAGCCAACCCATTCCATGCCCGAATGCCACTCTGGACGAAAAAGTACCTATAATTATTATGCAGTTGTTCTTGCATCAGGGATAAGGAAAGTGTTTTTATCCTTATGTTTATATGAGCATTCCAACAGGTCGTTTTCTGTAGAAACACGGAACACTTTATTACTGGTGGCAAATATTATTGGAATGACATGATATAAAATATAATTTTAAAGTATATTTATTTTCTTCTCTTTTTCATTTATTCTTTCCCCAATATAAAGGCACCATCCATTGTGAGATATATTTTTTAATGGGTGCATAGTGGCCGAGCAGCACCGCGTTCTGCTGGCGTACTGAAGGTCCTAGGTTCGATCAAATCCTGTTGAAGTATAAGATTTGTTCTCGTGTCTGGCAGTTGTCCCTGAGTCTACACAGCAGTGATGGGTACCTGACTTTAGTTGGGATAGAGTCAAAGCGGCTGGAAAACTGGTATACGCTGCTTCATGGATCAAGTCTGGTCCGACGAAATATATAGCCTAACAACCAACAACTCTTTGTTTCAAAAGTGTCATGCACTATATCAGAAGGCTCATTGGTGATCTATAAATATTTGAAGAAATAGATCTGGTTGGCATTTCTAGAATTATGTGGATTGCTTTTTGTCACAGGACGAATATGACATTAATGTATCAACGATGGTAACGTGATAGATCTAAGAGATGCGTTGTTATAATCCACTTGATTTAATACATAATGTTCACCCGTAACATACGATCTCTTTCCTTCATCAAGGTCTTCCAAGTCTACAGTTGTATCTTCTTGTATAATATCTATCAGAGCAACAACTTTTTGAGAAGTTGACGATACCACAACTAGCTTGGTTGTAGTCTGAATCACAACTAACTTGTCTTTGGTTTCTTCGTTGATAGGAAGCCCTCGAATAATCATTCGTTTCATTCATTCCATAGTGCCAAATCGTTAATTCAAATATCATGTCCACCTTACTACTATTTATAAACATATGATAACTAATTTCTAACACCTTTGTTTCTGTAAAAAAAATAATCATTTAACATAATTAACACCCACACGCATTGATTTGAAATCGCACAATTAAAATAATCTTTATATAAAGAAACAAATGTTGCTCATCAAATCTACATTATTGTGTGATTCATCATTCAACTAAATCAAAAATCAAAAAGTTATCAAAAAATGTGAACATAATTTATTTCCATGTTGTGTTCAATGCAGGCAAAGACAAATGATGAATCACACAATAATGTAGATTTGATGAGCAAAAATTTTCTGTAAAATATGATTTCATAATATATTATCTTGAAAAGAGAGCAGAAAAGCACTTATGTGGCAAAGAACATTTCACACTCTTCTCCCCTGTGCAAATAACTTATCTCCTCTGTTCCTTATCGTGTCTTCTTATCCTAGAGGACTCGAATCAGGACTATGTTACAGACGCCCTTTCTATAGAAAAGATTATTGCGCACTCTGCTTATTCATTGTTTGATTCTAGTCTAATTGAGTCTAATTAGGGTTTTAAGGTTCTTGCTTTTGTGTGTATGTGATGTCTTTGAACAAACCAACTCATGCCATTATGTATTCGATTTTCACGGGACTTTACTTCCGCTTTTATATAAATAGGCTACTAATGTACGATGTACGCGCGATGTACGTCGGTTAGAATAACCCTGTACGTTAACACCTGCAAGTTCCATAACTCTTTGTAACCAGCTTGTTGTCTTCCCCTTCTTCATCCATCTCCGTTAATATGTCGAATTTTACGGCACACATTAATCATGCTTGCTGCTCACTTGTTTGTTGATCGATAGAGCGCTTGTAGTGGGCACTAGTGCTAATAGAAGGGAATAGTGCTTGCTCTAACAAGGGATTGTGATTGTTAGTGGGCACTTGTGCTAATAGAAGGGAATAGTGCTTGCACTAACAAGGGATTGTGATTGTTAGTGGGCACTTGTGCTAATAGAAGGGAATAGTGCTTGCACTAACAAGGGATTGTGATTGTTAGTGGGCACTTGTGCTAATAGAAGGGAATAGTGCTTGCTCTAACAAGGGATTGTGATTGTTAGTGGGCACTTGTGCTAATAGAAGGGAATAGTGCTTACTCTAACAAGTGATTGTTAGTCACTATTTGTTACAACGCTCAGATAAACAAAAGGAACAAAAACACGTTCCTTACTCCTTATGCGAGAACGAATATATACACTTTCTTCCCGTGTGGCATCCAGCCACGGATTGAGTTGCCTAAACAAATAAGGAAAACCAGTAACTTAAAAACCTTTAAAACACTAATAAAAATGCAGGACGTGACTCAAACCAAGGATGTGCGTAGGACGCAATAATCTTCTTTGTAGAAAGAGCGTCTGTAATATAAAAGATGAAGATAAAATAAATGTGTAATGGGCACTAGCGTTAATAGACTTGAATAATGCTTGATCTCATAAGGGATTGTGCTAGTTATGCTTGAAGCGGTTCAAAGTTCTTGTCGAGATCACCAGTGCTTGTAGGGGCCACTAGTTCATATAGAGGTTGCCATTGCTTATTGGGGTCATGGGAAATCCAGTGCCTGTAGGTTTCATTTATATTACTATAGTGCTCACATTCACGATATTATGTTGCTCTTAAAGGATATATAATATATCAGTCATTCATTGCAATTATTTCAACGGCGGAAGCTTTCGACGAGAACATATTACATGCAAGCCATAATTTTGGACCTTTCACGTTTCATCTAAAGCTAAAACTTGTCTAAATATAGACAAACTCTATACAGAAAAAAACAACAACAACATGGAAAAGGGGAAATATCGACCCGTCTAGACTGAAGAAAAAAACAGCTAAAATTTAACCCAAAAGCTACTCTATGCTCAAATTGGACATGGGCCTATATTTCTATGTATATATATATTCAGATCTAGGTGTTTTTGTTTCTGTTGTTAGATGTGTATAGCGTGTAGTAATATTTTCTCAATAAGGCGTTTGCAATCACGTGACAAAAAGCACGTGATTTGTGTTTACTTTGAGTAATGGTGTACAATTAAATATGGCCGCTGTATTAATAAAGTTTCATATAGGCTCGAGCTGTTTTTAAATGATTGTTGTGTTTTAAGTCTTATTAAGATTTAAACTGTATTATGTATGTTAAATAAAATTGGCTATTTTATTATTATCATAGACATAGATCATAGACGATGTGAGCCTATTAGTGACTTGACTAGATAGCATATTCACCAACAACACTATCACTTGACATCGTAGCCTAGCCTACGAAACATTAAAAGTGTAGGCCTATAAAGTGATATTGAAAGTGTAAATAGGTCTAGCCGGCTCTAGCCTAATCACATTAATCAATTAATCTACAATACTACTATTTACCTCCTTATTTTTTAGTAGGATAGCCAATATTCAGATGTGAATTTTGCATGATAAAGAGCAACTTCACTTTCACCACGTTACATTTGTACCTCAAGTGGGTTCTTATATTTACACAAATACGTCACTAAAAATATAGTAAAAACCTAAGCCACGCCCACTGAGAACGCTCTATCGTATTTGAAATTGTCTCGCTAGTTCATGTACATTCTATTTATTTAGATTAAATTTTGGCGTGAAGAGTAATTGCGCAGATAGTTAATTACTATGACGTAATACCACCAATATCTTTCTCGTAGTCTCCACTACTTTTCAGTACTCCTTTTCATTCGCATTCGGAAGGCTTCGGGAAAATCCATTCTACAACTTTCTGCACCGAAATCTACACAAAGCAATCATAGAGACAGATAGGGTTGTTGTTCATTTTTGCTTAGCTACAAGGACGCTACTTATTATTTAATTTATTAACTGGTGAAGTTGAAGATAAGTTAAAGCAGTTAATTCTTCTTTGAACATTCACCAAGTAGCTTGAGTGTATTATTTCACAATGAACAAGATCCTAGACGGACAGAAGACCCGGATTTGTAACCATATATATATTTATTCAAATTTAGGTGTTTTTGTTCCAGTCAATTGGATTAGCGGAAAACTCAGCTTGCTCTAAGATATAATTGTTTGTTTATTGTTATTATTCTTTTGCCAATTTAATAAAACTGAAGACCAGAATTACCTCAAGTTATGTAAAGTGTAGAACCAAACAATGACTCGATCACGTGATTGTACGTCTTTAAAAAAAAGCTAAAAATAGAACACTTGGCTCCCGGATACTTCCTCAGACTTTTAGATAATTAATAATTGATGACTCTTGTCTTCCTCAAGATCATTAAAGTGCCCACTATCAAAACTACCAATCATTTGCTGGCATTTCAGTTGCTTCATTTGATTTATTTGTTTCTGCTAACTATCGCTGCCACCACATTAGGAAGTTGAGAAACTTAAGTGAATAAACTAGGTGAAAACAATTATGTTTTCGGTCAGTAGTGTTAAATCGGGGCCATGTAAGTTAGAGTATAGTGTGACCAGATGTGGCAGTACAGTGGCTTTTAAATTTCTTAAACAATTAAGGTGTTTCTACCATACCTGGGTAATTGAATATTTAGAGCACTGGTGTGCAACAGTCGGCACGCGGGCCACAACACTGCTGGCAAAACCTTTTAGTGTGCCCCCCTCCCCCCACATAAGCTTTCAACGGCGATAATTCACAGTCGTTCATTTAATAGTGTAAATAAATTTGAAGAAGTTGTGTCCCATCTTGCTGTATCAAATTCATGTAACCCGATTCCCGAATTAGACCAACAAGCTTATCTTATCTTATATATTACAGATACTCCTTCTACACATAAGATTATTGCGTCCTACAGTTATCCTTGGTCTGAGTCTAGTCGTGCATTTTGATCAGTGTTTTAAATGATGTTAAGTTGTTGGACTTCCTGGTTTGGTCAGGCAACCCATTCCATGCCCGGAAGAGTGTGAATAAGATAGTTCGTTACTTATCATATGGAGCGATATGTGACGCGTATGAATAGAAATTGAGGAAAGGTACAGACTATTTGAATACAGATAGATACATAATTGGATACATAGGTTAGTTGCTAGGTAAGTGGGTAGGTATACGGTTCCATCGTATGTTGATAAATAGGTGAATAGATAAATATGTAGATGTATAGGTAATTAGATCAATAGATAGCCTATACATGCAGAAATAAATATTCCGGTTTTCAAAGTTTTCTTATCTTTTTACTCCCTTTCTCTTAACTCGAACTGTCTGCTTGCTTGCTTGCTTGTTAGCAAAATCAATTTTTCGACCACTTCCCGCCGTCCAATCGAGGTGAAACTTGGGCAGCAGACTTATGGCGACAAACAATACATACTATCAAATTTTAAATTACAAAACTTGATTACACTATTATTATGATTTCTTTTTAAAATTTAACAACCACTTCATAGATAATAATGGTCTATGGTTTGGTTTCACGTTGAAAATGCCGGTCCAACTTTTTATGGTTTTTCATCACGATTTTTTCCCGATTCGAAATTCATAAGGTATGATATCACTTATAGGCCTATTTATTTTAATCTATGAAAAAAAAAATTAAATATAAACTTGGTTTACAAAGGAAAGGAGTATAATAAAAACTGTGTTTTTATGGGTTAGTTTTCTCTATTTCAGATTTTTGTTTTCAAACTTAAATAGGGCGTTTGCAATCCCATGACAAAAAGCACGTGATTTGTGTTTACTTTGAGTAATGGTGTACAATTAAATATGGCCGCTGTATTAATAAAGTTTCATATAGGCTCGAGATGTTTTTAAATGATTGTTGTGTTTTAAGTCTTATTAAGATTTAAACTGTATTATGTATGTTAAATAAAATAGGCTATTTTATTATTATCATAGACATAGATCATAGACGATGTGAGCCTAATAGTGACTTGACTAGATAGCCTATTCACCAACAATATCACTTGACATCGTAGCCTAGCCTACGAAACATTAAAAGTGTAGGCCTATAAAGTGAAATTGAAAGTGTAAATAGGTCTAGCCGGCCCTAGCCTAATCACATTAATCAATTAATCTACAGTACTACTATTTACCTCCTTATTTTTGAGTAGGATAGCCAATATTCAGATGTGAATTTTGCATGATAAAGAAGTAATTTACTTTCACCACGTTACGTTTGTACCTCAAGTGGGTTCTATATTTACACAAATACGTCACTAAATTTACACAAAAAAACTTAAGCTCCGCCTACTGAGAACGCTCTATAGAGGATTTTAAAAAAAAGTTGAAGCGCCATGTGGCACGGAAACCCTTAAAGGGAGGATTTTCAATGAAGTAAAAATAAATCCTGGCTAGGCTGATTGTGTTTGCATCTTGTTCAATTATTCAGAGAGACAGGGAGAGAGAGAGGGGGCGAGAGAGGGCGAGAGAGGGCAGATAGAGAGATTGCATTCTTATAGCTATCTATCTATCTATCTATCTATCTATCTATCTATCTATCTATCTTTCTATCTATCTATCTATCTATCTATCTATCTATCTATCTATCTATCTATCAATCTATCTATCCGTATGTCTATATATCTATCTATTTTTATGTCTATCCATCAATCTATCTATCTGTATGTCTATCTATCTATCTATCTATCTATCTATCTATCTATCTATCTATCTATCTATCTATCTATCTATCTATCTATCTATCTATCTATCTATCTATCTATCTATCTATCTATCTATCTATCTATCTATCTATCGATCGATCGATCGATCTATCTATCTATCTATCTATCTATCTATTTATCTATCTATCTGTCTATCTATAATTTACTTATCATCTAAAATCTACTTGTCATCTATATATCATCTATCTAAAACAAGGGTAGGGAACCCATGACTCGCGAGCCAGATGTGGCTCTTTTGATAGCTGTATTTGGCTCGTAGACAAATGTTCCAATATTAAACAAATGTTTTTTTTAGACTTTTTGAACTAAGTCACATATTAATTGCATATCAATATTTCATTCTACAAATAAGCTAAAGTCTACTGCAGCTCAGAATCAGAAGAATTCAGAGACATAGGTAATTATTGTACTTTTAGTGTTAAAATTACACAAAATGCACACATTTACTTGAATTTTTAGTTTTAAACATAATATATGGCTCTCACAGAATTACTTTTCAAAATATGTGGTATCCATGGCTCTCTAAGACAAAAAGGTTCCCGACCCCTGATCTAAAATGTAATAACTTATCTAACTATTCATACATTCTGTCTAACCGTTTGTATGTATTTCAGCCTTTCTCTGAGTGTGATATCATTTTCACACCACAACAATATTGAATTAAACCTTTTTTTCCCTTCTTTCTTTGCCATTAAAAAAATAATAATGTTTTTTGCTTTCTCTCAGGATAACATTTTTATGTCACCAGAACTGTATTTTTGCAGACATCCAGATTGTAACTAAATATTGTGCTGTTTGTGTGGCCAGCGGATGAATTCAATTATAACTTGTTTTAGTTTGTTAACGCTATGTATTTGCAGCCCAGTCTTTTTTATAATGCAACAAATAGCTAACGACACACAGGCATACTCACGTGCGTACACGATGTCACGACTTATTTTTTTTCAAGGCCATATATATATATTTGATTGAAACAAAAAAAAAGCTCATAGACTACGTCATAGACTACGTCATATACTACGTCATAAATGTTAACATTTTCTTAAACACATACAATGTTAAATATGTCTGTTAAAAAAAAACTTTGAAGGAACAGTGAAATATATTAAACAAAATATTAGTACCGGTATATTCGAGATGTTACTTGTAACAGAGAGAGAGTTAAATATATATAGTAGCCGACCGAAATTCGGTTTCGGTTTCTGTTTCGACGCCAAAAGTAGGCAAATGGCCTCTTTCGGTATAGTTTCGGTTTCGGCCAAAAGTGCCCTGTAGTGGAGTTGATCAAATGGGTGTCTTAGAGAGAAACGTGTGTGTGTGTGTGTGTGTGTGTGTGTGTGTGTGTGTGTGTGTGTGTGTGTGTGTGTGTGTGTGTGTGTGTGTGTGTGTGTGTGTGTGTGTGTGTGTGGTAAAGGGTGACATGAAACAAAGATATCACATTATTCAGTTTTAGTTCGGCAAATTTAGCAGCTGATACTTTTGGTTCTCTCTAATGCCCTCTCAGAATTAGTCTAATTGAATGAAATGTCGGTTGAAACTCTTGGCTGTATATGTTCTAGTTTACTGATTGGCTGGAAGCGAGAGAGAGAGAGAGAGAGAGAGAGAGAGAGAGAAAGATAGAAAGATTGCGAAAGAAAGAGAAATAGAGATAAATAGAGGGAGAAAAGAGAGAAAAAGATATAAAGAAAAAGAGAGAGAAAAGAAAGAGAGAACGAGTGAGAGAAATGGAGAGAAAGCGAGAGAGGGAGAAAGAGAGAAAAAGAGGAGAGAAAGAGAGAAAAAAGATAGAAAGATTGCGAAAGAAAGAGAAAGAGAGATAAATAGAGGGAGAAAAGAAAGACAAAGAGAAAAAGAAAAAGAGTGAGAGAAATGGAGAGAAAGTGACAGAGAGAGAGAGGGGGGAAGAGAGAAAAAGAGAGAAAAGAAAAGTCAAAGAGATAGAAATACAGAGAGAAAGAGAGAGATGGAGAGCGAGAAACAGAGAGAGAGAAAGAAAAAGAGAGAGAAAAATACCGAGATGTATGAGAGTGAGTTAAGAGAGTGAGAGAATGAGAGCGTGGCAGACATAGAGAGAGAGAGAGAGAGAAAGAGAGATAGATGGGGATGGGAGAGTGGGAGAGAGAGAGAGAAAGAGAGAGAGAGAGGGATTAGAAGGAAAGAGATGATCAAGCTAAAGTTAGTGATAGAGAGACAGAAAGTAGGAGATTTGGGCAAAAGACGTAAGGACCGAGAGAGAGAGAGAGAGAGAGAGAGAGAGAGAAAGAAAGAGATAGAGAGAGAGATCTAGAGAGGGAAAAGTGATTACCAACCATTCACAGCATTTGACCGAGTGTCAGGAAAATAAACAGAAATCAAAGAGACAAAGTGTAAAAAGAAAATAAGAAAGAACGATACAACTTGGAGAGAGAGAAAGAGAGAGAGAGAGAGAAAGAGAGAGAGAGAGAGAAAGAGAGAGAGAGAGAGGGAGAAAGAGAGAGAGAGAGAGAGAGAGAGAGGGCGATAGAAAGAGATAGGGAGATAAAGAGTATGACAGAATACAAAAAAGATAGAGACTGATAAACAGATAGTCTAGAGATAATTTTTGTTTGACCTGCAATCAATGAAATACCAAAAGATTGAGAGAGTGGAATGTAAAGAAAGAGAGAGAGAGAGACACAAATATAAAGAGATGGAAAGAGAGAGAGAGAGAGAGAGAGAGGTGTCTGAAAGAGATATATAATAGAATGAGGGAGTTACCAGTTACAAGCATCAAAGGAGTTTCTTCCCCTGCCGGAAATGTTCTTACATCCGGACACAAGACAAGAAGACATAACTTTTAGGGATCGATTTAATTTTTTTTTCAATCAGGAAATTGGTTCCATTCTTGAATGGTTCAGACAGTGAACGGACACGTAAAAATATATTAATATTGATAATATTGTGTGTATGAGATACGGATCTTATCTTTCTCTAGCAGAAAAATGTTTGAAGTTATTAACTGTAATATACTTAACAAAATCTCTAGTATGTATTATATTTTATATAGGCGATTTGGAAGACATAGTTTTCTTCCTAGAGAATTATACATACAGTTATATATACATATAGATAGGTGGCTAGGTTGAGAGGTAAGTAGGTGAATAGATAAATAGATCGATAGGCTATTTGTCTATCTACCTAGATATATAGATATATAATTAGACAGGTAGATAGATATAGATAGATAAATAGATGGATAGGCTACCTAGCTAGATAAATAGATAGATACTTAGATGGGTAGATATATAGATAGATAGATGGGTTACCGGTAGCTAGAGTGATAGGTAAATTAATATATATATATATATATATATATTGATATAACAATTGATAAAGATAGCTACAAATGTACATGGACTAGAGAAGTAAAATTCACATTTTAGACAAAGTGATACATTTGGATAATAAATAAATAAAAGTTACAGATAGATCGATAGAGAAAGAGATAAATTTTTTTTGATAGATTGACTAATATAGAGATGTATAAAGCCTAATTAATGTTAAGGTAATACTGAGAGTAAATAATTGGGAAAACCTTAAAGTTCCAGAAACCTTTTATTCCGATCTTGTCTGACCAATTTACTTCTACTTCCTTCTATTCATGCCTTGTATTTTACCGGTGTTTCACTCAACCAGTAGTTTAAATTGTTAGATTTGAATGATACTTCGCCCAGTTGGCAAGCCATTTCGTTACAGCCGCTGGAGAGTTCTTCAGTAAACACTTGCTCGAGTGGGCCTATATTTAAGTAGCCGGCAAACTTCTAGCATCTCCAATGAGAGAAGAGAACAAAAAAAGGTCTTATGGTCCTTGTATAAATAGCAGATGTAGCCAGCCAGTTGGAAGCCAGGCTCTTGTAAGGTGTCATCTCGACACACTTGAGATATAAGATATTTGTGACACAATTGAGATATAAGTATAAGATATTTATGACACAATTGAGATATAAGATATTTAGTTGTATTTACTTTTTGGAAGAGTATAGATTCTATTATTCTTATCCTAGTATCTTATAATTCTCATACACTTTTTTCTATAAACAAAATTACTGTGTCTTACCCTTTTTAAAGCCTATATAACATATGATATATTATATATTACATATGGCTCTTCTATAAGGGAGATAGTTTCACCCTACGTTTAGCTGTGCTTTGAATCTGAGCTTAGTCTTTAGGGCCTTAACAAGTTGTTGGGTTTCCTGGCTTTGTTCAGGCAACCCATTCCATACCCGGTTTGCCACTC
Source organism: Anisus vortex (assembly GCA_949126835.1). NCBI lineage: Eukaryota > Metazoa > Mollusca > Gastropoda > Planorbidae > Anisus > Anisus vortex. The sequence continues at coordinate 36,645,347 of OX421504.1, forward strand.
GGGAAGAAAGATAATTTAATTGTTTTTTTATTTTGCATGTGTCCGCGAGTCTCAGTGTGAAATTGTTAATTAATGTGTTGTATTTCTGAGTTGTATTTCATAACTTGATGTAGATCTGTTTTTTTTACTGCTTTTGCATCTCTATCTTCTCTCCCAAAGTACAGTATTTCTAAATTTTGAGAATTTCCAAAACGGTGTTACACTTGCTGTGTATAATAGTTCACTTGTAATGAGCTTTACAGATAATATTTTCTATTTTCTCAATTTTTTTCTTTATTAACTTTAAGTTGAAATGTTTTAGATTCTGCCTGATCAATGATGACTAAGTCAAAGGCGAAAGAGAAGATTATTAAATTGACATTGAACATGTCAAATCTATGTTCAGACATTGATGTACGTTACGTAACAAAGTATGAACTTAACAGTTTTCTGTTATTTAAATTTTTAACGAAGTTTTAAATGCAATTCTTGCAAAGATTTTTGTTTCAAGCATTAAGGATATAATATATGTAATGCTCAGATAAACATAGATGCAAAATCACTTCCTTATCCCTTAAGTACAGGGTGGGCCAATAAAATGTTACCACTTTTTAATCATACACAAGTTTTCAAACTCAAGGGCGAATAACATAATGATGAGATTTGGTTTGGGCCCAGTATCTAATAGTCTGCCTATTACCATGTCCGTTGAGGTGGAAATGTGCTTCATCGCTGAAAACAATGAGGTCTAAACAAACGGGGTGATCTTCAATGATATTTATACAAAAGGATAGGCTATCTTCTCTATTTGCTGCTGTCTGAGCTTGCAAAATCTGAATTCTGTAAAGAAAAAGATGAAGGTCTGTGTTCAGTATGCGTCTAATGATGGTCACATGTCCTGTTTCCCTGAATTTCGGCAGAAGATATCTGATTTCTTCACGCAAAGTCAATTGGGAATCGTCGCTGAGTGTGGGTTGCCGATTTTAATTCCAAATTATATGCTTCCACGATCTTAACTCTCTCCTCCACATTGGGGTGAGAATTGAGTGTTTCGTTGTTAAAATTCCTCAAAATGAAACAAAATTTGGCAAATTGTAAGAAAATAAAAATTTCTAACATTTTATTGGCCCACCCTGTATATACGTACTCTTTCTGCCCGAGTGGTATCCGGGCATGGAATGGGTTGCCTGAAAAACAACATCAGGAAAACCAGTAACTTAACATCATTTAAAACACTGATAAAAACGCAAGACTAGACCACGATAGGCCTATCTATTCAGCTAGTCCGTTTTTTTTTATGTCGGTAAAACTAGATTTTTTTATATTGTTAACAGTTCTCTGCATTACCTTGGACCACGGATGAGCGTAGGACGCAATACTCTTCTTTATAGAAGGAGCGTCTGTAATATATAAGATAAGATACGTGAATGCAATCTATTTTATGTTATTTAATTTTAAAGTTAATTACGTTTAATATCCTTTTGTTATCACTATATAGAACCAATGTAAGTGAAATTAAAACAAAAATCATTAAAACATTTTATAAACATTAGTGTCATTAGGCTAAACCAGTCGAATTAAAGTACCCTTGGACTTGGACCGAATTGATCATAGGACCGGTGGGGCAGCGTTCACAAGTTTCAGTGGCCACGGCATACCAGAGCTGTGTGGCCAGCACAATGTCCAGCCGCAACAAATGTCAGGTACCCATCAGTGCTGGTTAGACTCAGGGACACCCTCGCGTCCCGGGAACAAATCATACCCTGCACCAGAATATTAACTTAGAACCTTCGGAACGCCAGTCGAACGCGCTGCCGCAGGGTCACCGTGGCCCCTTGTCAATATTGTTTTATAATAATCAAATTTTAATATCAAATACTATGTATGTAAAATAATAATCATACAGTTGAAGAATTATGTTGTTGTTATTAGAAGAGTTTCATGTCTGGATGTTGACATCTCTAGCATTTGTTGTTGTTTTTCAATGACTGAAGTTGGAGTCTATGTTACTGTCTGAGCTTGTACTAACAGACTAGTGGTCTTGACATGTTGCCTCTTGTTTGGTGAAAACTTATTCTGTGGATAAGACACGAAATCGATGAATTTGAATTACAAAAACGTGTTTTTGTGACGTTTTTGAGTTTTATTTTCTTCTAATCCATGAGTCAACAGACTATTGTTTTCTTGTACTCTTCAATAGTGTTTCAATTGTATCTATTTCTCTATATATCTATCTATCTATCTATCTATCGATCTATCCATCTATCTATTTATCTATCTATCTATCTATCTATCTATCTATCTATCTATCTATCTATCTATCTATCTATCTATCTATCTATCCATCTTTCTGTCTATCTATCTATCTATCTATCTATCTATTTCTCTATCTATCTATCTATCTATCTATCTATCTTTCTATCTATCTATCTATCTATTTCTCTATCTATCTATCTATCTATCTATCTATCTATCTATCTATCTATCTATCTATCTATCTATCTATCTATCTATCTATCTATCTATCTATCTATCTATCTATCTATCTATCTATCTATCTATCTATCTATCTATCTATCTTTCTGTCTATCTATCTATCTATCTATTTATCTATCTATCTATCTATCTATCTATCTATCTATCTATCTATCTATCTATCCATCTATCTTTCTGTCTATCTATCTATCTATCTATTTATCTATCTATCTATCTATCTATCTATCTATCTATCTATTTATCTATCTATCTATCTATCTATCTATCTATTTATCTATCTATCCATCTATGTATCTATGTATCTATTTATCAATCTATCTATCCATCGATCCACCAATTTGTCTAAATATCTATCTCTTTTTCAATATACCTCTTTGCTTAACAATCTATATATCTACCTAGGTCTATCTTTTCAGATAGGCCTTTTTATTAATGTCGGTGAAACTGGATTTCTTTATTGTGAGCATTTCTCTGCATTAACTCGGACCACGGATGAGCGTGGGACGCAATAATCTTCTTTATAGAAGGAGCGTCTGTAATATATAAGAAAATAGAAAAAAAAAAGTGATTATGAAAAAATATTGAAAAAAAAATTATTTAATAAAAAAGCGATGAACTGTAAAAGAGCTAAGTGACATATCAATTTGCAGACTGTCCGTTAGTGCCAGACTAAACATTAGAGTCAACGAGACGTCTGCTGGGTTTGTGTTAAACCTGTGCTTGTCCCGTTTCCAATATCATTCGACCCAGTTTATGCCCCTTGTTTAGGAAATGTTTACAAAAAGTTGACTTAAAAATCGATGAAGTTAAATTGTTGGCGAAAGCGTATTGTGTGTGTGCGTGAGTGCGCGTATGCGTGCGACTTTTTTTACTAATCAGTTTTACGATATAGTTTTTTTTCTCATCTTCTTGGCGGGAACATTAAAAGAGCTGCTTCAACAATTTTGTAAAAACCTGCTCAAGACTCAGACACTAAATAATAAATAAGAACGCGAGACTGCAAAATGTATTTTTAAGTTATAGTTTAATAATAATAATAATAATAATGCTTATATAGGGCATATACTGTTGATGACAGTTCTAACTTCTATGCGCCAAGGACAGTTACAGAGTACAAACACGAAGAACAGACGAAAATGTATGTATGTACAGCACGCTACTGGAAAAGGCGAGTCTTTAGTCGGCTCCTGAAGGTGTCGAAGCTAGGGCTCTGGCGAAGCTGGAGTGGAAGGGGATTCCAGGCGGACGTTTATATAAATTCATGTAATAAAATAACAAGAACAATAACATAAATAATGAAAATGAATAAATAATAAACATAAAAATGGTTGGACAAGTAGTAAATTATATAGAGGTAAAAAACATAACAAACGTCTCTATAAAACAGACAATTATTATGAAAGTAAGAAAGACACATAATTTAAACAAATGTCTGTATGAAATTGAGAAGACATTATGTTGTTGTTATTTTTTTTATATTAACGGAATATATATCAACTATTAATTACACAACTACAGAATGGATGAAGTAGAAAAAAAAAGAATTCACACGAGTGAATCGGAACTAATCATTTTAATTTTGTTTCATTCATATTTTAGAAAGCGATAAACTGTACTACTACATCTGACACCTTCACCTCCCACCCGCCCAGCCACCTTACATTCCCGAAAAAGGAAGTAGTAACTTTCAAAGCGTATGCAAAAAGCATTAAGTTCGGAGATAGCTTCTAAGCTTGGGGGGGGGGGGGTATGTAAATCTAATGTTGTAAATCTAGACATATGTCTGGTGGATATGTTTCGGCAGGCTGTCGCCTTGAACAAATCGATCACTACTGTCTACACTGAGAGTGAGGTAAATCTATCCTCCTACCCCTTCCCATCTCAACAACTCACCAGCCCTCCCCCCCTCTACTTTACCCCTCATATTGAAAAGCCAGATTTGTCTGTGTGTGACCAGGTTGATGACGTATACATCTTGTTTTGTTTATCTTCTTTAGATTAGCCTCCGAGATTGATGTTCGTGTGTGTGTGTGGGGGGGGGGGGCGGCGGAGCATTAGTCAATAAAGTAATCGATGAAGGAAGGAGAGGATACAAAAACGAAGAATGGCGAACTAAACTGGGGTCAGAGAATATTGATTTGATCCTGTATATGTTTTAAACAGCGTTTTCTATAACCTAATGTCTTAATCTATAGTTTATAATAGTCACTATACTAGGTCAACACAAACCAATGAAATTCATCTTTATGGTTTAAATGTTCAGTTATTTCGCGGTGAAGAGAGTAAAGTAAAAGTATCCCGTCGGACCAAATTTATCCATAGGGGGCGGTTAAGCAGCGTTCACCTTCCAGACCCGGGAAACAAGTCCTGACTCTTCACCAGGACTCGAACCCACGACCATCAGTACACCAGCCGAAAGCGTTGCCGCTGGGCCACCGTACCCCCCCCCTCTCCTCCCCCCCCCCCCCCCCGCCCTCATAGACTCGGAATCAAATCAAGCCATTCATCCCGGAATGCCACTGCCATAATGTGCTGTAGTCCCATGTGTGCGGAACAATTTGACCAATACATACAACCCTATAAATTTTACATTAATATTCTCTTGTTGCGAGGGCGTCACTAAACTAGGGTCTGGGCACATTCATTGTGAATCATCCTGTAGATTTTTCCCCCGGATAGATGCTTACTGTGACCACAACGTTTCAGATTGGAACGTTTAGAGTTTTTAAAAGTTGTTTTTCTGTCTGATATCTGTTCAATGTAGGCCTATCTGTTGGTCTTTTTGGTAACCGCCCTCCTCTCACACCTCCCACACATAATATGAAAAGAACCAAACTCAGTCCCATCACAATTTAAAATTTAGTTCTTTAAAGCTAACAAGTCTTGTTATCTCTGACGCGCAACACACTGGATCTGTTTGATTCAATTTACAGGGCGGGGGACAAGACGCAGAGAGCTTCTATGTTTCATTTAAATTTCATTACTCTGTTATCACTCCATTGAAATCAAGACAGATAGGGCCTAAGATTCAATCCATACGATAACTTGTGTGTGTGCATGCGATTGTGTAGGTGTGTATGTATGTTTGTGTTAGACGATGATGTATACATTCACAATGTGTTCTCTCTACTTTTCTAGCAATTTCTTTTTTTTTTTGGGCTATCACAAGTTCTCTTTTTATGCAAAATTCAATTTAGTTCTATTTTTACTTTTCCTGCGCATGCTCTGAGCATATATCCAATCAGTTGGCCCTAAATGCACTTTACGACATATGCACATGTAGCTCTATATAACACACTTATCAGACGAAAAGACTTTCCTTATATCATTTTTTTTAGTTTTTTTTATCTACACACATTCGGAATTTCAAATACATTTGTTAATTTACATTTCTAACGAATTAGTCAACACTGCAAGTCGATCGACTTCTATAATACTTTTAGTAATAATGAAACACTACATTTGACACTATTTCTAAAACACTACATTTGGCACTATTTCTAAAACACTACATTTGACACTATTTCTAAAACACTACATTTGACACTATTTCTAAAACACTACATTTGACACTATTTCTAAAACACTACATTTGGCACTATTTCTAAAACACTACATTTGGCACTATTTCTAAAACACTACATTTGGCACTATTTCTAAAACACTACATTTGGCACTATTTCTAAAACACTACATTTGGCACTATTTCTAAAACACTACATTTGGCACTATTTCTAAAACACTACATTTGACACTATTTCTAAAACACTACATTTGGCACTATTTCTAAAACACTACATTTGACACTATTTCTAAAACACTACATTTGACACTATTTCTAAAACACTACATTTGACACTATTTCTAAAACACTACATTTGGCACTATTTCTAAAACACTACATTTGACACTATTTCTAAAACACTACATTTGGCACTATTTCTAAAACACTACATTTGACACTATTTCTAAAACACTACATTTGACACTATTTCTAAAACACTACATTTGGCACTATTTCTAAAACACTACATTTGGCACTATTTCTAAAACACTACAATTGACACTATTTCTAAAACACTACATTTGGCACTATTTCTAAAACACTACATTTGACACTATTTCTAAAACACTACATTTGACACTATTTCTAAAACACTACAATTGACACTATTTCTAAAACACTACATTTGACACTATTTCTAAAACACTACATTTGGCACTATTCTTGAAACACTACATTTGACACTATTTAAAAAAAAATACATTTGGCACTTTTTCTAAAACACTACATTTGGCACTATTCTTGAAAAAAGTTACATTTGGTACTATTCTTGAAACACTACATTTGGCACTATTCTTGAAACACTACATTTGGCACTGTTCTTAAAACATTACATTGGGCACTATTCTTGAAATACTACATTTGGAATTATTCTTTAAACTCCAAGTATAGCAGTATCTTTGAAAGACAAAAAGTGGATTTGGTTTTCATAACCCTTACGCTAACTAAGGTGTCAAATGTTGGACTGACTTTAATGGTGTTACCTTGTCTGGGACAAGGCCGTGTACCACCTGTCAGATGCCAAAAAGTGTCAACAGCTGTGCCGGATTCAGTGGCACTGAATTTAGGGGTTTAATATTACTCGCTGTGTTGGTGGCACCTTGCCCAACGGCTTGGCAAGAAGATTATTCAAACAAGGCTCTGTCGACGTGCGTGAATCTTTCAGAATATTCCGCAGCCGCGGACTAACATAAATAATTCGCTTGCGGCTAGTCGCGCCCATGACAATGCCGATATTTTTTTTATCCCAGTCAGACTCAATGGGTGGGTCTCACATTATCTTGAATGATATCTTATCATAATATATATTACCATTATATTACAGACGCTCCTTTTATAAAAAAAAAAGATTATTGGGTTTTACGCTCGTCCGTGGCCTGAGTCTATTCTTTTGCATTTTGATTAGTGCTTTAAATGATGTTAAGTTACTGGTTTTCCTGGTTTGTTCAGGCAACCCATTCCATGCCCGTGTGTCACTCGGAAAGAAAGAGTACTTATATTTATTTGTTCTCGCGTAAGGTATAAGGAAAGTGTTTTTTGTCCTTAAGTTTTTCTGAGCATTGGAACAGATTGTTATTGTGTTGTATTTCGAAATTAGAATTCAGTACCTTATGTATATATATAACGCAGGTGAACTTTAAAGAACTTTTTCTGTTTAGTACAAAAAATAATAATAGTTTTGTGCAAAATAATGGTTTCTTCTTTACGTTGGATTGGCTTCGTCAACTTGAACGTATAGCTCAAACCATTTCAGTAAATAGTAGGCTAAATAGTTGGTCAACTTGAACGTATAGCTCAAACCACTTCAGTAAATAGTAGGCTAAAGAGTTTACTCATTAAAGATTCAATGTACGCTGTATGAAGTTGAATGTGTGTAGGTCCATACACAATAATCACCGGATTAATGAAAAGGTCTATCAATTAAATATACATTTTAATGTGAACATTTTTTGGAGAAACGGTACACTAACATCTGGAGCCGATACGAGACAAAAGTGATATTTAAAAATTCAAGTAGGAGTCAATCTTGGTGAAAAATACTTTTGAAAAAAAAACTATAATAAATCCATTTCTGAATCATATTTAATTTGTTATTTTCTAGTGATCAACTTGGGAATATAACATACAAAAAAAATTGTTTTACAAAACAGACGAATACACTCTAATTTTTATGTTCGATGAGTTAATTATCTTACAGAAATGTCATGAATATTTCTTCTTCTTCTTCTGCTATTAGCCAGTCTGCAGAGCTGTTTGCTCTCTTGCAGTCAATGCCAGACAAACATATTTACATGTCTTTTTCAGTTGTTCAATACTGCTATATAGTGTGTTGGTAATGGTAGGTTGAGGAGGGGACAGAGTGTATCTGAGATCGGTCAGATAAATAGTGAACAAACTAGCAGACTCTAATACAGAAAGATCTGGAGAGGAATAGAATTGAGTACAATTGACTAACAAAGAGGAATACCTGGTCCTGTGCCAGCTACACAATCCCATCATAATACATACTATCCGTGTGAACTTGATTAAAACCTAAACTAAGGAATCTCCGTTCCGACCTATTTGGTTCAACAATCAGGCATTCAGAAGTTTCTTTTGCCAGGAAATACTAGGTGATTGTGTGACCAGCACAGTGCCTTTTACTTTTCCACAACTACTAGCAGGTAACCCGTCAGGGCTGGATAGATTCATTGTAAATCTCCAGAACCTGGGGAAAAAATCTATCCTTCACGTGGATTCGAAACCGGGAACTTCAGTATTACACCATCGCCAAAATGAGCAATTATTTCTTAAAGACATGGGAATCTTCGTGTTTATACAATCATGCGCGTTTTTTGTTTTGTTTTTGTTTCTTACAAACAATCCACCCCGGTTTTTTTTATTTCTATGTGCTCTGTCTGTTGTCAAGGCGTTTTATGGGCTCAGGGAAAGCTGCCCCCGTAGCCTAGTATTAGCATGCACCTAATGGAATAATGGCATGACCGTTAAGGACATTGACAGCTGTGTTCACTGACATTACAGTTACAGGGGCAGTAAATCCGATCCACATCGCCCCATTTCAACATGCTTTATGCATTACGTTGTTGCCCCCCCCCCCCCCAGTGTAAAAGGTTACGTTGTTTCTAGTTCAAGGCCGTTTAATGCAAAAACGAGGGTTCTTTCGGAATGAAATACTTGGGTTGGAAGCTGTTGTTGGTGAATGAAGAAAAGCGTTTTCTAATTTATGAAGGGTTTTGTACATGGCATTCACTGTTCTGTAATGGTCAGGGGCGAATCCACATGACGTTTTGCAAGATGGACAAAATAAACAACCTTTTTCGACTCACTGTCCCCTTTTACAATTTTTTCCCGCTCACCGGCCCCAAATTAATTTTAGCGACCCCCACCCCCTCTGGACTACAGTTTCCGCAAATTTTTGTGTGATTTATTATATTTAAAAAACTGAAAAGGAAACATAATATTGTAAGAATTAATAGATAAAAAAATTACCCAAACAAGAGGCTTAAATAAATCAATATAAATGTGAATTGTTTGCCTGGTGTGTTGCTGGTAGTTTGTCTATAAATGTGTTTCAATTTTGTTTACAAAAGCCTTAGGTCTCCACGCTTCACTATTTGCAGCTTCTTTTTCTTTTTAACAACCAGATGGTAATAGCATGAAATCCACTTTCCACAAAAGAGGGTGATAAGAATGCAATACAAAATTGTTGCCGAAAATCAAAGACCTAGAGAAACTGATTGATTTTCTCCCAAAGAATCACATTTGCTTTTCAAAAACTCGAGCACCGAATCCAAGTCTTATACATTATGTTTAAACAGTCATCGTTTGCTAACCAACGCACCTCTATGTGCAGTAGCCATCGCTTGTAGTCCTCGTCATGAACAATATATATTTTGCCACAAAGTACATAAGAACAATAAAGGCATAGTCAAAGACATAACAAGAAAATTATAATAAAATTATTGGTAAACAATAAAAAATTATATCGTCATCTGCTATTCTCAACTGCTTGGCATTCGCTCATTTACTTTCAGCTATTGGTTCAACTTACACATGTGAACAGATTTTTTCGCACATCAAAGCTGTTTTAAGCATACAAAGAGGTTATCTACACTTGACCGCTCATTAATTGATACAGACTAATTACATTTAAACGAGTTTTATGCTCATCTTCTTTAATTAAACATAAGTATAATTAATTCTAAAACACATTTATTTGTATTAATAATTTAGAAGTATAAGAGACTTATTTAATAGCACTATATTATGCAATTTCTGTAATTATAAATGTTTAAAATATAAACTCCTTAAATGGACAAAACAAATAATGCAGGAAATGTTTATTTACACATGTTTAACGTAAACTATTTTAATCCTCTAATAATTAAATCTTTTTATGAATACCATAATTTTGAATGCATATAAAAAAAATAACAATCAGTAATATTTGTTACATTACAAAACAGAACTTGTTCGGCATCACTACTGAATCAAATGTGGAAACATTTGTTAATTAAAGGGAGATAATAAACCCGTTGCATTTGAGCTTATATTTCTAATGTTGTTGTTTTTTTTTAAATAAAAAATAAATAAATGGCTTAAATTAATAACTTTAATATGATCAAACTGTAAAAAGTATTTGAATATTTTATAAATAATAGATGACTAAAGGATTTATATGTATATTTTTAAGCATTGCAATAACTATCCACATTGTATGATTACTACGTATCTAAACCGCTTAACGATAGTATGTATAACATTAATATATTTGAACGATGTAAACATATTAAAGGTCATCTCGGTCAAACTGAGATCAAAGTCTTAATATGAGCAGATGTTAGCGCGACATTGATCGGTCAACAGGGTTGCATACCATATTTGCCAAATACTGACCCTTACTTCATCAAAAAGTCAATGCGATTCCTATTTCTTATTACTTTAATAATATGAAGGCCATCTGTTGGTGGATATCAGATATTTAGCAGCACTTGCGTTTACATCATATTTCATCCCAAAACTAATCGATTCAAATAGTTGAGGTGTTCAAATTATATCAGGTACGTTTCAACCGCCCACTTGCCCTTCACTGCCCCCCAATCGCCCCCGGGAATGTCAGCGCCCCCCTTAAGTTTTACACCGCCCACCCAGGGGGGGGGGGGGATAACGCCCCCGTTGAGAACCTATGCACTAAACCTATATTTAAAACCATTTTCTTTTTTATAAATATAAACAGCCGGGCTCCAAAAAAACCGGTCGGACTGTCAAGCTATCGGTATTTTGGTCAATAGAACGCTTTTATTTGGTGGCCCAAAAGCCACGATTGCCCGACCAGGGATGGAGTTAATTCGTTCCTTTGTTTACTATAATTCTATGTTGTTGTTTTTTTCAAACTCTATTTCCCTAAGGACTGTTCAGATTGAGTACTTCGTTCAGTACTAATCGGTCTATAGACTTACCCGCACACAGACTATTCTTTCAAAGCTGAACCTTTTTTTTTTGCACATTGAGCCTTCAAATTTGTACACATTGGCCCCTTAAATGTTTACACATTTTCCGTCAAATTCGTACACATTGGCACTCAAATATGTACCCATTGGCAACTCAAATTTGAACACATTGGCCCCTTAAATTTGAACACATTGGCCCCTTAAATTTGTACACATTGGCTATCAAAGCCAACGATGAGTGTAAATCATTGTTAAGTCGTCGGTGCGGGTAATAGAGGGGGGGGGGAGAGTTCCCGTCGTGCCCCCGAGATCTCATTGCACTGGGATGAGATGTTTTCTTTTTAGACGAGCTGCTCTATCGAGCTTTGGGACATTCGGCGGAAATGAGGACGGAAAAAGGGAGGACTTAACAAACAACCGACCCCGAAGCGAAGATGTACTAACATATCCCAGAGTTCACTGAGTCCTCGTTAGGCGGATTACACTTCCGATTATAGCTGGGGCGCTGCTGGGGCGTAGCAGTGCTATAGGAAATATCCGCTACACGAGGCACTCTAACTTTCGTTAATATCCGCTCTATGAAAATTCTATTAGCCCGCTGCTAATAATAATAAATAAATTCCACGCTACTTATGTTTAGACAAGCTGTAAGCCTTGCAGATTGTTACTGGACTTATAGAACCGAAAGTCTTTTTCTGTATTTTAAGCTGTAAAATGCTGTCTCCAGTGTGAGAAATAGATTTCCTTTTTTTTTCCTTTAAAATATGAAATGGTATATTTTTATACTAAATATTAGTTATTGTAGGCACTATTTATCAGGCCTTGCTAACCTCTGCCCCCTTAATCTTACATTTAGCCAGCACAACAATAGTTGATCGACTTTTTCATTTTAAAACAAATCCTGCCTTCTGCTTGTGGACATATCTCATTTTTGATCACCAGAAATATAATTAGAAAAAAAATAAAAATCGAAACCCTTGAGATTGTGTACAATTATTTAGAGTGAATGCATGTTTTTCTCGACATATCGGTGAAAGAGGTGGATTTGCGAAATGGATCAACGGTGTCTTATAATGCGGTGTGCGAAATCCACACCAGCGATGGCTATAAGTACCCGCTAAGCCAATGTAATTTCATACGTGCTGCACTAATGGTGAATGCAGCTTTATTTGCTTTATTTGGGGGGTTACATGGCCATTAAACGCACTCGTGTTGCCTTCAAATGTCATAGTGCATTGACATTGTGACAATCCGTCACTAATCATGGTTTTCTTTTTATTAATGTTGATAGATAGATTATACTAATTATGGAAACCTTTTAGAAGAGTAAATATATCGGCATTCAGAGCACTTGGCGTTTTATTGCTCACTAATATTGCCTGATCGATCAAGGTGAGTGTACACCTTTAGCAGGAGCGAAGCCACGGGGAAGGGGGGGGGGAGAGGGGGGTTAAGGGGGCCAGGTCCCACCTGGAATTTTTGAAAAATATGTTTTTCAAGTTGTGTTTTTTTTAATTCGCAATAAATTTGGGTAAATGTTTGTCATGCAAAAGTTTAGCCCCTCCTGGAAAAAATTTCTGGTTTCGCCATTGAGCTTTAGCGTACATGACCTGGATACTAAATGGGACAAGTGGCCTGTCTCATCAGTGAGTAAATAAAGTAGCCTACCCTTCGGACCGAATTGATCCATAGGGTCGGTGAAGCAGCGTTCATCAGTTTCTGTGGCCACGGCATACTAGGTGATGTGTGACCAGCACAATGTCCAGCCGCCTTTACTTTAGCCCAGACTGGGTAGACTCAGGGGCACCCTTCAGTCCCGGGAACAAATCCTAGCCTTCACTAGGATTCAAACCCAGAACCTTCGGAACGCCAGTCAGAGGCGCTGCCGCTCGACCACCGCGCCCATCTCACCAGTAAAGGGTTTTAGTTACTTATTTAAAAAAAAATCTTGCAAAAATATTCCAGCCACATCTATCGGTCTCCAAAAAGAAAACAAATTAAGATCCCCTGCAATATCCAAATAATTTTGAAGCTAACAACAACGGCAGACTTTTAATCATCGGCACACTTTTAATCAACGGCACACTTTAAAAATAAACCCATGAAGTGATAACGAGGCTAAATCAATTATCGATTAGATAACGAGAGCTTTCTGCCCTCTTTTTTTAGCGGAACGCAAAAAATGTTTTTTGTGATTTTAAAAGGAAGATATTTCCAGCGGAAATATTGAAACGGACATTTTTCCATTTTGTTGTTTAAAATAAAAATCTAGTTAGATCAATATTTGTTAAGAAGGATGTGATTCAAATGAATTAACAATGAGCACTTGCATTTTTTTGTAAATTTTCTCTTAATTTATTTTTTAAACTTTATAATGCAGTGCTGACATAATTTACATTTAATTTAATAGAACGGATCAATATAGTTTTTAATTTTTAAAAAATTTAAGTGGTGGGGGGGGGGGGCGTTCCTTTGTCAAATTGTATCCTATAATAGGACTATATTAAATAATGATGATCTACAATCATTGCAGAAAATTGTTAAGCAGACCCGAACACAAAATAAAATACAAATAACAAACTATATCGAATCATGTTGATGCCTTGCCTCCTTCTGCACAATCAAACTTTAAAATCTCAGTTTCTCTCTCTCTCTCTCTCTCTCTCTCTCTCTCTCTCTCTCTCTCTCTCTCTCTCTCTCTCTCTCTCAATGTTTTTGTGTCTTATAGGGGTAGGGGTCGGCAACCTACGTAACGCCTGTCAGACTTGGGCACGCAGAGCGATTTTCATAGCGATTTCCATGAGGAGGTTTACTTTTAGGCTATTGGCACGCTGAATGAATTAGAAATCCTACTTTATCACATTATTATCAAAAGTTTGCCGACCCCTGAGTTAAAGGGTATACTTGAGAAAGGAAAAGGCCGATCGGAACGCGCCTAGAGGCGTGGTTTGTAGGCCTACTTCTTTGAATTTTAGCAAAATGTACATTTTACTTTAATAAGGTCACATTATAGTAACAATAATCAAAATTCCATTATTTATTTCTAACAAGAAAATATAAAATAAATAACTTGCAATACGTAAACGCCTTAAGGCTGATTCTGCAACAACATCTCGTGGCACAAATTCTCGCGAGCGAGCAGATAATCAGAATAACCAGACTTGTCCTTGTTAGAGTTGTCGCATCTAATTAAGGGAGGTAACTTGGCTAGGTTTGTAAAAAAAAAAAAAAAAAAAAAAAAAAAAGATACAAGATTACTGTGTTCTTTTATGTTCACAGTTATGGCCCGTGAAACGAGATAAAGATGGCACCCCTAGAGCACCGCCCATTGAAGTGACGTAGGCCTATATCTAGGGGAAGACTACTCGATGCTCCGTAGATGAATGGTTCAGTGTTTGAGAGGTAAATGCCCTTTATTTATTTTTGCAGGAAGAAAATGAAACATTAATTGTATTATATTGTAGGCCTAAAGTTACCCTGGTTTTGTGATATAGTTTATTATTTTTATAGATGGATTATCTTGTATGATAGCCTATACAGGTGTAATAATTATATGTATAAAAACATAATTATGAAATTATGTCTTTTGTTTTTGTATAATCAGCGCATTACTGTTTGCTTGTGCTTGTGTGTCTGTCAGTCTATCTTTCTATCAATCTATCTATTATCGAACTATCTAAATATCTAGCCTATCCAGCTATCAAGCTATCAATCTATCTTTCTATCCGTCTATCCAGTTATCTAATTATTTATAATTTAAGCCTAGGCTTATTTATTCATCTATCATATATATTGCAAGTCAATCTATCTCTCCACCTATATATCCACCTATCTGTCTATCTATTTATAATTTATCTGACTACCAAGATATCTAAATAATATCTGTCTATGTATTTATCTATCCATCATGCTATTTATTTATCTTTTTTTTTTGTCTATCTGTATTTGTATCGATTTATCTTTTCATCTACTGTCTATATGCACGTTAATCTAATTCTATCAATTTAAAACTTTTCTCTCGTCTATAAATAAACGAGATCCTCCAAGCTGTAATATATGTAAACAGAGAGAGAGAAAGAGCGAGAGAGAAAGAGGGAGAGAAAGAGAAAGAGCGAAAGAGAAAGAGCGAAAGAGAGAGATAAGAAAGAGAAAGTTGAGATATAGAGATAATTAAAACGCTACCTGTAAGGTCATAATGTGATAATTTCGCCAAACGTTTGTTATGCACACCCCAGGCCAAGCAGTTAGGCCTACAGAAACACTGTTATATTTGAAGTTTCATGTTCCAACACTATAATATATGAACTGCGCAATAGATCAATGAGAGATGTAATTATGTAATTGTGCCATTCCGCAGTAAACTGCTGTACTCGACACTAAAACAAAGGTGACCAATGTAAAAAAACAACAACAACCTTAAACGCATGTTGGAAAACGATGCCCGGGGTGCGTTGTATTGACTTACTAGAGATTAAACCTCGCTAGAGGTCATTACACCCCCCTCCCACACACACTTACACCTATTGGGCTATGCATTGATTGGAGGGGCCTAAACACGCGGACATCGATATAACGAGAGGGTGTGTGAGAGAGGTGGAGTTAAAGTGAAGTAAAAGAAATAGAGTATGAGAGAGAGAAAGAGAGATAGAGAAACAGAGGGAGAGAGAAAGAGAGTGAGACAAAGAGAGAAATACAGGAAGAGAAAGAAAGAGAGAAAAAGAACGAGAGATAGAGAGAGAATGACAGGGGAGGGGGGGAAGCGACCGACAGAGTGAGAGAGAGAGAGAGAGAGAGAGAGAGAGAGAGAGAGAGAGAGTATAGTTTAGTGAAAAATTTATAATTCAAAAGAGATTTCTACTTCTAACGATTTCAATATCCTGTGACCTACATTGTTGCAGCAGCCAATCGAAACTCGTTATAAGCATAGCCAGATCTCTTACAAAGTGGATAGCCTAAAACCAAAAGTATCACGTGAGGCTTTTTAGTTAATAAAACTATTCTATTCCGGCCCAAAACGTGACGCAACATCTGGCCAGCCAATCAAATCTTAGGAAATGCCTGCGGTCACTGAAGTCTATCAAAGCAGATTTTAAAAAAACAAAGATTAGCGCCGGAACGGCTAGAAAATCGTTAAATTGCTGGAATGATCTAGACCAGGTGTCGGCAACCTAAGGCACGCATGCCAAACTTGACTCGCAGATCGATTTTCAATGGCACGCGAGAAACCTCCAAGAGGTGGGTTCTTTTTTTTAAAATTGATTTCTTCTTCTTCATATTACTGTGGAGACCCCGTTAGGACATCACAAACAACAATTATATTGTTACGAAACGTAAATTCCCTACATTGTAATGTTAATAAACCAACTAAATCATTTAAGCGAATTGCGTTTAAACGATATAAAATATTTCTCAGCTCAAGGTTTCCCCCCGGGTTTTTCCTAACCTAATGAGAGCATTATTGTTTTTTTATTAACCTCGATAAAAACATGAACTGTTCACGTAAACACAGCGTGTCAAGGTCGTCCGGTCTCTCCTTATTTTGTTAGAGCATTATTGCTTGACATTCTGATCACGCAGTCAACATGCAGGCTTGATTTAAATATTCGTGTCACTAGGCTGTCTGGTTTTTCCAACGATTGACCCGTAATATATTTCTACGCGATTCGACACTTTTAGTCAGTTCTTGGCGTACATTCGATCAGATAACATCTAAGATTCTGAGTCTCTGAGTATCGTTTCTATTTGAGTTGTATTATGGAAAATTTATTATTCTACTATTAACTACAATGCTATATGTTCATTGAGGATATTCATTACTAATTGGAATATGTGTAGTTCTTGATTGTGTATATAATATTATTTGGATTCCTACTGGATTGATGTTGTAAATTAAACCAAATTTATCGTTGCTTTCTACACAACTTGGTTAGCGTCAATATTTCAAAGTTATATACATGTGTGTATGTGTAATATTTATTCAACTATATTAATAATCTACACTACCACTCGACATCGAGGTTCTTGCTGTATAATATGAGCCACATAAATAATTATACATGAAGTAAATCAACTGAAAACTCTAAAACTACGCTATGTGAATTGCCAGGGGATTATAAGAACCAGGAATACTCTAGATAACTACAAATAAACTTCAGATTAATATAATAAGATCTTCACTAATACAAGGATACTCACACTAATAATAACAATACTATAACTATTATTTTCATAAATTGAATGGGGGCTCTAGCCGTAATAACATTATAAATCATAATTATACTTGTGTGATCTAAATAGAAGGTCTCATCCATAATTTATTATGGTGAATAAATTGCCTTGTAATAAAATGGGTTTTGCTCGTCAGTGATTTACTAACAAACGTTTAGAGGATTTACTTCAACTTCAAGAATCGTTATACTATTTACACAAACTATTTACAACTGCCGTAATACATACTCGTAACTTGGATGGATTGTGTTGGAAAATATGAACAATATACAATATACTAAAGATTGTGATTGAATTGAACATTGCTATTGAGAATCGGAAAACTTAACTATTCAGCCTGGAAAATTATCTTGTGTATTACCTTATCAAACAAAGTAACTCTAAGAAAGTATTATTTTTATGACCTTGTTGTGACAAATCTGAACTGTGTGGTGTAGTGAATTATTCAAAGGACAGAAAGTAAGTTGGACACTTTTATTGTATTATTAACAAGATTTACAGTAACTTTTAATAATATAAAATGGAGGCCACAAATAATCTTACATTGGATCCAGAGATATTTGATCTAACCTCAGAACAGCTTAATAAAATGTCAATGATACAATTAAAAGAATTGGCTAAATCATTGGGCATTTCTATCACAGAAACTAGGCCATCAAAAACTAAATTACTTCAAGAGGTAACTGAGTGTTTAAGAAAACAAGGTACACTAATTATTGAAGAAACTACTGCTAATGATAACATTAATGATGAATCAGATGATGAATTACCTTTTCCTATAAAACAAAGAGTAAAGCATACAACTGGTGACTTAAGTGAAGAATTGAAATTTAAACTTGAGTTAAGAAAGATGGAATTAGAGATGGAAAGAGAAAGAGAAAGCCAGAGAATTGAGATGGAAAGAGAAATAGCAAGAGAGAAAATAGCAAGCCAAGAAAGAATTGAGATAGCAAGGTCTCGTACGTCAAATCATTCGAATGCAAGCTCTGAAGCAGATGCAGAACTGTATAAGTTTAAGAAACATATTCCAGTTTTTGAAGATAATTCGGTGGAAGAGTTCTTCATGATTTTCGAGAGAAACGCTAAAGACTATCAATTTCCCGAGGGCAAGAAAGCTATACTTCTACGCTCAGCTCTGAATAAAGGAAAGGCACTTGATGTTGTATTAAGTCTTACTGAAGAGGAATTGTATGATTATGAACTGATCAAGAATAGAGTACTGCTAAGTTATGCATTAACACCTGAAAAATATAGAAAAGTGTTTCGTGAGTCTAAGAAAGAACAGGAACAATCCCATGTTGATTTTCTAAGACAGAAAAAGAAATATTTTGAAAGATGGATTCGATCCAAAGGTGTAAACAAAGACTTTGATAAATTAGCTAATCTTATGCTAATGGAAGACTTTAACAATAACATCAGAGGTGATGTAAGAATACATTTAGCAGACAAAGGTGTAGAACAAGTAGAAACAGCAGCAGTGATGGCAGACGAATATGTTATTATCCATTCCAGCAATAAATTTACAACAGTTGATAAATCTAAATTCCAGAATCGAGATATGAAGGTAGAAAAGAAAACCATGAATCCAAATGAATCCTATCAATCAAAGAGACATCAGCAGAGCAATGAAGGTCCAACAAATTCCAAGCCAACCTGTAGCCATTGTAAACGAATTGGACATACTAAGGAAAAGTGCTGGATATTGAATGGGAACCCGAATAAAAAGAATGTTGTCTTATCGTATGTAGCCATGCCAAAGCAAAGAACTCATGTAAATGTAAAGAAGGATGTTAGAACTCAAACAGAGATACCTAGTGCTAATGCAGATAACCTGACAAAACACACGTATCTAGGAAACTTGAAACCAGAAATAGTTCCTGAAATAGAGACAATGGTTTTCAATAATTCTAATTCTAATCTGAGCTCCAAGGAGTCTATATCAGATAGAACCACCATGAGTACTAAACATACCTCTTACAAAAATAACTTGGATACAGATCTCATCGATACTGAGATACCAAGCAATTGTTTACCATTCATTGAAGAAGGTACCGTGTCATCCATAATAAATGGTGTCACTAGTGAAAAGAACATCAGAATACTCCGTGATACAGGGGCTGAGGTTTCACTACTTTTAGAGAATACTGTTCCTACGTCACAATCGACATATACAGGACAGGATCTTACTATTCAAGGTGTATCAAGGAAAAATGTACAAGTTCCTTTGCATCAAATACAGCTGAAGAGTGCGTACTTCACTGGAAATGTAGTTGTGGGTGTATACAAATCACTTCCGTTTAAAGGCGTTTCTTTAATACTGGGAAATGATATTGCTGGAGATGTGGTGCATTCCATATCCAAGAAAAAACAATACCTCAATAAAAGTGAGAGCTTTATCAAACCTATATGCATCGTCACGAGAGGTATGGCCCAACAACAAAAGTCTGTCAAAACCATGTCAAAGTCAAAAATAGAACCAGAAATTGACCTACAGGCAACTTTCCTGGCTGACATCTTGAGTGGTCCCTCAGTCAAGACTACTGAAAGTAATTTGTCACCTCGACAATTACTCCTATTAGAACAGAATAGAGATTCAGGAATTAAACACCTGAAGAAAAAGGTGATAACTGAACAGGAGGCAGAAATGAACGGAAATGGATTTTTTCTGAAGGAGGGAATATTAATGCAAAAATGGAGAGATGTGAAATGTGATAATGACAATTGCAGAGAAGGAAGTCAGATTGTGGTACCAGCCATATATCGTAATGACATCTTACACATGGCTCATGACACGCCATATGCTGGTCATCTAGGAGTGAACAAGACTTACCGTCGAATTCTTCCGTACTTCTATTGGCCTGGACTACATCGTGACGTCACAAAATACTGCAAGTCATGCAATACATGCCAGATAGTTGGTAAACCTAACCAGACTATACCGGTAGCACCTCTAAAGCCAATACCCGCCTTTGCAGAACCATTTAGCCACTTGCTAATAGACTGTGTAGGTCCTTTGCCTAAAACAAAGACAGGACACCAGTACTTATTCACTATAATGTGCACTGCCACGAGATATCCTGAAGCTATTCCGCTACGCACCATTAACGCAGATAAGATATCTGACGCACTGATTGCATTTTGTTCAAGATACGGTCTTCCAAAGACTATACAGTCAGACCAAGGATCTAACTTTACATCAAAGCTGTTTAACCAGGTCTTAAAGAAACTAGGCATCCAACATGCAACTTCAACTGCGTACCATCCGCAAAGCCAAGGTGCCCTAGAAAGATATCATCAGACTCTGAAAACCATGCTCCGCACATACTGTTTTGAGAACACTGAAGACTGGGATCGCGGTATTCCATTCGCTCTTTTCGCGACTAGAGAAACTGTGCAGGAATCTCTTGGATTCAGTCCGTTCGAGTTAGTGTTTGGACATTCAGTTCGAGGACCTCTAAAACTGTTGCAGGAAACCTTGTTAAATTCTGATGAAGAGACTGGACTCGTAGCTTATGTGGAACAATTTAGCAATAGAATCTATCATGCTTTTAATCATGTTAAAGATAATCTTTTGCAGGCTCAGAAAAGAATGAAAGGGTACTATGATGTCAAGGCCAGATCCCGATGTTTCCATCCTGGTGATAAAGTCCTCATGTTGACCCAATTGTCTGGACAACCCCTGAGTGCAAAATATACAGGACCATATCAGGTTTTAGATAAAATCAGTGATGTAACATACCTTGTAAAAACCCCTGATAGAAGGAAAACACAGAGACTGTGCCATATAAACATGCTAAAACCTTATGTTGTTAGGGAAGAACAAACTGACATTAGGCCAGTGAGTGCTATCAAAACTGTTGAAACACCCCCGCCTAAATTTAAAAAGACAATCATAGAAAGTAAACTTCAAAACACTGAAGCACTTAAAAACCTCAATGATAAACTGGCACATCTAGACTCAGGTGAACAGACTTCTATCAAGGGTTTAATCTATGATCATGTAAATTTGTTTAGTGATGTTCCTAACAAAACAACTTTGGTTACCCATGATGTAGTTTTAAAAGATGATAATGTTAAACCTGTCAAACAACATCCGTATAGGGTTAATCCCATACAACTTGAACACATCCGTAAAGAAATTGATTATATGCTGAGCAATGATATAATTACTCACAGTAACAGTGATTGGTCATCCCCATGTGTGTTGGTTCCCAAATCTGATGGTTCACTACGCTTTTGTGTAGACTATAGGAAATTAAACCAAGTGACAAAAACAGATTCGTATCCCATACCACGGATAGATGATTTAATCGATAGAGTAAGCACTGCAAACTATGTAACTAAGATTGACTTACTAACAGCTTATTTCCAAATCCCATTAACAGATAGGGCTCAGGAGGTATCAACTTTTGTTACTCCTGATGGATTATATAAGTTTAAAGTAATGCCATTCGGAATGGTCAATGCTCCAGCTAGTTTTCAAAGACTAATAAACACTATTATCCATGATATCCCACAATGCCATGCATATCTGGACGATATCGTAGTGTTCAGTAATAACTTTAATGATCATCTACATCAGTTAAAACTATTATTCCAAAAACTAAAACAGGCTAATCTTACTATAAACCTAGTTAAAAGTCAATTTTGCCATGCAGAAATTGAATATTTAGGTCATGTAGTGGGTAATGGCAAAGTAAAACCAGTGAATGCCAAAGTCAAAGCTATACAGGAATTCCCTGTCCCTAAAACGCAGAAACAACTTCGAGGATTTCTGGGTATGGCCGGGTACTACAGGAAGTTTTGTAAAAACTTTTCTATTATCACTTGCCCTTTGACAAATCTCTTGAGAAAGAAAAATCAATTTAAGTGGACTCAGGAATGTGACCAAGCCTTTAACGATATAAAAGACATACTGACCAAGGCACCAGTATTAGTCTCACCTGATTATACTAAACCTTTCAGAATAACGGTAGACTCGTGTAATACAGGAATGGGCGCGGTAATCTCACAAATAGGAGATGATTCACTTGAACATCCCATTAGCTTTTGTTCAAAAAAATTTAACCCACATGAGGTAAATTATAGCACAATAGAGCAGGAATTACTAGGACTTATCCAAGCATTGAAACATTTCAATTACTATGTAAATGGTTCTCAGTTCCCAATCGAGATATTCACTGATCACAATCCCCTAGTATTTCTTTCCCGCATCAAACAAAATCAGCGCATTCTAAGATGGAGTTTGTTTATTCAAGCTTACAACTTAAAAATAACTCACTTATCTGGAAAAGATAACATCGTCGCGGACACCCTATCGCGCATGTAACAAATGTATAAGGAAATAGATAACTTCATGTATATATTCTGATAATCCTAACTAAGAGAATTGGATCATTTAAAATATAAATGCATGAATATATGAATATGTTGTGATTATTTTATGCAATATCTTATGCCTTATTTTATGCCATGAATATTTCCATTTGCTAAAACAAATATTATTATTGTTGTAGGAAAAAAGAAAAAAACCTAATAAGTTACTTTTAAGTATTATTGATTTATGGACATAATTTTCTTTATTAGTAAGATAATGAATGAACAGAAATGTACATCCTTATTTTGAAACAATCAAACTATAGTTGTGATTATGTAAAAACCAAGATAGAGTAATGTGCATACACTTCACATGCTTACACACTTAAGATTAAACTCTTACTTTAAAATTTATTTAAATATTAATTTCATTTAAGTTGAATTAATTAATGATTGAATTGTTTAATATGATAACATTAGTTATGTTGATTTTTACCTTATAAATAAGATGATGATGTTTATAAGGAATGATATCTCAGAGAGTATAATTTTTTAGAATAACGCGAACATGTGTTATGGTCTAAGGATAACTTGAGATCCTATATGATGAGGGTTTAATAGAATAAATTATTTCCCTTACTTGTCTTATTTAACGGACTACCCAGGTGGAGTCAGTTTTTTTTTTGTATATTGTTTAGAACTAAAGTTAAGTGCAGGCGGTTCTAAAAGAAATTGCACACTTCTATTGTTTAGTATGCAATGTTCTTTTCCTTTTGGTACGGGCGACTGTTACGAAACGTAAATTCCCTACATTGTAATGTTAATAAACCAACTAAATCATTTAAGCGAATTGCGTTTAAACGATATAAAATATTTCTCAGCTCAAGGTTTCCCCCCGGGTTTTTCCTAACCTAATGAGAGCATTATTGTTTTTTTATTAACCTCGATAAAAACATGAACTGTTCACGTAAACACAGCGTGTCAAGGTCGTCCGGTCTCTCCTTATTTTGTTAGAGCATTATTGCTTGACATTCTGATCACGCAGTCAACATGCAGGCTTGATTTAAATATTCGTGTCACTAGGCTGTCTGGTTTTTCCAACGATTGACCCGTAATATATTTCTACGCGATTCGACACTTTTAGTCAGTTCTTGGCGTACATTCGATCAGATAACATCTAAGATTCTGAGTCTCTGAGTATCGTTTCTATTTGAGTTGTATTATGGAAAATTTATTATTCTACTATTAACTACAATGCTATATGTTCATTGAGGATATTCATTACTAATTGGAATATGTGTAGTTCTTGATTGTGTATATAATATTATTTGGATTCCTACTGGATTGATGTTGTAAATTAAACCAAATTTATCGTTGCTTTCTACACAACTTGGTTAGCGTCAATATTTCAAAGTTATATACATGTGTGTATGTGTAATATTTATTCAACTATATTAATAATCTACACTACCACTCGACATCGAGGTTCTTGCTGTATAATATGAGCCACATAAATAATTATACATGAAGTAAATCAACTGAAAACTCTAAAACTACGCTATGTGAATTGCCAGGGGATTATAAGAACCAGGAATACTCTAGATAACTACAAATAAACTTCAGATTAATATAATAAGATCTTCACTAATACAAGGATACTCACACTAATAATAACAATACTATAACTATTATTTTCATAAATTGAATGGGGGCTCTAGCCGTAATAACATTATAAATCATAATTATACTTGTGTGATCTAAATAGAAGGTCTCATCCATAATTTATTATGGTGAATAAATTGCCTTGTAATAATATACAGATGACAGAGTGTCACTTTAGGATTTTAGACCAGCCCTTCAGTGACGATTTGAAAGCCGGCACAGTAGGGGCAGTGATTTTTCTGTTCTGAATGAGGAAAACTGACTGTTGATGCCGATGTTTCTGAATGACAAAGCGACACATTTCAGTGAGTTGAACGCATTGACAAGGACGGGAACAAACAGCGTTTGAACTTAGTGAAATCAATTTAAAACATTCAACTTTATGTATTCCTTTATTAAGGCATTTATTAAGATAGATAGTTGGGCTTTTTCAGAAGTACATCGAAGCACTCAAAGCGGAGTTTTCTAAATAAAGGCAAGACTTTCACATTCATGGAATCATTTTTTTTCATACCACATCAAACCTAACTGGTTTGATCTAACTACAACCTTATAAAATATAAATGATTTTAAGTGGAAGTATATTGACGAAATTAAATCGCAGCCAGTTTAATTTTCAACATCCAAAACAATGGCCATCAAAATGCTAATTTGCGGAAAAATCTAGAAGGAAGATGCTTAGGAAAGTCATCTGCTATTATCAACTGCCAGGCATTCATTCGCTCTACTTTTAGCTTTTGGTTCAACTTACATTTTGTGAACAGTACTTATTGAACATGAAATCTGTGTTAAGCATTCAAAAAGGTCACTTACACTTCACTACTCAGAAATAGATAAGTATGTACCTGCCATTATAAATTAGCGAAGAGCAGGACAAGGCGCTCATTAATTGACACAAACTAATTACATTTAAAAGAGTTTTTTTTTTGCTCATCTGCTATAAACATAAATATAAGTTATTCTAAAACAAATGTGTTTTTATTAATTAAATAAATATACGAGATTTTTTAATAGCATTATATTATGCAATTGTTGTAACTATTCGACTAATGTTAAAAAGATAAACAATTAATACAGGAGATGTTTATTTACAACTGTTTAGCGTAAATTAATTGTATCTCTCTAATTAAATCTTGTAATGAATACCATAATGCTGGAATTATATAAAGAAATAATAATTAGTTAGATTCTAGTAATATTTGTTATATTTCAAAGCAAAAATTGTTTGTTATCACTAGTGATTCAAATTTAGAAGCTTTAGTTGAATTAAAGGGAGATTATTAATCCGTTTTATTTGCGCTAATATTTCAAATAGGTTTCTTATTTTTCATTTTTAAAAGACTAAATGGCCTACAACTTATAACTTTATAATGACCAAACTGTAAAAAGTGGTTGGAAATTATATAAATATTATATGACTAAAAAATTATATGCACATTTCTTAAACATCATATTAACTACCCAGTTTGTAGGATTACTACGTATCAATTCCGCTCAACTGTTAATTTCTCGCAATCTATGCAGTCGTTAATCAATTAAAGAAAATCTCGGTTATAACTGAGAACAAAATATAATCAACATTAGCAGTTGCTAGATGCTTTTCTTGACAGCCAAAAGAAAATGTTTTAAAAATAATTACCATGCATGTGAAAGTATAGAATAGTAATAAGATATTGTATCTGGTATAAATAAAAAGGATGATAATCACTAACACGTATATTTTTTTAAAATATTAAAACGCTTAAAGTTGTTGTTTTTTTCTAAACATTCCCTTTGCATTTGGTTTTGAACTTGCTACGGAAAAAAGTAATAAAACAAATATAATAGAGCAAGTTAATTTTTAGGCTGTTGGCACGCTGAAGGATTTAGAAATCCTAGTTTGGCACACCGTTAGCAAAAGGTTGCCAATCCCTGATCTAGACTATATTTCTTTTTAAAGCTTGAGTATGTAAACGAAAAATAATTATTTTATGTATGTTCCAAGGCCAGCAGAAGACCGTAAACAATTTATAAAAAAAAATTACTAAAAAACTAAATACCGAAAGATATGTTCTCACTACTGTTTTTATTGTAATAGTGTTAGTTATTTTTTCTTTCTCTTTTAACAAATCACATTGTTATCATTCGTTTCTCCGTCATTTTGACGGGCATAACCACTGGTAATTAAAATAATTAGTGTTCAAACCTGAATTACGTTAACAAAAAAACAAAGTTACAAATTTTATAGAAGAAATCCTTCTTCTAGAGTTGTTATTTATTAAGTACTAGTTCAATTGCCCGGAGTTTCACGATGGTAACCAGCAACGTGCACTGTTATTAAATAAAAAAGAGGGCCCGAACAAGACTCAAATTCAGTTCACCCTTGTGTCGGACAGAGATTCTAACCACTATACTAGGGGGTCGGAAACCTACGGAACGCGTGCCAGACTTGGCACGAAGAGCGATTTT
This sequence comes from Anisus vortex, assembly GCA_949126835.1. Classification (NCBI taxonomy): domain Eukaryota; kingdom Metazoa; phylum Mollusca; class Gastropoda; family Planorbidae; genus Anisus; species Anisus vortex. The sequence continues at coordinate 36,672,491 of OX421504.1, forward strand.
CAATGGCACGCGCAGGGCCCCCCCCCCCCAAATGCAATTCAAGTATATTTTTTTTGCAAGAAATTTAGTGCTAAAGCATAATAAATTTTAGGCTGATGGCACGTTGAATGAATTAGAAATTCTACTTCGGCACACTATTATCAAAAGGTTGCCGACCCCTGTACTATACTATGGTGTACACACGTGGGAACAAACATATCGCGAAAGGTTAATATAAGGCAATAAAGTCACGTGTTTTTTATATTGACCAATGAGGATCAAAAATCGACACACAAATCCAACTTTATTTATGAAGAGTGCTCTGAAAGAAGGGGCGTAGTCACAGATTTTCACTTTTGAGAAAATCAAATTTTAAACTTTGCAGGTTTAGGCCTACTCGAGAAATACTTTTTGAAATAATAACATAAGCCTAGTTTTCATATTTACTGAAAGCCTTCTTAGTGATTTATTCTCCTTTCACATGTGTACCGATAGTTGCCTTGCTCACATCACTCTTGAGAGAGAGAGAGAGAAAGAGAGAACTATAGAGAGAGAGAACGAGAGAGAAAGAAAGAGAGAAAGAGAGAGAGAGAGTGAGATCCTGTTTCTCTAACGTCGGGCATCGAAGCGATTCTGTGCTGTCCTCGCAGTATCCAGATACCGATAGTTTCATACATATATTTATAATAGTGTTAGGAACTTGAGTTATAAATAAATGATAGTATATTACACTGACCCTTCGTTGTTCGTATTAGAGTCCGAAGAGTACCAGAGTACTTCATTATCATGCATATTACAAATTGAAACATAAAGAATCGAGTTCTAACAATATATTTTTATATACAAGCTAAATTTCCCGGCGTTGCCCGGGGAAAAATTCAATAGGCCTGCATAAGCTACTGATAAACATTTCATAAACTACAATGAACAGAAAGATATAGATTAATAATTTAAACAAATACAATTTTTATTTACTGAAAACATTTAGTAAAGTAATTTAAAATACATATTGTAATCAGGTTAAAAATAGGCATGTCTTTTTATTTAACAAAATACAATAGCCCGGGTTAGCTCGTAGAAAAAAAATACAGAGGCTTTGGCCTAAAGTTACACTGTAGCTGCTACAGATAATATTTGTATAAACTACAATGAAAAGAAAGCTATAATAGTTTTAAAATTATAATTGTTATTTATTTACTGAGAATATCGGCCATCTTACACCAGTTCACTTATCTATATATAAGAGTCTGCACATTTCTCCACATTTGTATGCTTTTTTTAAAAGTAATTGAGCTCTCCATGTATATATATAGAGTTCAGTGTTTTTATTATAGCTAGTTACCCCCGCAATCTAAACATGTTTAATTTCCTCGGCTATCAATCTTTGCTATTGATAAGAAATCATTTCCTTTATATTGATTGCCAACACATGTTATGTTTTTTTTATTTTTCTTATCTTTCAATACTTTTCTTCTTTTCTTTCTCATGAAAGTTTAATTGCAAACGCTTTGATAGGTTTAAGCGGGCCCGAAATTGACTTTTCTTATAGCGCACAGACGCTTATTAAATGCATAATTTTATTTTTAAAGAACTAGTAATTGATCCATAGGGCCGGTGAAGCTGCGTCCAAAAATGTATATGGCCACGGCATACTGGGGATTACGTGGCCAGCACAATGCCCAGCCACCTTAACTTTACCCCCTAACTAAAGTCAACCCAACTTAAGTCAGGTACCCATCGCACTAGATTAAACCCCCACTACTATGCGAGATAATGCGAGCCGAGATTACTCTTGTAGGGCTCGGAGAACGAACTCCGCTGTGTCACGCAGCTGTGACACATCACCATATAGGTTCGGCACAAACGGTTGGCCGTCCCTGTCCACTCTAAGATCCTGCAAGGCGGGGTCAATCTAACAGCACGTGTTAGACCGTCTCTTTTGCTGCCGTGCAATTTCGCAGGTACCCATCAGAGCTAGGTAGATTCCGCGACACCCTTCAAACCCGGGAATAAATCCTAGCCTTCCCTAGGATTCGAATATTCAGAATATTCTGTCCCGATGGGAGTACTTCTTTTAAAAATAGTAATTTACCATCCATATATTTTATGTAAGGTTGATAACCTTGTCGTTTCCTGTTGTGTCAAACATCCATCAGTTTTCGAAGCACACAATAATGTGTTTTTTAGTATGAACTAAACCAATAGGAATGGTATCTCATTATGAAGATATTTACACAGCGTGTTAAAACAGCATGTGTGAAAAACGAAAGTATGAAGATATTTACACAGCGTGTTAAAACAGCATGTGTGAAAAAACGAAAGTATGAAGATATTTACACAGCGTGTTAAAACAGCATGTGTGAAAAACGAAAGTATGAAGATATTTACACAGCGTGTTAAAACAGCATGTGTGAAAAAACAAAAGTATGAAGATATTTACACAGCGTGTTAAAACAGCATGTGTGAAAAACGAAAGTATGAAGATATTTACACAGCGTGTTAACCCGTCCCGTACCGACCTACTTCTATCTATGCTGCCTTCAGTTCCGCTATATACGCGCCCGGGACTGTAAGGGTTAAGACAGCAGGTGTGAAGAACGAATACAATAGGTAAGGTTGGTCATTAAAATTTCCTTCAGCTGTTTAGCCGTAGATCTATATATTTTATGTGATCATTATACACACAGAAGAATTGAAAGAGAGAAAGAGAGTGAGAGAGAGAACAAAAGAACAAAGACAAGAGGTATCAGACTACAGGAGTACAGGGACAGCCATTCAGTGTGAATAGCCTCAGTGTGAATAGCCTCGATCGATCAGAGTTTATTTACGATCACTGTGAGCCGAGTGCTAATAGTTATCTTGCGTTGTTGTTTTAACGACAGCCGGTAATGAAATAATCTGACGAATGTTAACTTTAGAACGAATTATTGAAGAATGCTGTTTGAAAAAAAAATATATATAGGCCTACTGATCCAAACTAATAGATTTAGAAAGCTTATTTGTTGTTATAAAATAGTACGGCTATATTATGTATTTTATATGTCTGTTTGTAATTAGAGATATAATTTTGGCGCCGTTTTGTGATACTTTTCAAGACTTCGCAAGATGCTCGCGAGAGCAACGAATCTGGAGGTACTCCGGGGGGGGGGGGGGGTAGTTTTTTTTTGTTTTGCGTCAGCAGTTTTTTCGTTTTGTAGGGAAAATGAGATTGAAGAGTGTTCGACAACACCCCCGCCCCCCCCCCCCCCTCGCCCCAAGTATTTATATATTAATTTAATTCCGGCTACACAGTTTGAAGAGATCATTTGTTAAACCATGTGTTCATTATGGTACGACTGCGTCAGTTATAACGCGCCTAAACACTAGGCCTATTTTTAAGAATTCAATCGAACCATTTTGCAAAACAGACAAAAAAAAAACGACATGCTACAATCCTAAACGTTATTATTTTTTTTCAATTAAAAAAAAAAAACGATCTTAAAACAAACAAAAAATAAAACAATAACAATTATTCTTAACAATAAGCCATAACACTATTATCGACCAACAGTTAAGTTATAGTAAAGTCGGAAATTGTTGTTGTTTTTTTTTAACCTCAGAGCACAAAGGGACTTAACCTCTATAGTTATTGTTGTTTTGTTTTTAAAAGAAGTACTTTATGAGTTGTCGTTATTTTGAACACAAAGACTTTTGTGATAATTATAGATATGTACACATCATGTGTTAGTGCAAACACAGTGCCTACACGCAACATCTTCAGGTGAGTAACTCCTTTTTTCAAAGACTGAGAATGTGTTTTTAATTTGAACTACATAAAGGCTACTTTGTTTTCATTGTACTGTTATATTTCAGCAGTCTTAGTTCTAGTTCATACTTTTAATTATATCTGTTATATCTAAATATATCTATATTTGACTGTTATTACAAAGTTTTTCCCCGCCTATAGAGTCTACGACGTACGTGGTGTCCTCACAGGGGTTCTAGTATTCTGAACATTTCAATAATTTGCTCAGAAACAAAAAATCTATATTTTTTCAAAAGCTACAGCTTGAGCTCGAAGAAGATGAATAAATAAGCTACAGTTAAAAAGTGAGAGCAAACACAGTTTGTCGTGGTTGAAAAAAAAAAGTAAAACAATATCCCGTTGGACCAATTTGATCCATCGGGTAGGTGATGCAGCGTTTATGTTGTTAGGTTGTAATAGGGGATTCTGTGGCCAGCACAATGCCCAGCCGCCTTTATATTACCCCAACTGAAGTCAAATGATTATAGAAGATTATCACGTCCCCTAGGCCCAAAACTCCTGCAGGGCGGCAGGGCTAGAACTCGGGCCGTTGTTTTTTGACCGCCCGGTGAACGAACAACAGGACCAGCCGACCTCACTCCTCTGTTGATTTGTGTCATACGATGTTCAGAAGTGAACCAAGGAGGGAGGGGCACACCAAGGTCCGGGCGCCATCCACCCTATGTAATTTAGGGTACGTTTTCCGCAGCCACATGCACTATTTCCTACCACTACGGAATTTCCCCTTCGGATCGTTATCGTGGTGGCTCGCCCGTATAACTGCAATGTCTCCCGGCAGCGCAATTCCCATACTATGGGTATGAGCATCCAGGCACCGGGGCCGAGTTGAGGCGGGAACGCTGCGCTCATTGCTTCCTCCGCACCAAGCATCGGTGGGGCCTCTCAGTGGTACAATGAGTCTTGGACGTGCAGCAGAGGCTGTCCCCCCATGCGTCAGCCCGCCGGTGTGCTCTTGACGCAAGCGTACTGGTGGTTTCGCACGCGATGAGGCCCATGCCCGAACAGAATTATATTCTGCTACCAGAGTAATACCCGACAACTCTCTCGTTAATCTTATCTAATGGAATACACGTTGATTATGTTCTTTATATATATATATAATTTTGTTGAGATGTAATTTATTCTCACCACAGATGTTTTCATTAATCCATTTCTTTTCTCTTAATCCAATTCTCATCCATCAAATATGTTCTTTCTTTCCTTTTCTGTCTTTATATCCATGCCCCCCCCCCCGGGCTCATTTAAAACGTATAAGTACACAACAGGCTGTTCTCCCGTTCAGATATTTTTAATAAGCTCATTCAAGCTAGATGACAATAAACACGGATGGGATTGTGTGGCTCACGCAATGCCTACATCACATTAGTTTCTCTCAACCTGATGTTCCAATACAAACCACACGACGGCCACGCTCTTTAAATTCAGGCGTTTGGCAATCTAGGTCACGCGCATGCGCACGCAGAGCTTTTTTTCAATAGCCCGCAAGAAGACACCCAAATAAAGACAATTCAAGACTCTTCTAGAGAAAAGATCAGGATGAATTTTTAGGCTGTTGGCTTGATGAATGAATAGTTATCTTATCTTATACATTACAGACGCGCCTTCTATAAAGCAGACTATTGCGTACTACGCACATTCGTGGTTAGAGTCCACTCTCGCATGTTTATTAATGTTTTAAATAAAGTTAAGTTAAGTTTTCCTGGCGTGTTCAGGCAACCAACCCATTCCAGGCCCGGATGCCGCTCGGGAAGAAAGAGTACTTATATGCATTTGTTCTCGCATTAGGGACAAGGAAAGTGTTTTGTCCTAATGTTTATCTGATCATTATAACAGATTGTTATTGTATTGTATTTTTAAAAATATAAAGTAATGCCTTATGTGTTCTTGTATTATTACAAATTTACTATTTACTCTTTGTCTATACCCACCATATTCTCAGTTCCGTCTCAACAATCCAGAAGCCATAAAAATAACAACAACAATAATGAAACGAATTGTTAGGCCAATTTCTCGCAGTGACTTTCTCAGCGCCCTAACCTCTGGGTTGAGTGAATGAGCAATCAGCTCTCGTCTGACGATGCATCTCGTCTGCCAATTATGTACACTGTCTCCAAATCAAGTTGTTTCCCCTTACACAATTTTTTTTTCATAGCGTCGTCCACAGAAAGATAGGCAGGTCTAATATATGTCTATATAAGTGGACTAACAATAAAAGTCTTACCAAAGACTATAATAAGATGAACTTCTTGCTTTTTATGTTTGAGCTATTTGATAACTTGAAACTCTTAGTCTTGGAATTTCCGATCGCACTAAGTCCTCTAAACTTCCGGTTTAGTTATTCGCTATGATTTTCTCAACGGAAAATTAAGATTAAAATCGAAAGTTGTATGAAGCGGAAACCTTTAATGCAATCGTAGGAGCGTAGAAGTCCTTCAATACAACCTTATTGATTTCTCACGGATAAAAAAGAACATAAAAATAGTGCAAGCGGTCCATCTTATTATAGTTTTTGGTCTTGCAACTTGACTTGCAAATGCATTTCCATGAATTAATTCCCATGTGACACTTGTATATAACAAAACACAGGAAGCAAACGAAACCGATTCTGCTTATCTCATACATTACAGACGCTCCTTCCTTATAGAAGATTATTGCGTCCTACGCCCACCCGTGGTCTGAGTCTAGTCTTGCATTTTTACATACATTGTTCCGGTCACAGAATCAATCTATCTATTTATTTATCTATCAATCTATCTATCTATCTATCTATCTATCTATCTATCTATCTATCTATCTATCTATCTATCTATCTATCTTTCAATTTATCTATCTATTTATCTATCTATCTATCTATCTTTCAATTTATCTATCTATTTATCTATCAATTTATCTATCTATCTATCTATCTATCAATCTATCTATCTATCTATCTATCTATCTATCTATCTATCTATCTATCTATCTATCTATCTATCTTTCAATTTATCTATCTATCTATCTATCTTTCAATTTATCTATCTATTTATCTATCTATCTATCTATCTATCTATCAATCTATCTATCTATCTATCTATCTTTCAATTTATCTATCTATCTATCTATCTATCTATCTTTCAATTTATCTATCTATTTATCTATCTATTTATCTATCTATCTATCTATCTATCTATCTATCAATCTATCTATCTATCTATCTATCTATCAATCTATCTATCTATCTATCTATCTATCTATCTATCTATCTATCTTTCAATTTATCTATCTATCTATCTATCTTTCAATTTATCTATCTATTTATCTATCTATTTATCTATCTATCCATCTTTCAATTTATCTATCTATCTATCTATATATATATATCTGTATCTATATCTCACTACATCTATATATCTACAAGCTATTCCTCTATTATTTCTATATAATATTAGATATATAATCCAATATTCTGTTCTTGATCGCCCCTCGGCTGTTACACTTTTATCCATCCTCTCCCATTTCTATCGTTCTCTCTGTCTGTCTCTCTCTCTCTCTCTCTCTCTGACTGTCTCTCTCTCTCTCTCTCTCTCTCTCTCTTTCTCCTCCAATAAAATATTACAAAAAAAATATTGAATGGATGATTGAATGAGATTTTTGGTCTACTTTATTTTAAGATATTTTTTTAGAGTTGTCTGCCTTTGGCTGATAGACACATTGACATACATTCAATCAGACACAGACAGACACACAGAGAGACACACAGACACTCCCAGAAACACACAGACACACACAACCTCATGACTATTAGTCGATGCAAACACATACATTATACTACTCTTTGACGCGGCCATTTTTTTACGCAAACATACATTCACAATCACGTTCAATATATACACGCAGGCAGTTTACAGGTTCACGGGCATTAACTGTTATATATCAATCTTACGCCCCCCCCCCCACCTACCCACCCCATACTAGGTCACTATGTGATTGTGTGGCCAGCACTATGGACATCCGCCTTTACTTTACCACAGTTAAGGTCAGGTACCCATCAGTGCTAGGCTAGACACAGGGGCACCTTCCTAGCCTGCTCCGGGATCCGAACCCAGGACAGATACGCCAGCAAAACGCGCTTACGCACGTCCTCCGAACCCCCTTTATATAAGCTTATGTATGATAATGTAAGGGAGAGAATGGAATGAATGTGTCCGGTTTGTCTCTGATGCACGGTACCTGTGATATGTACCTGACTATCCTACCTACAGCCTACATATTGCCGTAGTTAGTTGGAGCGCCAACGAAGACATGTACACCACCCTCCTCCATTCCTTCAGTCTCTCAACCCTTCTTATTGCATTGCACAGCTTTACTCCCGTCCACTCCCTGATGTTGTCCTCCCATCGTTTCTTTTGTCTTCCTCTCTTTCTCCCTCCTCTGGTTGTGCCCTGCAGAATAGTTTTGGCAAGACCGTTGGCTCTAGTTATGTGGCCTATACCATTCCAGCTTTCTTTTCTTGATTACGGTCAGCAGGTCGTTGTATTGTCCTTTGTTGTATTGATCAATGAACTGACTATATAAATGGGGTAAAATAAAGACGGCTGGGCATTGTGCCGGCCACACAATCCCCTACTTAATCCTGACCACAGAAACTGGTAATCGATGATTAATCTGGCCCGTCGGGATACTTCACTTTTTTTGTTTGTTGTTGATTTTTCGGTAAATAGCGTAAACCCTCTAGGGTTTTCAATCCTGCTCAATGGCCAAGTCTGGTAGAATTTCATTTTTCGTCATCACGGCTGTATTTGTAGCCTGCATGAAATATCATTGTTCAAGACATACTATACTGGCTCCACCATTATTTTGTTTAAACTTTTAAAGCTGTATAGACCCCAGGTTTTAATGCAGGTAAACAGTTGTAGAATCTCATTTAAAGTTTGACAGAAAAATTGTGCATTCATATTAGGAAATTTTTTAGTTGATTTTTTTAAAGCGGCTGGTCCTAGAGCTAGTTCACTGGATTTAACCGAAAAGTCGCGGTTTCTATCCCTACCGCAGACTGATCCCTGCCGCCGACCGATCCCTGCCGCCCTGCAGGACTTTTGGGCCTGATGGACTCAATGATCTTCTATATAGAAGGAACGTCTATAAAACGTAAAAGAAGAAAAGGTCAAGGTATACTTGTCTTAAAGAACACGAGTTATCATACCGTGTTTGTAGTGCTCCTAGGCGTGTACAATTTGAGATCCTGTGATGTGGCTGTCCTTGTTCAAACATTGGACCACCGTACCCCCCCCCCCACCCCCAAGCACGCATCATCACCTTTTCAAAACGGTGTGATATCTTTGGAGAAGGGAAGTTTCCTTATTGCTGGTTGAACAGATTTCACAGGATATGTTTTTGTTTGCTATGCTTAGTGTTTTGTTTGTGTGGTGTGTTCCCGCATCTGTGTGTATACAGGTCCTATTAGTTGTTTTGATTTCTTACACACTGTCGAATAGTTCAAACACACGTCTTGCAGGATGTAAATTACAAAAGACATTTAAACGTTTGAAAGAACTTCTTTCAATAGTGTCGCACTGCGTCTAGCAAGAGGTTACTGTGTTCAGATCTGTACAAAGTGTTAAGCATATTATCTCCTAAAGCAGTGGTGGACGATTCTACATTTAAAAAAACCGCTTATATAAAGGCATGTTATAAGGTAATAATCTTCCGTTTAGAAGGACGTCTGTATCATTTATATATATATGTGTAGCCTATATATATACAGAGAGAGAGAGAGAGAATGTTATGTATTCAACCAATCATATTAGTTAGGCCTAATTTAAAGACACGTGACCTTATTGTCTCATAATAATATGATACTTTTGCGATTTCACTTCGGACATGTGTCTTCGCTAGCTAAGTGGTTAACGTATCGGACTGCCATGCAGGCTACCCGGCCTCGATTCTCCAGTCTATACGTTTTCTACTCTTAAAAAAAAAATTACTTTCCTAAAAGTCTTCAGTAAAAATACTTTTTTTTTTAATTATTAGATTTAAACATCTCTAGCTTTCTCTTCATTTTAGTTTATACATTTGCTATCTGTAGCTTATAAAGGCCTGTTTTATTTTCACTCGGTCAACGCTGGGGTAATTTAGCTTGTTTAAAATACGAAAGGTATTTTTAAAGCCATTAATGTAGACAATGGGACTGAAAAAGCTAATTCAGTTATTACTGGACCAAAATGATTTTTAATTGTGTATATACATATATATCTTGAGTGGCCTTGAATAAAACATAAGTAAATACTTTGGTTCAGCTGCCTCACGAAAAGTAGGGTTCTAAAAAATTCCAACTGAAAATTTTTTCGCGTGGATCTATTGATAAGTGGATAAGGAAGAGCGGCAGACTATTGAAAATGGAAAAAAAAAATTTTTCATCGAAAAAAAAATTCATTTCCATTGTGTTTACCAAAGGCTTGTGACGTCACACAGCCATGAAAAACACGATGTCTGACGGCTACTCAAATTTTCAGTGGGAATTTCTTAGAACCGATTCCAAAAAGGGAAAAGGGGCGAAATAGCACGAAATGAATACAAAAATAAAATTATTCTTACCGTATATCATATGAAATAACACAAAAAGACACAAAATCCTATTGTTCTCTCTTCCGAGTTGTCGAGACCACCTGTCTCTTGTTGCGCATGCGTGCCATGTGCTTTTCTAGATTACTACTTCCTGTCCCAACATATGGCCAGGTTGGCCGATACTACTCATTAACAAATACTTAGAAAACTTAGAAACTAACCGATAGTAATCATTAACAAATACTTAGAAAGCTTAGAAACTAACCGATAATAATGATTAACAAATACTTAGAAAGCTTAGAAACTAACAGATAGTAATCATTAACAAATACTTAGAAAGCTTAGAAACTAACCGATAGTGGGAAAAAATCTGGTCCGAGAAGCGCGTGGTACATGGAGTGTGTGCGTTTGATATTATAGTATAGGGATAAAAGAAAAAATAAATAAAAATAAACAAATCAAAGGGACGTAACAAAATTTAACACAAAAAGCTCAAGGGAAGTAACAATTTTTAATAAAACATGCAAAATAACCAAATTTTTAACTTTAAATAAAAATCACACAAATGGAACCGCTCAATAAAACCTAGATTGTTGTATTCAGGACAAACAGATCTTTAAATTGATATATGGCACTTAGAAAAACTCCGTGAGGCAGTTAAACCAAAGTATAGCAGTAATTTTATGACAAAAACATGTTTGCCATGGTTACGGCCGCCATTTAGCACAAAAATAGTCATTACATAAGTTATAAAATTTTAAAAAGTATTATAGATATTGTTGTTTCAATAGTGTTTTTATGTAGTACTATTACCATTTTAGGTACTAGACACAATTTTAATTAAATATTGCTAAAAGTATTTTTTTATGAATTTTTTAATTTTAGTATTGGAATTTTGTACAAAATTCATGAATTTTTTTTTCTTTTAATACATTTTACATACAAAATATTTATACATTCACCTTAAAACCCAGTCTAGTACCTCTAGATATAATATATAAAGCTACATACCAAATTGCAACATATTCTCATAACTCTAATGCTACTCATTATTTTGCAATTTTCATTGAACAAAAACAACAAAAAACACATATTGAGAAAAACTCATTTAAAGGCAAAGAATCGACAAAGAAATTGAGTCGACACCCACATTTCAAACTCAATATTTCAGTACAAAACAGTCATTTTTTATATTTTATTTGATGCATTTTTGTTACAATTAGGTTTAACAAGCTATTTTTAACAAAAACTAAACAACTCTATTTTTTTAAAAAAATATGACAAATATGCCCCCCCCCCTACTCGGTCCTGTTCCCCCTTAAGCTACATTTATCAGTGTTACGTCCACAATCCCCTTGTGGCCAGAGCTGTGTAGATCTTGCTGATAATTCTCGTTAGTCCTAGGGGAGACTTTAATTATTAGTATTTATGTTTCAGTATTACACGAACTCTTCTTATAGTCCTGGGCACAAATTCAGTATTTGTATTCCAACATTTCCTTTCTTGTAAATTATGGTAGTAGATAAATCTTATAGTAATGTATACAACACAATAGGATAGTAACTTGACAAAGAAGCTTCAGTGTAACTGTTGTTGATAGTTTATTTCAGGTGGTATGTTCAATATATACAATATATCTATTATGTACAGTTAGAATAAAATAGTGCAAACACAAACGTTCTCAAACGAACATATTTTGAAACTCTCTGTCTTTCAGACAAAACAAATCATTAAATACTATCCGAGTGGTGCAAGGGATAGACCCATTACCAGTAGGGGTGAAAATCATGGTATCATTACAAAACTCATAACAAAAACGATAGGAACTTCCCCTATTAAATAATGAGTCGTTCCCAGACTCTGAGAATTTGAGATCAACACAGAATCCCAGCATTACCTAGAACCTTTCGTTTTCCTACTAAACGTCCTAATATTGTGTGTAGTAAGAAAAGAGAGAGAGAGGAGAATAAACATTGCGTGTTCCAATTCTTGGAAAAACAACATACATGACACGCCCCCACCCAATGAAAGAAATAATGTACCATAATTACCCAAGTAATACTCAACATGGTACATTTTTCGTACTTAACACTATCGTTTTAACAACCATCAATCAATGGAAGATTATAAGACAATTTAAGCAAACATGGCTCACTGGCACAACTAAATTATAAAAAGTGTCACTACCCAATGGTAATTGTGATTAAAACGTGATGGACAAATATTTCCCCGTTAATATTAATATTAACTAATGTCTCAACAAGTACAAATAATTCAAAAATATTCTAGTCATTCTTATTTTAACTATGTACAGTTGTGTGGATTTCCACCAAAAATTTGCAAAAAGTCTTAATCTATTTAAACAAATATAACATTGCTCAAACTCTGTCAATTTTCAACAGTTTACTTCTAATATACAAACTAATATTAATAATACTAATATATAAAATAAAATATAAGTAATACGTAACTCGAATCAAACTATAGGTTACTTCCCCTTTAAATTACAGTGTCAACTTGACATTAACAGGGTTCATACCTAGATGATGATACTTCCCCTTTTCTCAAATATGAGGAGAAAATACGCTCTAGTTACGATTACTACAGTAATCTCAATATTAAAATGTAATCCACTATTATGCGTTTTTGGCAATTTTGAAAGTTTAATATAAAAGATTGTTCAGGGTTGAATGAGTGTACACCTTTAGGTACCTTTGTTTCCCCTCCGTTCCTGGATATATGGAATATATATAACCTATACAACATAGTGAATATCCACTAGTTTTTTCCATTCTATTACCATGATAGAACAATTTAGCAATAGATTTCCAATATTATCTATTAATTTATACCAATTAATATTACATCTCTTTCTAAGATAAAAATTGTACATATTATTATTTAGTTCCATTCATTAACTAAAATAAAACAAGATAATAAATCAACTAGCTCAAAGTTTTCCCACTTAATTGCATGTGATGACAATTACTTTTATCCATCCATATCAAGTAAATACGTGCATATTATATATTTATTGCATCATGCATCAACATTTAAATGGAATTTCTTTTCCATAATCAAATGAATTTAAAATATATCAGAACATCAATATTATACATGATTATAAGAATTATTAATACTTTCAAAAGACTTGACTTCTGTATGATACAAGTATTCTATAGGTATTACATAATCAAAATTCAAACGAATGATAGGTTATCATGACACATTCTTAATGAATAAATGAGATGATCTGAAAAAGAAGTATGGGGTTATTCAGTCAATCATGTAGCACCCGAGATAGAGTATCAGCTATGACCTTGTCTCTATCTTGTCGATGATACGGGGAACGGGATACCAGTCGGTTTCTGTCAAATTACTTAATTTCCCAAAGTCTCTATAAAACTGCAGTGTGTGGTCGGCTTTTGGTACCATCACACAGGGTGTAGACCATTTGCTATCACATTTTCCTCCTATGTCATCTTCTAACATACACTTTACATCTAATTTAATATGCTCAGGTCTGATGGGGTCAAATGGATGCTGTTTAATAGACCTGGCACTATTGGTTAACACTACATCGTGCTCTATGACATGTGTCCAACTGGGAACATTTGTAAACATTGACTTATTTTCATGTACCAGCTCAATAATCTTCTCCTTATCTTCTACCGGAGGATGTTCTAGCCTTGTATCTAAACTCTTAAGGGCATCTGTATTATTAAGTTTACTTTCTGCTAACTTATATTCTATCCTAGATAAATCCGTCGGGACTCTAGCTATACAAAACCTCCCGTGGTTTACTCTTTTCCCTGGAAACATAGGGCTTAAGTAAATTAATATGGCATACCCTCTGTTTTTGTCTCCGGTCAGGAGTCTTTATCAAATAATTGACCTCGACAAGCTTTGACTCTATCTCATAGGGTCCACTAAACTTTGCACTTAAAGGCTGATTTTGCAAAGGTAGAAACACAAGAACTTTGTCACCTGGTGCAAAAGTTCTAGCTGTAGCTTTGCGGTCATAGTTCTGTCTCATACGCTCCTGCATCTGTGGAAAATGAATCTTCACATGGTTAAAAGCATGATAAAGCCTATTTTTAAATTTATCTACATATGACAAAAGTCCAATCGGTTCACTGTCCGTTAGCCAAGTTTCATGTAGAAGTTTCAACGGACCTCTGACTGAGTGTCCATACACAAGTTCGAATGGGCTAAACCCCAGGGATTCCTGAGTGGCCTCCCTTGCAGCGAACAGTACATAAGGCACACCCTTATCCCAGTCTTTCTCGTTTTCATAACAGTACTTTTTAAGCATCGATTTTAATGTCTGATGAAACCTTTCCAGAGCTCCCTGGCTCTCAGGATGATAGGCACTTGATAGCCTATGGCTTATCCCTAATTGTTCCATGACTTGTTTTAAAATGTTTGAAGTAAAGTTAGTCCCCTGGTCGGACTGTACTGTCTTCGGTAGGCCATAACGTGTGAAGAAATTTGTCAGGGCGTCTACCACCTTCACTGTTGTTATGTTCCGCAACGGAATGGCTTCCGGGAAGCGAGTGGATGAACACATGACTGTGAGCAGGTATTGAAAACCGGCTTTTGTTTTCGGCAACGGGCCCACGCAATCAATGAGTATATGACTGAATGGTTCGTCGAACGCTGGTATCGGCTGGAGTGGAGCGACAGGAATTCGTTGGTTAGGACGTCCTACCATTTGGCATACGTGGCAAGTCTTGCAGTATTGTTCGACATCTCTTCTCAGTTCCGGCCAGTAGAAGTAAGGGAGGATACGGTGGTGCGTTTTTCGGACTCCCATGTGACCAGCGAAAGGAAGATCATGCGCCATACGCAGTATATCTTGACGATAGCACTTAGGTATTACAATCTGGTGAATACTGTCCCACTCGTTTGTACCTGAGTTGAGCGGTTTCGACTTTCTCATCAACTATTCATCTTTCATGTAGAAACATTCCGCCATCGCATCTGCAGTCTTTTTATCAACAGCTTTCATTCTGAGTTGCATTATTACTTCGTCATTAAATTGTTCTTTCACCAATTTCTGCTTTGGTGACAAAATGTTATCGTTCTCTGTTGCATCACCAGTTGTTAGTTCAGCAAAGAACGTAGCACTTAAATCGATGTCAGGTGTTTCTGTTATCACTGTTTCATTCGCATGTGTGTCTTCAGAACAGACAAACACATCTTTCGTTGCACTACACGGCGTAGCAGGAGTCTTTACCGACTTCTTTTTCTGCATTGCTCTTGTCAGTGCACATGTTGGGCGTTCATTGGCAGGACGTAGGTTTTTGTCCTCCGCCATCTTTGTCTCCAACACTTTAACCATGGGCTCGACAGTGACTCTGCCGCCCATAATGTCATTTCCCTAATATCATGGAAACGCCTTTGACGGGTAGTGCGCGCCACACTCCCACTACGATGTTACCTGTAAAAATATCCGACTCGAGTTTTATTCTGTGCAGTGGAGCTTCCACAGTCTCCATACTAGCACCTCTCAGCACAACAGACTCACCGGTACTGGTGGCATCTGTTAACGGCACACTGCCCTCCAGGATCACGCTGACAGCAGAACCCGTGTCACGTAATATCTGTATTTTCTTCTTGCTTAGTACATCGACTTCTGTCGACACTGTCCCCTCGTAGACAAAGGGTCGAAAATCGGATAGGTCGTCCTCTTCCGGGACTTCAGGAACCATCTGTTCCTCACGGCCTTCTGAAAGCATAATAGATTGAGTACAGCTATTCTCTTTTACCTTAGATAGACTGTTCTCAAAAACCATCGACTCCACAACTATGGGCGATGCCGGCCGCATTTCTTTTGAGTTTCTTGACCCTGTGTTGCACACTTCTTCTGTCTGCTTGCTGTCTTTCTGCACTCTGGCACAGTGTAGAATAGCACCTTGCTTCTTGGTAAGGATCCAACAATCTTTCTTCATGTGGCCCTCTTTCTTGCAATTGAAACATACCACCTTTGCTTTATTTACATCTGTCTGCTTCCTGAAATGAACTAAGTTACTATTATTATTTACACCACTGTTCTTATTATTGTTTTCACTTGTCTCTTTTGGTTTACTAGCCTCCTTGGACTCTGGTTTGTGCACTTTGGGTTTGTCAGCATAATATGGCTTTATGCTGGCGTGAATTATGGCATAGTTATCTGCCAATCTAGCAGCTTCATGCACATCTTCAACCCCTCGGTCTGAGATGTGAGTTTTAATATCCACTCGAATACAATCATTGAATTCCTCAAACAATATTAGGTTCTTGAGTTTATCAAACTCACTTACATTCTGTGACCTTAGCCACTGTTCTAACATTTTCTCCTTTTGTCTCAAAAAGTCTACATGAGTTTGATCATATGCCTTCTTTCTGTCTCTAAATAGCTTTCTATATTTTTCTGGTGTCAGGGAATAACTTTTTAGCACCCTATCTTTGATTACTTCATAGTCATTTATTTCCTCGGGTGTTAAACTCAACACTACGTCCAATGCTTTTCCTTTGTTGAGAGTTGACCTTAACAATAAAGCCATCTTATCATCAGGGAACTGATAATCTACAGCTATCCTCTCAAAAAGCAAAAAGAAATCTTGAACATCTTCCTCCCTGAATATAGGCAAGTGTTGCTTCATTGCGCTAATATCCATACCATTGCTGTCCCTACGATGGTCAGGTCTGTTCATGCGTGCATTCTCTATCCTTTCTCTGCTTTCAATCCTAATTCTTTCATTTTCCCTTTCAGTTTCTATCCTAATTCTTTCATTTTCTATCCTAATTCTTTCCAATTCCATTCTCTTCATAGCTAATTGGAATTTTAGGTTTTCACTCAACCCTTCATCTTCATCATTGTTTGATGATCTAGATGACATATTTCTTACCTCGTCTCCGTGGGCAATTACCTCGCCCCCACTGGGAGCTACATAACCTTCATTGATATCGTTCTGTCCCACTTCAACTACACTACCAGTGTTCATGGCATTCTGCCCGTTCAAACATGTCATAATTTCTTTGGTCAAACGATTACGATTAGGTCTTGCCTGTCCTGCCTCAATCCCAAAGGACTCAGCTAATTCTTTTAGTTCAGCAAATGACATGGCATTAAGTTCCTCACTTGATATATTCGAAGCCATAGTATAGCGTTCGAAATATTTGTTATAGTAGAGTAGTATATATTGTATAATAAAATATAAAGTTCCAACTTACGATTTGTCCAGAAATTTGCACAATATAATATTAAACACTTCGTGGAATCTTCACACTTCCCAAGGAATAAAAACGCAAACCAGTTCTCTCCTCTTTTTTAAAAAGAATAGTTTCACAGTCCTGAAAACGAAACACAAATATGCCGCTCTCAGTACTACTAATGTCACAAAATATTTATAGGTCAGGAAAAAATATAACTCAAATTTTCCAGACGAGATCAACAAATTTTTTTTCAATCCTAGATCAAGAAAAGTAGAACTCAAATCTACCGAACGAGACTACCAAATCTTGTCAATCCTAGGTCAGGAAAAGTAGAACTCAAATATCCCGGACGAGCCCCCAAATTTAGTTACGTCCACAATCCCCTTGTGGCCAGAGCTGTGTAGATCTTGCTGATAATTCTCGTTAGTCCTAGGGGAGACTTTAATTATTAGTATTTATGTTTCAGTATTACACGAACTCTTCTTATAGTCCTGGGCACAAATTCAGTATTTGTATTCCAACATTTCCTTTCTTGTAAATTATGGTAGTAGATAAATCTTATAGTAATGTATACAACACAATAGGATAGTAACTTGACAAAGAAGCTTCAGTGTAACTGTTGTTGATAGTTTATTTCAGGTGGTATGTTCAATATATACAATATATCTATTATGTACAGTTAGAATAAAATAGTGCAAACACAAACGTTCTCAAACGAACATATTTTGAAACTCTCTGTCTTTCAGACAAAACAAATCATTAAATACTATCCGAGTGGTGCAAGGGATAGACCCATTACCAGTAGGGGTGAAAATCATGGTATCATTACAAAACTCATAACAAAAACGATAGGAACTTCCCCTATTAAATAATGAGTCGTTCCCAGACTCTGAGAATTTGAGATCAACACAGAATCCCAGCATTACCTAGAACCTTTCGTTTTCCTACTAAACGTCCTAATATTGTGTGTAGTAAGAAAAGAGAGAGAGAGGAGAATAAACATTGCGTGTTCCAATTCTTGGAAAAACAACATACATGACATCAGCTATTCTCCAAATTTAATGTTAAAAAACATAATCAGGCCTATAATTAAATCTAAAAAAATGCCATTTTAAGAAAAGAGACAATGTTATTCACCAGCTTAGCACTGGGACCCTATAAACAATAGTTACATGGCTACACAATCCCCCTAGTAGGCCTATGATGCAGTCGCCTTAAAATTGAGTAACTTTGCTTCAATAACGATCACACAGGTATTTTAATGGAGCTTAGTTAAGAAATAATCTGGAAAAAAACAACAAAAAAAACAACAACAACTGAATCGATGTTTTGTAATGGAGGTGTAAAGTTAAATAGTTTATTATTCTTAAACTGGGAAGGCCTGCTATATTAATGTCATAGACGCCTGACTTAAAATCAATAACTGGTGTAAAAAAAAAGAACATTGATTTTACAATATTTTGATTGAAAGTTGTTGTTTTATCTTTGAGCATAAATAATATTTATTAGTTTTTTTTAAACTTGCCCTAAATAAGATGTATTGATTTTGTTTCATCCATTTTGTGTCCTTGTAAAAGTTTTATGTAAAAAAAAGTCGTCGTTTTATCTCTGAAGAAAGCCACAATGTGGACCAATGGTTGGTCATAAAATATGATTAGAAATGCAGCCATTTTTTTGTGTGCTCATGACTTTAATGTTGCATCGTAAACTTCCTTGAAAAAAGCTTTTTTTGCACTTCTTTTTTGGTTGTAGCTGACGCTATAAAACATTTTTGTGAGTAATGGACCAAATTGATCCATATAGGGCCGGTGAAGCAGCGTTCACCAGTTTCTGTGGCCACGGCATACTAGTGGAATATGTGGCCAGTACAATGCCCAGCCGCCTTTACTTTTACCCCAAATTTAGTCAGGTACCAATCAGAGCTGGGTAGACTCAGGGACACACTTTCCAGACCCGGGAACGAATCCTAGCCTTCACCAGGTTTCGAACCCAGGAATTTCGGTATGCCAGCCGCCACATAGTACCTAGGTACTATAGTACCGCTTGGCTACCGTGCCCTATAATAGTGAACAATAACAGGCAATAACAGGCAATAACAGGCAATAAAAGGCAAATATTGAGCCCGTGCATTATTTCTCCCTTTAACTGTTTAAAAATCTAATAATTTACCTGATTACCAGTAGTCGAAGACTTAGTTGAAACCTGATATTTAAAAAAAAGGTTAATTAAATATTTAACAGATAAGAAGGTTCACTTTTTAGCAAAGATTGTATTGGGCAAATATTATTTTGAATAATTTTAAAACGTTTAAAAAAACAACACATAACTGTCATACTAGACGGCTAGTCAAAACCATGATGGAAGCGTGTGAAAAACACACGAAAGAGCCACAAAGTAAAATAAATAAATGAATCGAAAGCTAGAAAGAATTGTTTTTAAGGTATGCTTTATGGGCGGGGATGAAGGTTGCAAGAGATGAAGTTGAAGAGAATGACTCAAAACCGGAAGGAGTGGATAAGCATAATCAAGGCCCTATGTCTAACTGAAGACCCAGAGAATTGAGAATGTGACTGATAATAGTATAGAACAGTAAAATAGAAAAGAAAAATTAAGTTCAAACCATCATAGTTTTTAGACGAAACAAAGTGGGCGTTCTAGAAGAGATTGTAGATGAAGTAGTCCATTCTCTCCTTACCGCCTTCACTCTCTTCCTCATCGTTCCGTGGCCTCGCCATTATTTACAAACGAAGATTTAAATGTTAAATCAGATAATTGTCTAATTGTAAAGCTATCAATTCGTTGAAAGATTGTTTTATCGTTGTTTTTCTAAATCGCCAGTGATGATCTAAATGAGGATCGATCTATGAGTTTCTGGTCATGTGTCCTCTACGTCATCGCCAACATCGTGGGCATGCTTCTCTATTGGCAGTATCAGTGGCAGAGGTGAGTCAATAGATCTACTGTCTTTGTGTCTTACTGTGTTAAATCATACGCATGGTTGTTTCTAGTATGTAGATCGTTATTATGATTGTCTAAAGTAAATTGACGGCAAAGTTGTTTTGAGTATATTGACAGGAAAGTTGTTTTTAGTATATTGACAGTAGGCTATATCTACAGTTGTTCTTACAAAAGTTTTTTTTTAACAATAAGAAGATATCATGTAAAATTTGAAGAAAAAAAGAAACAATTCAGTTGTTTTTTTCATTCACCAGCATTAAAAAAATCATTCTATTTAGGGTAAAGTAAAAATAATAAGACGAAAAAAGTAACCCATAAATACAAAGTTTTTATTATACTCCCTTTCTTTGTAAACTAAGTTTATTTTTTAATTTATATTTTGATAGATTAAAATAAATATAAGTGATATTATACCTTATGAATTTCCACACTAAAATTTTGCACATTTGTTTTTTTTTTCTAGCTTCGGCCCGCAAAAACCATAAAAAGTTGGACCGGCATTTTCAAAGTGAAACCAAACCATAGACCATTTATCTATGAAGTGTTTTTAAAATTAAAAATCCTAATTATAGTATAGGCCTAATTAAGTTTTTGTTTTACTGAAAATGTGATAGAATGTATTGTTAGTCGCCATAAGTCTGCTGCCCAAGTTTCAGCTCGATTGGACGACGGGAAGTGGTAGAAAAATCGATGCAAAGTTTTGCTATCAACCAGACAGACAGTACGAGTTAATAGAAAGGGATTAAAAAACACATAAAACTTGCGGTTACAAGTTTAAAATGTGCCTCCCTTATTATGTGGCATACTTGTTAGTAACATTGACCAACTTTGAAATGTTCTGTTTATCCACAGAGCACAGAGACAAGCGGAATTAGACGAGGCCGAACGGAACGCAGACAGCTATGATGGCAACATTCAGGCCACTCCGCACTACAGCAGACAGAACCGGCTAACATCCAGCCAATCATCTCTACTCTCAATACTGGGCTTGTCTTATAATGGATATAAAACGTTCTTCGCTTTCGAGGACAGATTTTGTAATTTTGAAGACGTGAGTTTTTCAGCTATTTCAAAAAATCTCTAAAATTTCAACTTATTTGTTGAATCAATGAAACTGATGCATCTATAGAGAAATATACATTTAATGGAGACATGATATTAAATGCCTATTTTATCCGTTTATATATATAATACTTGAACAAACCTGGAGCTTTTTTAAATATAATAATCTGCTTGCAACTGTAGCAGTTTTCTATTTTCCACACATAAAGTAAAGTATCCCGTCGGACCGAATCGATCCATAGGTCCGATGAAGCAGCGTTCACCAGTTACTGTGGCCACGGCATACTAGGTGATTGTGTGGCCAGCACTATGCACAGCCGCCTTTACTTTACCCCAACTAAGGTCAAGTACCCATCAGAGCTGGGTAGACTCAGGGACACCCTCCAAACCCGGAAAAAAATCCTAGCCTTCACCAGGATTCGAACCCGAGACCTTTGGCTCGCCATCAAACGCGCTGCCGCTCGGCTACCGTGCCCCATATTTTCCACACAGATCTACTTAAGATCGGGGTTGAAGCCAGAATATTTTTTCAAGGGGGGGGGGGGAGGGAGCTGAACTTTCGCGTGACAAACATTTACGAAATGTTTAGTAAATTTAGTACTTATTTAACACACAAAACAAACTGTTGAAAATTTGTTTTTCGTTAATTCCGCAGACGTACTAAACTTTGAATTAGTTTATATTTTTATATCCCCAAATAAAAAAAAAATCCTCAATTATGCCCCTCCCCCCAACAAAATGCTGCGGCCTGAGCGGCCGCCTAGGTTGCCAAAATGTACGAGCCGGCCCTGTACCTTAGTACCTTTTGCTAACAGTGTGCCAAACTAGGTTTTCTAAATCATGCCAACAGCCTTAAAATCAACCTGCTCTATTATAATTTTTTAAAACTTTTTTTACAGTACCATTAATTTAACTCTGTAGCAAGACCAAGGTCAAAAAGCAAAGGCGATTTGTAGAGAAAATCGTTACAGCGTTTTATATTTAATACTAAATAAAATGAACTTGTTAGTTATTATCATCCTTTTTATTTGCATGTATATCAAACACAATATTTTATGTATAAAATTTCACATTTATGGTTGGTCTAATTATTGTACAAACAATTACATTTGGTTGCCAAGATGACGATTTAACACCTATATTAATTATATTCTGAATGATCTCAGTTCAACTGAGATGTCCTCTAATTTGTTATAATCTACGATTTCATTAGTGGTCAAAGATTATACTAAAGCGGAATAGATAGGTAGTAATTATACTAACTGGGTAGGTAATGTAATGTTTAAAAATATACATATAAATTCTATAGTCATATAATAGTTCTATAATTTTCAAATACTTTTTACATTTTAACCATTTGTAAGTTATAAATTGTTAGTCATTTATTCTTTTATAAAAGAAAAATAGTATAAATATTAGCGCAAAAAAAAACGGGTTAATTACCTCCCTTTAATTAAAAACCCGTATTCACTTTTGATTCAAAAGTGATGAAAAACAAGTTATGTTTTTGTAATATAACAATTATTACTAACTAATTATACTTTTTTTTATATAAATCCACCATTATAATCTTAATTACAAGATTTAATTATTAGAGAATTAAAATTAATTTACGTTCAAAAGTTGTAAATAAACATTTCCTGCATTACTTTTTGTCCATTTAAGGAGATAATCTCTTAAACATTAACAATTATATAATATAGTGTTATTAAATAGGTCTCTTATATTTCTTTAAATTAATAATACAAATCTACCTGCGTGCCAAGTTTGACACACGTTCCTTTAGTTGCCGATCCCTTCCCTAGTGTACCGTGGCCAAAGGAACTTGTGAACACTTATTCAACGGCCCTAAGGATCAATTTGTTCCGACAGGATAGTTTACTTTACTTACCGTATATACTCGGGTATAGGTCGCACCCTTAGTTAGAATTATTCTTCTTTTCTGTTGTCATTGACCCCCGTATAAGTCGCAATCCTAATCTTAAATCGAAAGTTTTAAAATTTAATTTTTTTGAATATTATTTTTCTGCAGATCGACTATTTGTGTCGAAATTTTTGGTTTTAAGTAAAGGGCAACTTATACGCGAGTATATACGGTACTTATTACACAGTATACGTTGCTTGGTTGGTAAATGCTATCTTTTCTATGTACCCTGGCGCCTTTGGCTTACAGTACCGTGTTATGCACATACCATCTGTGCATTAGATACAAACTTAACATTGGCGTTCTCTCTTCTTTGTTTAAGGTTGCCAATGCTTGCAGGAAGGCTGGGCTGGAAACGTGCGGCCTGATCGTCGGTGTGGACTTTAGCGCCAGCAATGAGTGGCAAGGGAGGAAGACGTTTGCCGCCCAGAACCTGCATAAAGTCATCCCAGGGAAAATATTTAACCCTTATCAAAAGGTGATCACGTTTTTAAGGTGTCTGCTAAGGGTTAAGGGAAGGTGCTAATATAATGGCATTCTCGAACATATAACTATTGACGTAAAAATGGGCATTTACGCAGAGCTTGGATAAGTGGATCCCTTCCATTCTACGTCTCCAAATGTAACCAAACCAAATATAACTTAACAAAATTATGCCGCTCCCCTATAAAGCGCCCTCTCCCCTATAAAGCGCCCTTTCCCCTATAAAGTGCCCTCTCGCCTATCAAGCGCCCTTTTCCCAAACCCTAAGACCGAACCCTAAGACCACCGGGCCCTTGTTAATTGAACACCTTGCACAGCCCTTTGCTACGTCACAGCTCACTAAATGTTTGTTAGTTTGTTGTTCGCTTGCTTTGTTTAGCAAATCTAAGGCAGCTCTATCGACCCCTTGACCTATTTCTAATCATTGGTAAATCTGTGAGAAATAGTCAAAATGACCTGTCAAACATTCCATCAAGCTGGGTTATCGTAGAGACAGTGGAGTTAGCTTATGATGAAATGATAATAAGAGGCAGTTGGTCACAAGCTTGGTTCGTAAATAATGAAAATATTGTACCATTTGACGGGATTCGTTATTGTTCTTCTTTGTCAATAAAAGATAACCATTAAAAATACTTTCTTTATTAAACCCATTTAGGTCGTATACGCTTGTTTTTAATTTAGAATCAATTTGATCCGAAGGGATACTTTACTTTTTTTTTGCAAACTCAATCCCACCAAGGTGATCTCCATCATCGGCAGGACGCTGGAATCTTTCGACGAGGACAACCTGATTCCAGCCTATGGCTTCGGGGACAACATCACCATGGCCCACTCGGTTTTCCCTTTTAAAGAAAGCGAGGGCGGCAAGGAAGAGCCTTGTAAAAGTTTCGCCGAGGTCCTGGAGAAGTACGGCGAGATTGCCAGCAGGATAACCCTCGGAGGCCCCACGAATTTCGCACCGATCATCAACAAGGCCATAGAAATAGTCCGGAATTTAAAACGGTAGGAATTGCATGCAACCGTTTGACTAAACTCTTAAAAAGAGCTAGAGGCTGACAGACTAGATACCTATATGATTTCCACTTAGTAGCCTTCAGAATACGAGTATTTGGACAGAAAGGCAAAGAGTAAAGTAGTAATAATACATAAGGCATTAAACTCTAATTTAGAAATACAACCCAATAACAACCTGTTGCAATGCACAGATACACATAAGGACAAATAACACTTTCCTTATCCCTTATGCGAGAACAAATGCATATAAGTACTCTTTCTTCCCGAGTGGCATTCGGGGCAAGGAATGGGTTGCCTGAACAAACCAGTAACTTAACATCATTTAAATATTTAATAAAGATCCAAGACTTGACTCGGACTACGGATGAGCGTAGGACGCAATCATCTTCTTTATAGAAGGAGCGTCTGTAATATATAAGATATTTGACGTATCGGATATGAAGCGAGTAGTAGCGCCATCCCCGGAGTTTCACTATCATATGCAATAGGCGCAATAACCTTTTGAATAAGTAGAAGAAGAGTTTCGTATATAAGCCTCACATACAATCTATGGGCGATTACGATATTACATTTACATATATATATATATATATATATATATATATATATATATATATATATATATATATATATAGAGAGAGAGAGAGAGAGAGAGAGAGAGAGAGAGAGAAAATGGATGTCATTCGTGCTAACAGAGATGTAGGCCAAGGCACTTCAGAAATTCTGATTTTATTTCTCTTATTTTTTGTAGATTTCATTTTACAAAATTTTCTCTACGTATTTTACCTTTGTTCCACCCGTAGGCCTACATGAAACAAACAAGCATCCCTAACATCACACACTATTGGTCAACTGTTGACTCAATGTACTGCCAATATTGACATATTGATCAAATGTTGTGCCAACATTTAGCCAATATAATAGTGTTGTTAGGGATACTCATCTGTATCGAAAGAACGTCTGTGAGATAAAATAAATTTGGTCAAGTTCATAAGATACTGTATTCATTCTTTGTTCTAGCTTAGAAGATTAAAACCAATAGTGGCTTTAAATTTATAAACAATCCCTTTTAAAAAAAAAAAACACACTTTATTTCAATAAAAATGTTTTTATTGAAATGAAAAAAACTTTTGAATTATCTTAAAACAAGGTTGTCCTTTGTATTGGCCTACGTCTGTTAACTTCTTTTTATTCTATCCCCTCGCCCCTTTGTTTATGTACGTTTGCAGTTAGAGTTGTCTCCACTTCCTGTCTGACATTTGGCGCACTATTGGAATTACACTAAATAATATATTTGTATAAACCTACTTAACTATTCAACGGCTGTAAGTTACTAACACTAGACTCATTAGTCTTTGAAGATCAATACTTCAACTGTTAACTTGAGTGTTGAGTTCACATTAGTTCAGGGTAGTGAGTGCTGATTCAAAGCTAACAAAAACTAAACACAGACAAATGCATAGAAGTAGACTCCTAATCTTTATTCGCGAGTGAAGTCCGGGAATGGAATGAGTTGTCCGAACAAACCATGAAAAACCAGTAAATTGACATCATTTTAAAAACGCTAATCAAAATGCAATACTAGATTCAGACCAAGGACGATCGTAGGACGCAATAATCTTCTTTAAAGAAGGAGCGTATGTAATATATATAAGATAAGATGCACACAAATAACATGAACAAGAAATAACAATGGTGGTGACATATGGGGTAGATGGGGGTGGGGGGCTATGGGGCAAATTAGTTCCTATGTATAACCTCCTTCATTTGGCCCATCTTTTTTAATTATATAGACACATCTCTACACATAATTCTATATAATATTATTACTCTAAAAATCATTAAAAAATTCCAAGATTTTGCCCAAACTTTACGTAGAGTCCTTAAACTAATAAACAACAAAACAAGAAATAGGTTTTATGTGTGAAAGTTAGAGAATTAAGAATTGACAAGTCTTAATGATTATGCATGCATGCATGGTGACCTTTAAAGTTCATAGTGCACCAACATTTCCAGTCCTAATCATTTACTAACAAAATATGTCTTTGTGTTACGTCCCTTGTTTTACTGCAAGTAAGAAAAGATGTAGCAGATTAAATATTTTTTTTTCGTAAAGATGTTGCCAAAAAAAAAACGATGGATTGTGAACGTCAGACTTGAACAATCACTATTTTTTTTTAATTCCCAAACGTATTGCTTTATGCAAAAGAATTTTCGTTATGTATCTTTAATCTTTATGTATCTTTAGATTTTTTGATAACCAAGAACCGCTATTTTTAACTACTTTATTTTATAAAGCAAGCATATAGGGTACTTCTTTACCTGCGTTAGCCTACGAGTTTTTTGGTTCTGTATGGAAATTTTTGTTAAAGATTTATGCGTAAATCGCACGAATCAAGTCATTAAATGTCTACCAAAAAACTCTTGGGCTAACGCAGATAAAGAATTATCAAATTTAACTTAACGCAACTAACACGTCGAATATTAATGATCGTATACTAACTTTTCATAACTAATCTTGTAGCCTTTGTTTATTTCTAAAAGACAAGAACTGGTTGAAATTAATTGTCAAACACCAGCAAAAGGCGAAAAGATCATTTACAGTTTACAGAGTGTTGTCGGAAAAAAACCAGAACTTCATAAACATGATAATCCTGGACCTATTGAAAATTGTCCATCGTCATTAGCCTAAGACTTGTCAATATGCTTATAGGCTATTTTATGTAGTCGATGAAAACTATGTGTAGGACCTTTTTCTTTTAAAACTAGCATACAAAAGACAGATCTAACCACATAGATTAGTTATTCACTTTTTAAACATTTAAAATGTAGGCCCACATTGTTCACGCTGCATTGTCTGTTTTAGCGAATTTCGAAAATTACTACAACCTTCGTCATTTTATAGAATCTATCCTAATTTAGCTGTATCAATGTTTTGTTTGTAAATTAAGAATACCCTGAGTCACTGGTGAATTAATTACTTATTAAATACCCATACGCTTTATTTTTAACCATTAAAATCACAAGCTCTCACACGAAACACAAGGGAACTAACTGTGATGCTTTGCTTTTACAGAAAATTAACCTAGTTACTTCCCTATTGTACGTCTTAGGACCGAAACTCGGATAATAATCTTTGAGGAAATCTGACTTGATTTTTTCAAGTTTGGGGGAAAATGTGTGAATTTCCATGAAATAGACTATTTAAAACAGCATTTCAGCACCAAAAATACATTTTAAAATTAATTTTAAAAAAGTCACTTAATCAGGTGCGGTATGTAAATTTCCGATTTTTGCGTCACGAATTAGGTATGATAAAATTTTTGTCCACTTTCAGAACAATTTTTATTGCGGTGCATTTTAAATTATATTTTATTGTATAATTTCATAAATTCACACCAGATTGAGTTTCACAACATAATAAAATTAATTCCGATACTTTGTGTACACATTTATTTTAAATTACGGTCGCTTGACCGGAAAGTAATACGACAAGGGAGGTAACTCAAATAATTAAAATCCTAATAAGTCAGCTTCAGTTTTCCTTCTTTGTCTTTCTTACTCAGATTTCAACACTTGACAATTCATAACTTAAAAAATAAATACCAATAGAATCCTTTCTTCAAGACCTTTCTCTTGATATAAAACACAATACTATTAAAAAATTTCATGTAGTTAAGTTGAGAAGTCGTTATAATAAAACTCCCGACATATTTTTTATTGAATTACTTGAATAAATACTTCCAAAACATAAATGTTTTTCATGTTGTTTTTTTTAATTTTGAATAGTCTCACTATATACCCTGCCAGTTAAGAAATTACACATAGGCCTAGCCAGTGAAAATGGGTGTGATAATTTTTTGTGAAAGTTTGAGAATTTATAAAGGATTAGATCTATAGATTGTTGTTCGTCCCTCATTTCCGAAGATGACCACGTCTACCAGTCTCTTTGTGGCCTCTTTGGTGGCCTATCAGTCCTATGCGGGCCCCGAAGGATCTGTTGCAGGTACTGCAGGCAAAAGATGCGGTTGTGGGGTCTGGCAGCGCCTTGCAGGTCTGCTTGGCTTTTCTTTCTGCTCGTTTTTGTTCGGCCCTGGAGATTCTGCTATATTCTGCCAACTGTGCCCGGTGGACACGACATTGCGCCACCTGCTTCTGTCGGTCGCCATGCAGTTCCTCCCATCTAAGCTTATCTGGGTCTACGTCAAGTGCTTTCAAGGTTGCTTTCAAACTGTCTTTGAATCTCTTTTTTTGACCGTCGGTTCTTCTTTCCCGTGTGCTAGCTCGCCAAATAGGAGCTTTTTTGGCAGTCTGTGGTCCGGCATTCTAACAAGATGGCCAGCCCATCGCGCTTGGGATTTCATAAGCTGAGTCTGGATGCTGGACGTGCCTGCTCTGAGAAGCACTTCAGTGTCAGGGACTCCATCTTGCCAACGTATTTTTAGTATTTTGCGGAGGCAACCGACATGGAAGAGATTTAGTTGCTTTGCATGCCCTATAGGCCTAAGCTTATACTGTCCATGTTTCGCTCGCATACAGCACTGTTGGCAGTATTGTGGCGTTGTATACTTTTAGCTTAGTGTCTAGACGGAGTCCTTTTCTGTCCCAGACATTTTTCCGAAGGCGCCCAAAGGTGATGCTCGCTTTTGCTATTCTATTGCAGACCTCGTCGTCTATATTGGCAGTGCGCGCTAGTGTGCTGCCGAGGTAGGTAAATTTGTCGACAACCTTGAGTTTCTGGTCATTAACTGTGATTTCTGGATCTGTTTGGTGTGTCCCTGGTGCGGGCTGGTGCAGAACCTCTGTTTTCTTTGTGTTTATGGTGAGACCAAAGTTACCACAGGCTTTGGTGAAGCAATCCATGAGATTTTGCATCATGCTTTCTGAATCGGCATTTAGGGCGCAATCGTCAGAGGTCACGAACCAGGGTGTCTTTCACCTTTGTAACCCCATGCTTGCGTTGTTGGTTAAATAGGCCCCTGTCTGTTCCGTAGCGTATATGTAAGCCCTCGTTGCAATCATGGAAGGCATCGGTTAGCATTGCTGAAAATACCATACTAAAGAGGGTAGGTGCGAGAACACATCCTTGTTTTACCCCATTTGTTACAGGAAAAGCTCTTGACTCTTCACCATTTGCCATTACTTTGGCCATCATGCCATCGTGAAACTGTTTAACGATGTTAATAAATTTTGGTGGGCAGCCGAACTTTCCCATTATTTGCCATAGATAATCTATAGATTAAGAACTTTATAAGTTAGAGGAAAATTATTCGTATTTCAATAGTTTAGAATTAGAATGAAATTGTGGAATTCTTAAAAATTAGCAAGTGTCATGCCGATTAGTGCAGATTGTACTATTGCCCCCACCCCCCAAATTCTTTATAGAAGGGGCGTATGTAATCTATAAGATAAATTGCAATCATGAATCAAGTGATATATCAATCAACATTATTTTTTAATAAACTTTATTCCTCAACTCGTAGGTATCACATCCTGATAGTGGTGGCTGATGGCCAGGTGACAGAACAAAGCAACACAGTCCAGGCCATTGTAGAGGCCTCCATGTACCCTCTCAGTATTATCATGGTTGGTGTTGGCGATGGCCCCTGGGCCACCATGGAGCAATTTGACAACTGTTTGCCAGAGCGCTGTTTCGACAACTTTCAATTTGTAAATTTCCATGCCATTGTCAAAAATTGCAGGTTATTTTTTTTATTAAATTTACTTCATTTCCAGTTAAATCTAAATCTTTAGCGCAAGCTTATTAGAATACGTGTCTATGTATTATGGTTGTAGCCTGTAAGAAACTGGTGAACCCTGTTCCACAGGCCCTATGATGTATTTGGTCAGACGGGTAATTTTTTTTACTTAACCTTTGACCAACTCTAAATTACCATGCTGGGCTGCTGATAGCCAAAGCCCCAATGCTATAATCCTGATTTACAGGTCTTATCCAAATCTATCAATTCAACATCAAATGGTTATTAAGCATATCGGCATACTTTTCCTTTTTGTGACATAGTCATAGATAAAATTATCCTTCTTTTCAAAGGAATATTACTTAGCTAGGAAAATAGTATGTATTTTAGGCCAACAGTGTTTATCACTTGTACAAGTATAAAGTTTATTTGCCATATGATTGCTAAAGTTCTACAAGTATAAAGTTTATTTGCCATATGATTGCTAAAGTGCTACAAGTATAAAGTTTATTTGCCATATGATTGCTAAAGTGCTACAAGTATAAAGTTTATTTGCCATATGATTGCTAAAGTTCTACAAGTATAAAGTTTATTTGCCATATGATTGCTAAAGTTCTACAAGTATAAAGTTTATTTGCCATATGATTGCTAAAGTGCTACAAGTATAAAGTTTATTTGCCATATGATTGCTAAAGTGCTTAAATACAATTTATTAGTCTGTAAATGAAGCCTTAGCTTGTGACTCAGGCTGCTCATTGTGTCACTTCTCAATATAAAAAAAGGCTATATTAATTTATACCCACAATAAAATATTAATTTTAATAAAATGAGTAGATTAAATTTTAAATACATGTAACACAACCATTTGGCATATATAGGGCCCATATTAAGTTATATTGATAGTATATCATATTATAATACATCAATGACTTGTTTACTTATTCATAATTTAGGCTATACAAGACTAGAAATTAAATATCTGTTTGCATTTCTATACTAGAATTTAAGATGAAAAGAAATTACAATGTTTTACATTTTTTAAATTATTTTTGTATATTCTTTTTCTAGGAAAAACCCAGATGCAAGTTTTGCTTTGCATGCAATGATGGAAATACCAGACCAATACAAAACCATTAAATCCCTGGGCTATCTGGATGACGTTCCAGTCTCAGAGAAGCTTGCCATAGTAACCAAGACTGAGGCTAATAAAAAAGACCTATAAAAACATGTCGCAATTCACAAATATATGTCAAAACACTTTATAGATATATTTTGCCTGAAAGTTTATTTCCAAAAGCTTTCACAGGAAAAGCATTTAAATAATATGGAAACCGTTTTGTGATTTGAAGTGTATTTCATAAACTGGAGCTTTATGGACAAACTTACAAGTGGACATCAAGGTTTTGTCAATATTTGATTTCTATAATCCTTCAATAACTGCTAATCATTCCACAGATCAATAAATTGTATACCATAGTCATATTTTTTATTTATTTCAGCCATGTAAATTATTAATACAATCATTTTAACTAATTTATACACTGATTCACATTCATAAATTATTTTTAAAATTCCCCAAAATAAAACCCAATGGATTATCATTCCAATGTTTGTAATCTTCTTGTGCTTTTCATGTATATATTAATTCGAAAATTAATATACCATAAAGTCCCATTTTTTTTAAAGAATAATAAATGCTAATTCCAAATTTTAAGCTGTCATTGACTGTCATACAGCTTAATTAAAAATTTTTTTTTGGCCCAGACAGCTAAGGATGATGGGCCAAATGTCAAGATACAAAATAATATTAGCTGAATTGCTTTTTTATGTGTGCTGGGCTTAGTAGTGTAAAGCAAATTTACAGGTAATATTATCTATTTACAATAATACACTTAGTTTCACATTTCAATTATGAATATGAACAGTTTTCACATTAAGGTATGATTTATTGTACAATAGAAAGACAGACCATAAAGCATTAAAAAAACTACACAAGGACAGATACTAGTGTAGTTTGAAAGTGTTAAGAGAATATTTTTGGTTACATTAAAAAGTCATTTTTTTTAGATACTGGTATTGTAATAGTTTTAACAATATATTTGCTCTGTAAAGAAAATATATTTAGTTCTATTGCTTCACAGATTCAAGCAATATTATCGTTTTACATCAGGCTTATATAGTTTTAGATATTAATGAAAAACAATACACATAATAAATTAAACAAGCTGCTAACCTTTAATAGGCTTGTTACGAAATAGACGTTAAACAATTTTTCTCTATTATATTTACAGCTGTACTTAAATATTTTCACATCTTATGCATGCATTTTTTAATTACACTTTTATAATTTTTTAGTGTTTTCTTCTGACTTTAGAGAAGGATGAAATGAATGGTTAGTTCATGAATTAGTGGTACAATTGCTAATAAATTTCTAGATAGATGACTATTGCATCCTTTCCCAAAATCTCCTGCAAGGTTGCAATGCTTGCAACAGGGTTAGAACTTGTGGGTCATCACATTGGACCAGCCCACCGCAGTGAATATTTATATCTTTTCAAGCTTTAAATGTCTTATAAAACAACACTTGTACAGTTCACTTACTGCCTATATATGTGCCTTATGTTCCGTTTACTTCAATACAAATGTGATACATACCACTGGATACGTTAACAGCTTTACTTCTCAATCAGCAGCATTATAAAGTATCAATGTTTTTAGTTTTGTGGGAATGATACAGGGTAAGATTGCAAGTGAAGTTCAAATAAATATGGTATGTCAGTATTTTGAATAAAAAGAATTTTATCAAAAACTTTTCCTGTCTTTTGATTGATAGCCTTGTTGCCGAGTGGCAGCGCGTTTGACTAGCATTCCATAGGTTCTAGGTTCGAATCCTGGTAAAGGCTAGGATTTGTTTCCGGGACTGGAGGGTGTAGCTGAGTCTGCCCAGCTCTGATGGGTACCTGACATTAGTTGGGGTAAAGTAAAGGCAAATGGGCACATCCCCTAGTATGCCGTGGCCAGAGACTGGTGAACACTGCATCACAGACCCTATGACCAATTTGGTACGACGGGCACTTTACTTTTTTTACTTTGAAAAGTGCAAGTGAAATGATTATGGTATATGTCAGTATTTTTTGGTTATTGAATAAAAATCATTAACACAATACTTTCTGTCTTTTGTGATTGACAGCCTTGTTTGCTTACTTTGTATTTTTTTTTTTCAAGCTTTCACCTTTTTCTTTGAGCATTCAGATACTTCTTAGCATTCATCATGTGCTAAACATTCATCATAGTCTAAGCATTTACATTTTTTAAATCATTCAAAACTATTACCATGGATAAAAGTAACTTTTTTAGTTTTAAACTGGATTATTTCAAAAGAGTTGAGATTATAGATACCATTACTGATTAAAAGACACTATTTTACTTCCCTCTGATCTTAATCATAAAATTACTGTACATTTGTTATATTATTAAGATACTAAACTTCTATCCTAAATCTAAAACAGTGCTGTTTTTTTTTTTATTATTTATAGTCTATTTTGCCTACTTAATTATCTCTAAATCAGTGTTTTTAGAATTATTAGGAATTAAATGACAAACTAAAGGGAGGAAATCTTGTTAAAAGCTAATTATTTCCCTTTTTTCCCCTAAAATTCCTAATACAACTTACAATTACAACATTCAAAATAAAGGCATTTTCTTTTCTAGTTCTGTTTTTTTTATTGGGTCTGTTATTTTATGATAAAACATTGGACATTAGTGAACTGTGTTTACTCCACAACCCTTTGAAATCTTACTTAGAAAAAGGCCAAAAAAACTAAAATTATACAAATCTTTTTGAGTTAATTAAGAAGGATATTCTCAAACAATATTATATTTTACATATCACACATAACAGCTAAATAACTAAAACACCATATGAACATGTAAGAAAAAAAAACCTTACTGAAATAACAAGACAGTGAAAGTACAAAACTTTTTATTATTATTATCATAACAATGCTCGTCCCTTGCTGTAAAGTCAAAGGCAAGAAATAATACAGTGTGTTTTCTCTATCCAGCGCGACTTTCACAGAACTCTAAATGCTCACATAATATTTTTTACATTTTTTTTAAAGACGTCCAAAGATAATGCTATTTCCACTTTATTCCCACTTCCTGTTTCTGTTCAATAGTGATAACAGCTCTGTCGTGGTGTAGTGGGCGGGGAGGTTGTCTAGCCTATCTTTGTATAGTTCGTCCCTCTGGGTCTCGTCATTTTTGTATGGCACCCTGGGGACGAGCCTGTGATATGCATTCTCTTCCTCCTGATAGAAAAAATAATCAAATCAACACAAAAAAATATTAAGCATTGAAATTGAATGAAATAATTGAATATTGGTGACAAACAAAAAACAAATTATAAACTCCAAGATCAGCAAGAAATAGCTGATTCTATGACAATTGTAATTGTAATTTAGTTTTGCTACTAGCAGCTGCCCTGATGGAATGTATTTAAAGACCACATTGATCCACTGAGCTAGTGAAGCAGTGTTGTTGACTGTTTCCAAGGCCCATGTCATACAAGGAGTGCTCGTGTGGCCAGCACATGTTTGGTACCGGTACCAATCAGGGCAGGATTCTTACTCTAAAATTATTCCAAAATTATTTTAAAATCGCCCAAACTTTATCTGAACTTTAAACCAAAATTTTTCACAAACAAATTTTTACCCATATGTCTTTATAATTACCATAAACCATTTATGTTTGTGATCAGGGGCAGGGACACGACCATAACAAAAGATGTTTGACTAAAACAGATCCTTACTGTAAATTTACAGAACTTTTGCTTCAAATGTCAAGGAATGCAAAAACTTCACTGGTTTAAGTTTGTAGAGAACACAAAAAGGAATTTGTCACCATTGACACAATTCTTAGCCAACATTTTTTTTAACTCTCAAAGATATGTTGCCCATCAGACCTGGGAGGACACCCTCAAAAATTGAGGCAACTATCTTGGGTAAGTGCATTGCTATTACAAGCAGGATGGGCAAGATGTGACAATAATGAAAAGCATGTACGACGAGTGTGTATGTATGGGTGTGTACAATGGGTGTGGTATTAAAGTGAGACAAGACTCTGTGACAGAATGTTAGTTATTGAAAGTACTGGTATATACGTAGAGTGATTGAAGGATTCTGCATGTTAAGCAGAAATTTGAAAAGGAGAACAGTTACTGATTTGATATAACAGCCATCAGGCTCTTGGGTATTGCAGTGTCATTGATTTGCACATAAACAACCAAATAATAGATCGCCTCACAATATAAATATCTTGGCGTCACAATTACTGACAAACTGACTTGGTCTGAAAAGCCTCTGTAAGAAAATGCACCAAAGACTTTTCTGTATTAGTAAACTAAAAACATTTCAAATAGAGAAAACCATCATGAATCTCTTTTACTCAGCCACTGTTGGTAGCATCATAACCTTTGCAATCACCTGCTGGTATGGTAATACCACCACATTGAACAAACACTGGATAGACCGCCTAATAAACAAAGCCTCTTGTACTACACAGACAGAATTACCATCTCTTGCAGATATTTTCAGTTCAAGGTGCCTGTCTATAATTGATAAAATCCTCCAAGATCATGCACACTCGCTTCATGGTAGTTACATAATATCTAGTCGAAGTGGTCGGCTTCTTTCAATAAGAGCAAGAACAGAGAGATTTAGGAACTCTTTTGTTCCACTATCAGTGAGACTCTTTCAAAAGAATCATCTTTCAGCCAGGAAATACAATTGCTCAATAGCTGACTCCTAAATGATAGGCCTACTTTTTTTCTTGTATGATAAATGGTATGATAGTTTGCGCGAATGTCAATTGTGTTTGAGTACAAATGGTTCTTTGATATTGTTTTAAGTATGCCGAAAGACAGAATTTATGTAATGAAATCAAATTTCCATTTATTTGGATCAATAAAGCAATCTTATCTTATCTTATGCTGTTCAAACAATATGCAGGTAACGTGTGCAATCTTATCTTATGCTGTTCAAACAATATGTAGGTAACGTGTGCAATCTTATCTTATCTTATGCTGTTCAAACAATATGTAGGTAATGTGTGCAATCTTATCATATCTTATGCTGTTCAAACAATATGTAGGTAACGTGTGCAATCTTATCTTATCTTATGCTGTTCAAACAATATGTAGGTAACGTGTGCAATCTTATCTTATCTTATGCTGTTCAAACAATATGTAGGTAACATGTGCAATCTTATCTTATGCTGTTCAAACAATATGTAGGTAACGTGTGCAATCTTATCATATCTTATGCTGTTCAAACAATATGTAGGTAACGTGTGCAATCTTATCTTATCTTATGCTGTTCAAACAATATGTAGGTAACGTGTGCAATCTTATCTTATCTTATGCTGTTCAAACAATATGTAGGTAACGTGTGCAATCTTATCTTATCTTATGCTGTTCAAACAATATGTAGGTAACGTGTGCAATCTTATCTTATGCTGTTCAAACAATATGTAGGTAACATGTGCAATCTTATCTTATCTTATGCTGTTCAAACAATATGTAGGTAACGTGTGCAATCTTATCTTATCTTATGCTGTTCAAACAATATGTAGGTAACGTGTGCAATCTTATCTTATCTTATGCTGTTCAAACAATATGTAGGTAACAAGTGCAATCTTATCTTATCTTATGCTGTTCAAACAATATGTAGGTAACAAGTGCAATCTTATCTTATCTTATGCTGTTCAAACAATATGTAGGTAACAAGTGCAATCTTATCTTATCTTATGCTGTTCAAACAATATGTAGGTAACGTGTGCAATCTTATCTTATCTTATGCTGTTCAAACAATATGTAGGTAACGTGTGCAATCTTATCTTATCTTATGCTGTTCAAACAATATGTAGGTAACAAGTGCAATCTTATCTTATCTTATGCTGTTCAAACAATATGTAGGTAACAAGTGCAATCTTATCTTATCTTATGCTGTTCAAACAATATGTAGGTAACAAGTGCAATCTTATCTTATCTTATGCTGTTCAAACAATATGTAGGTAACAAGTGCAATCTTATCTTATCTTATGCTGTTCAAACAATATGTAGGTAACGTGTGCAATCTTATCTTATCTTATGCTGTTCAAACAATATGTAGGTAACAAGTGCAATCTTATCTTATCTTATGCTGTTCAAACAATATGTAGGTAACAAGTGCAATCTTATCTTATCTTATGCTGTTCAAACAATATGTAGGTAACAAGTGCAATCTTATCTTATCTTATGCTGTTCAAACAATATGTAGGTAACAAGTGCAATCTTATCTTATCTTATGCTGTTCAAACAATATGTAGGTAACGTGTGCAATCTTATCTTATCTTATGCTGTTCAAACAATATGTAGGTAACATGTGCAATCTTATCTTATGCTGTTCAAACAATATGTAGGTAACATGTGCAATCTTATCTTATCTTATGCTGTTCAAACAATATGTAGGTAACAAGTGCAATCTTATCTTATCTTATGCTGTTCAAACAATATGTAGGTAACAAGTGCAATCTTATCTTATCTTATGCTGTTCAAACAATATGTAGGTAACGTGTGCAATCTTATCTTATCTTATGCTGTTCAAACAATATGTAGGTAACGTGTGCAATCTTATCTTATCTTATGCTGTTCAAACAATATGTAGGTAACGTGTGCCACACTCGTCAGACTGTCAACAACACAAGCCCAGGTTCTAGCCCTGCCACCGACTGACCCCAGCTGCCCTGAGGGAGTTTCGGGCCTAGTGGGCGTAATAATCTTCTATATAGAAGGAACGTCTTATAAGTCAACTCACCAAAACTAAACATTTTTTTATGACTTGAAATTGAAGCAAGAGGCAATACAAAACAGCTGTGTTAGTAGTTTCCAAGAAAATGTGGCATGAAAAGAACTCTGTTTAGTCACATTCAAAAACGATGACGGCATATAATATAACTAGCCAGCTTACATCTGTATATTATATATCATTATGCCAAATAAACAACCTAGTCAAAAAGTTATTTAAGAAAATGCATGGAGACTTTGGAAGGTTTTTATGGGTGATAAAGCTGAGTTTCAGCAGTATAAATGGCCAGTTGATAGTGTGGCCGACCCAATGCCATGCCAATGTTGTATATAGCTGTTGCATACCAATAAAACAAAAATCTATTTTATAAATTTTCATTTTTTTTTTGTAGGTGTAGGTTTTTAAGCTTAGGGCTGACAAAGCATAGTCTACCAGTTAATAGGCCACAGCATACAATAAGATTGTGTGGCCCAGCAAATCTTGGGTACCTATGAAAGCTCGGTAGACATAGCAATGTCCTCAAGGTGAAAGAACTCTGGTCACTACAAGATTAGCATCATAGACCACATGAGTACTATGGGCTAGGTATAATCCATCACACCACTAATCAGGTTTCATTTCAGATGAATAGAAAATAAAAACTTACCACAGATATATAAGGCTTATTCAGGAGATCTAAATTATCTTTCTCTATGCACATCAGCTCTGCCACTTTCCTCTTTAAGTTGACACTAATGTTAGGGATTACTCTGTGTTTCCTATAAAATATAATATAAAACATAAATTGTAGAACTTGTAGAAAAAGAAGAGTTTTTAATTTCAAATTTATAACAATACGGAACAAAATTGATCATTACTTTGCATTTTGGTGCTAGAAGAAACAGAAAATATATATCATTACAAATTTATACGTAAGCCTAGGCTTATATATATACATATTATTTCATATATATATGTTCAATATATATATATATAGTATATATGTCATCCGTCCTCAAAGGTGGGGGATGCAGGGCTGTGGAGTCGGTACAAATCCTCAGTTTTTTTTTACTTCCGACTCCTCTGTATTAATATGCAAATGTATTGCCAGATAGTGAGGCACATGAAAATTCACTGTCACTTAATGTGTTTGTTTTGCGATTACGTGAAGCACTGCGTGCATTGGTCTTTATTCTTACAGTAGAGAAGTCATTAATTATAACTCTTTGTGAATTGGGACAGATAAACTTGTTTTCTTTAAATTCCAATCTAAATTTAGTAGGAGTTGGTGTATTTTGTGCGGCTCCGACTCCAGACAGGTTATCACAGCGAAGGCGAACCTATGGCACGCCAATTCTGTTGGCACACGAGCATTTACCAAAAATGGAACAGTTTAATTATAGCCACACCGCTAGGGATGGGATCATCTATTTAAAATGGTCATTTTGTCGGATCGACTAAGAATGGAAAGAGTTTCTTGAAGAGAAATTGATGAAATATCTCCCCCAGTTACTAGTTTTCGTAAGTATCTTTCTCAAACAAACCATCTGACAGAAGCAATCTTTCAAATGTCACTCTGCACAGCAATACATGATAAGCCCTTTCTGATGTTGATTTTCTGAAAACGGCCATGTTGGCTGATAGTAATGCTGTTATGGAATCTTTTTTGGCACAAGATATAAAACCAGAAAAAGTTGTTTCAGTTACTAGTCTAGTGACGGAGCACCTTACATGGTAGGGGACGCAAACTGGTTTCATACATTTCTTTGTCAAAAAAAGCAAAACATACAGTCGTTCAGTTTCACTTTATTATACCCCAAGAAGCTCTTTGTGCCAGGGATAGCAGCAAGAAGATGATAACCTCAAAGATGTCAAGAAAATGGTTAATTACATCATGGCCTGTGCTCTTTACAGTCCACAGTTTCCTGCACTTCTTGATGAGGTCAAGACGCAGTATAATACTTTACTCATGTACAATAATGGCAGTTGGCTGACCAGAGGACGAGTATTGGAGAGATGTGTAGCATGCTTGGATGAAATTAGGCTGTTAGTTTATGATTCAAAAGGGGCTGGATTATCCACAGCTTACTGATATGGTCTGGCTTACCAATCTCATGTTTTTAACAGATTTTACAGCACATTTCAATGAACTGAATAAACAACAGCAAGATTCAGGAACAACAGTAGAAATGATGTTTTGTGATATCAAAACATTTGAAAGAAAACTGCAGGTTTTAGAAAGTGGGCAGCTGGAATATTTTCCAAAAGTAAAAATGCATTTACAAAATTCTATAACATTTATCGACAATCCTACAATCCGTCAGGAAAATTGCAAGGAATTTTCTAGCATTGTAGCACCTGCAAAAGAGATTTTTGGTAATAAATTTAGATGGAGACACCCCTCTGTTTTGTTACTTCCCGGATAAAGCCAAATTTGAAGAACGTGATCTTTCCTGCTTATTGTGGTTAGATTTAGGAAATCTGAAAATGGAGCTATTGGAATTTCAAGAACGCACTATCTGGAAAAAATTAATTTTATTATCTGCGTGAAACACTTGAGAAGAGTTTGAAAGGATGGCAAAAGACAGCACAATTGGTAGATTTGATGATGAAATTCTTAAAGTTTGGAATTCTCTGTCAAATAATTTTAAGTTGATGATGGCACTTGGGATTGCACTTCTTACTTGGTTTGGGTCTTCTTATGCTTGTGAGCAGCTGTTTTCAACTGACTGACAGATGACCTGAGTACTGCATGCGTTGCTCTTAAAGTTACGGAGTATAAGCCAAGGCTTGACAGATTATCAGCATGCACACAACAGCGATTGTGATATATTATTTTTTTCATTCACTACAGCTGATGTATTTTTTTAAATATATCATTCAAGGATCTGTTAATTTATATTATTCTTTTTGGACAAAAGTTGTTAATTAGTTCGGACAACTGTATGAGCTGTTTTTGTTTTTTTCTAAAGTAAAACCTCAGTATTTTGTTTTAATTGTTGTGTTGGCACGCTGAAAGAAATAAGTTGGTCTTGTATTGCACTTTTTGCACGCGTCCTCAAAAAGGTTCGCCATCACTGGGTTATCAGGTAGCCTACCCAAAATGACCCCCGACTCCTCGACTCCACGGCCCTGGGGGGATGGGGATGTGACCACATAAAAAATATGTCCATCATTCTGCGTCTTTACATTTTACTTTTACATGTAATTTCCACACGTTTCTCTCAATTAACTACAGGAATTATAGCCTTTTGTTTATTGCAACATTAAAATTTTGAAATTGACAATTTTATTTAAAATTTTTTTTTTGGTGAAAGCTGTGTGAAATTATTTTTAGTAAAATGGGGGTCTGATTATTTTTCTTTGACGAAGGGCCGATCAGCGATGGGGAAGTGTGGGTGGGGGAAGGGGGAGTATTGAACAAAATTGTGACATTGACATAGTGATAGT
Source organism: Anisus vortex (assembly GCA_949126835.1). Taxonomy (NCBI): domain Eukaryota; kingdom Metazoa; phylum Mollusca; class Gastropoda; family Planorbidae; genus Anisus; species Anisus vortex. The sequence continues at coordinate 36,714,431 of OX421504.1, forward strand.
GTCACATAGCCCTTTTAGTTTTAGGCCTATTATTTTAGGCCCTATCCCTACGTCAACGGGAGTATTGACAGTATTCAGAGTACTGAGTAGCCTATCCTATTGAGGCTGAGGCTATTGACTGTAAAAGATTATAAGATGGAATACACAAGAATTGAAGAATTCATGTAGAATGTTGTGAATGTAGGCATTATTAATATTTACAATCATTATATTAGCCTACAATTTACGGGTATTCCTATTAAATAGAATAGAGCTTTCTAATAATATTAAATACTATTTAAAATAGTAGAATAGTAGTAATAGTATAGATTACTATAGATCTAGACTTAGTCTTAAATTTAAATAGATGACCAGTCCAGACGAGTCCTGATGCCTGATGTCTGAGTGATGAGAGTGAGAGGCTCCGTGCCGCAGACTCACTGATCATTAACAGTAAAATTGATTTAATTACAGAAACCATATAGAGTCTATATCATAAAGGCCTAGTTATATAAACTCACCCAAATCTAATTAAACCAGGTACTCTGCGGTATCGAATATAAAACTGTAAAACGTTAGTCAACTTCATAGTAAATTTATGAATAAGTATTGACTATTTTAGAAGTGCACTAGTCTAGATCTATACTTCAATAAAGTACTAAATTTTAATATTGTGACCTAGAGGCACTACTTCCTCTCGAAATGAAAATTACCAGATAATTTTCCACATTTCATGTAATATATTTGAAATTAGTTTGATTAATGGGATTTCTTCATCTTGTAATGAGGTTAAAAAATATCCTTTAAAATGATTATATGATGATTCTAATACCGTATAGATCTAGATCAAAAATATTATACATTTATTAAACTATGAAATTATTTGAATACAGAAATAATAATTACCTAAGACATACGTTATAATTTACTCATTTTATCAAAAATAAATAAAAAGTCGAGGCCTGAGACAAATTATGTTGTAACGAACCAGAAATCAATTGTTTTATTGATTTAAAAAATGACTTTAAGTGTTTTTAAACATAATTCATTATTATATTTTAACCAACTAACATTATATGCGAAGGCCGGCAGTAATTATTTATATTTAAAACGTTTTTTACAATGGCAATATGGCAAAACGCGTACAGAAATTTCCAGTGCTATAAATAGTCGCTATGTACAATGGCGATAAATTATGGTGACTACGCGAATACAAACACTCTATGATGTTACAAAATTCGTAGATAGAAAAGGTTTGGTCTATCAACTGTTTGTGATAGATGTCATCTGTGCCTCCTACAGTGAGTGTTAAATAAGCTAAGCCCATCGGCCATCATCATCAAGAACTTGTTGTTCACTTGTATTACACTTGTTGAACGAGTAGGTACTAAGGTAGTTAAGCCTGTTAAGTCAGTTAAGGTAGGCCTAATAAATAATAATAACTGTCGGTGATACTGACGGGTGCTGGTGTCTATTTGTCACTATTTCTACTATTCAATTTATTTGTTTAATAACAAGTTTATGTAATTTAAAATAATTAGGCCTACGCCCTACATTATTACATAGTTAGTAGGCCCTACATTATAGTAATAATAGGGACACTAAGTTTAGTATATTAGTAATGCAGTAAGTGAGTAAGCAGAAGGCCTATATAATAGTAGGCTATATATAGCTATATATAGCCAAAGGAATGATCAGGATCTAAAAGATCTAATCTAATGACTGATTGAGTCTAAAGTCAAATGCCACTAATGGTCTAATGATCTAATGTGCTTAAACTTTTAAAAACAAAGGGATATCTTTCACTCTTTGTCTTTGATCCTTTCTTACAATCTTAGGCTACATGCTATTTATTATTTAATTATTATATTATAATAAATAATAACTTATAGTAGCCTAAAAAATGATGAAAGAATCAAAGCCTATTAAAAATACATAACAATAATTGATTATATAAATGATTATGCTTTAAAATGAAAAATTATGTTAAACTTGACAAGCATTGATATCATTTAATTTAGTTTCAGTTTTGTCAGCTTTATAAATATAATATATATATATATATATATTATATATTTACTGAAGTAAAACTTAAATCACCATTAGATTGTAATAATAATTAGATTTTAATAATAAAGTCTAGAACAAAAAAAAGTAGTAACCAAGCTTAATATTTTTTTAAACATTTTAATTTTTTTCCAGACTGAACCAGTTTGATGTCTAAAAAATGGATGTCGCCAGAGTTGGCCATGTGAATTCTGCCACGTCATCAACACAGATTGTGAGAATAGTTCATATTTCCGATACGCACCTCGGCCACAACGCACTGACTCCGCCAAGACCTCTCAGTGGCAATATTTCAATCCGACGTAGCACAAGCAGCGACTCGCCCAATCAAATCATAGATGAAAAAGGTGTCGACGCCTTTGAAAAAAGGACTAACTCGTTTTTAGAGTCGCCAGATGACTCATTTCATAAGGGAGGTGTCTTTCTTAGCAGTCTTTCCAGGTCTTATTCCAGCGCTAATGAAATTCCATGCGGTGATATTCTAATTCACTCTGGTGATTTTGATTGGTCCAAGCATTCCGGTGGTTTTCTTCGCTCAGATAACTTTGAAGAGATCGTGCAGCTGATGAATGACTTCTTCGACAGATTCCCACACAAAGTAAAACTATTCGTTGCTGGAAACCATGAGATTTCCCTGGAGGGTAAAAAGCTTCAGACTGTACAGGAGCGACTGATCTCCGCCACTTACCTGTATAACACGTCTTTTACTTATGAGGGCATACACTTCTACGGTGCCCCGTACTCCCCGTTTAGACTGATGACCAATGCCAGGGGATTCATTTGCAGCTCCAGGAAAATAGCCGCGCATTGGCGTGAGATTCCATCTAAGACAGATGTTCTGATCACCCACACTCCACCACACGGTATCCTTGACCTGGCCACCGACTGGGCCACCCACAAAGTACCGAAGCTGTCCCGCGCCTTCCACCGCATGATTCCCAGCTCCACGTGCGAGACCTGCGGGCTGGAGCACCCAGGAAGAAGTCACTGGGGCTGTCCTCATCTGAGGGATGAAGTTCTCATCCGAATAAAGTGAGTATTAAACGTTATGTCAGCTTAGTATTTGGCATTGGGTCTTAAAGACAGACCTCAATATTGGCTTATAAATATAGAGCTGTTCTCCTGTATACTATTTTTTTGTAAGTTAAAGTTCTTGAAGGATTGTGAGAAATCTGATTTTATGGAAAGACACTATAAAGTTCACAAAAACATTTAATAAACCTATGGCTCATACTTTCTATCCTTGGTCCCTATTTGTCAAAGTGAACCTTCACGACGGAATGAGTCGTTTTGTGCCTTGAGCTATTTTTGAGCTACATCCCAATATATGTCGTAGGGGTGTAAAATATGGATTTTTGGATTTTGATAATTTCTCATTATTTTTTTTTAGTTTTTGCACATGTCTCTGATGAGAAATTCAAATTCTAAAGATAATTATAAATTATTAATAAAATATTTTCAAAGCAACACCTTGTATTGTTTCATGTGAAAAAGCAAAATAGTAAATTTGAAATTTCTCAAAATCAGGTTTCAAACAGAGGCTACAGTAAAACACACATAGCTAAAAGACAATTTCTTCAATTTTTAAATGGTTTTAACCAGTGAATTCAGCATTCAAATATTACTAATTACTGGTAACTCAAAATGACCCTCAGATTATCGGTGAAGGGTCACTTTAATTAAATGCCCATGGGGTCTATAGCAAATAAACATATATTATATACTTTTAAGGAAATTATACACCATGCTGATTTACAATACAATTTATAAGATGAGTTCACCCTGTTGAAAGTAATACTTATACAAAATCTAATTGTTTTATTTTTGTTTTTTTCAGACCTCATCTGCATTTGTTTGGTCATGTGCATGAAGCGAACGGCATTATGACTAAAAAAGGAATAACCTTCGCCAACTCGGCATACGCCACTTACAAGCGACCACACATATTTGATTACTTTACAAATACATGACTGTTGTTTGTGTGTGAACTAGTGGTGTTGGGAGCTACTTTGTTGGTCTAAGTACTTGAATGATTCTGAGAAATTGGATTTCATGGAAGGGCACTGAGAGGTAATTCTAGAGACATTACTTTCATGGTATTTTGTGTTTTTCTTTTTTATAGTTTCAGAGTTAAAAAAACAAAGCGACTGTTTGTAATTAAAAAAACATATTTTTTTTTACATTTAACACATGTTGTATAGCCAGAAAAGCTAATAATTCAACTGTTTTGTTATTGTCTAATGTAATAATGATATTAAAAATTTGTTGTGCTTAACAAAGTTTTTTTTAAAAATATACTGTCATTGACTTTGTCTATATTTGATCCCCCTTGATAGATATGTCTCATCACCCCATCATTGGCTCCATAGTCTCGAAAGACGATAGATATGTAAGCACCCTATTAATAAGGCACTGCAATATCTATTGTTACAGGCTCTGTTCAATAAATGTATGGCTTAAAACATTTTCAAAGTCAAATAATTATAGTACCAGCAACATATTTAAAAAAAAAAGAGTACATTTTTAAAAGATTTCACTGTGCTCTTCTTATCGGCTTTATGATAGACTTCTCAAATGTTCACGCTTTATATCAACATTATATGCCTCTCTTCCTTTATTGCGATCTAATTTGACTCTGGACCTTTTTATTATTTATTCTTTGTGCACCAGATAAGAGTTCATTTTCCAGAGTCTCAGGCCGAACCATTTTTGGTTTTGCTATTCGGTATATTTTTACAATGATAAGGTTGTGGTCTGCAAGAAACACGCGTGTATAAAAGTAACATTCTTTTGTGTGCTTTTATCTGAAAGATGTAATTAATGATTATCTCTATAAGATATCTTTTATACTAATTCATATCAATACTAATAACTCAAATATGATATTGGCAACAGAAGCAATTTAGATAATTGATCATGTTTTTCTTAAGTTTGTTTCATAAAAAAATAATTTTTATATATATACTATATCTATATATATATAAAAAGCTCTTAGTGTATGTTTAACCAATTGGCTTATTTAAAGACACATAACCTTATTGCCTCATATTTCACCTTTGCAATTTGACTTAGCACATGTGTTCTTGCTAGCTGAGTTGATAACATATTGTACTGCCACACAATCGACCCGGGTTTGGTTCTGCAGTGAGACTAAACCTTTTTTTTCCAACACATTTTTTTTTCCATTATTACTTTTTTTTAAAGAAAAAGTATGTAAATGCACGGCAACACCGGGCAATTTATCTTTTTGTTAAATAAAACCTACCTTTAACCATACCTGTCTTTAACCTGATTACAATTTTAATTTTAAATTCCTTTCCTAAATATCTTCAGTAAGAAATAATAATTTTTTTAATTATTTGATTTATAGCTATCTGTTCATTATAGTTTATACAATTTTTTTCTTTAGCTTATACAGGCCTGTTTTATTTTCCCCCAGGCAAAGCCGGGGAATTTACCTTGTATAATATATATTTACAGATTTAAAAATAAAATATTGTATGAGTTATTTTCAAGTGAAACAGTGGCCTTCATGTATCATCAGGACTTGTTCTGATTACTTTCTAAACACAATTTATGTAACCCACTATATCTAAACACACAAGTTATATATAACCCACTATGTCTAAACACAAACATTTTTTCAATCATCATTGTTTGGGGGGGGGGGGAGATTTATGAACTCAAACCCCCCAAGAATATTACAGCATTTTGAACAAATAACTCTTCAATATATTTCTTTATATATATATATATACCGGGGCAGACAGTGAAGATTGATTAAGCTTGAATGTAAAACATATTCTACTTTTTTTTTTTTAATTGAAAGAAAATCCTGAAGGAACTATGCATCTGTGTATATCATGACTTTTGACAATCTCACTATTGACACATATATTTTTTATAAAAACTATCTTTTTCAAATAATAATAATGTAAATTTCTACAGGTTTGGAAATTTTTTCTATTTTCTTTTTTCAATTTTGAGATGATATTCACATTTAAAAATGTACTTTTGTTGGGTACTTGCTAATACAAACCATTCCATATGGTGCTATCACTTTGCCTAAAAACCGTTGTGTGTGACTTGGCTGTTAGTTCACTTTTTGTTGCTTGTGTAATATAGAAGTGTATAGAACAATTTTGTTTATAATTTTCCTTACTATCACCACATGTATATCATTTTTATTCAAACATTATTTTCATAGAACATAGATGTTTGTTTTTTATACTTTAGACCAAATATTTTGAGCTTTTTTTGTATTGTGTTAACTTTACTATTTCATAGTATGATTTGCTCTCTATTATAGCAAAATAAATTATTTTGGTTGTGCCCTTTACACTATCAGTGAAAGCCTCTTAATTTTGTGTGATGTCGTACACATTTCCGCCTAAAAACTTGTATTATCTTAGACATTATAAAAATAGAGAATTTAAATTTTTTAAAATATATATAGTGGTCCTTTTTTTTGTGTTGGATTAATTTGCTGAGTTTTTCTTTTATAAAGGCGAACATTTTTAAAGATCCCAATTTTTAAAGGTTATCATTATCAATTCAAATAAACCACAAGTCATAAAGAAAAGGGAGTAAATGCAGACTTTAAAAAAATTTGAAGATTTTAAACTCAAACTGTTAAAAGAAAATATGAAATAAAGATATGACATGAAAATGTTCATCCTTTGGAAAAACTTGAAAGTAATTTTCCTGTGGATTTATCTTTTGGTATAAATCATTTTGTGAGATTAGTATTTCTGTAAGATAACACAACTGTTGTGAAAAAAAAAATCCTTTTAAGCCCAACGTGCTATACTGAAGGTTAGTGTGTTGTACTCTTACCGTTTTTTGAGTCAAAAGTTTTTTTTTGCATTATGAAAATTGTTTTAAAAACTTGTTAATATGTTGGTTTATCTCACTCGCTCAGGCAACCCATTCCATGTGCCCAACTGCCACTCTGGTAGAAAGAGAATTTATATGACATTTTCTGTGCAGAAGGAAAAAAAAAGTGACTTAACATCTCAGCCTTTTCTAAGTGTTTCTTCTGTTTATTTTCTGTTGAATAATTCATAATACTGTTTATTTTTGTTTCATAAAAAAATATTCTTCCATTTTTTTAAAAAACACTTCCAATTTTGTTTTCTTTGTGAAAATGTTCTATTTATTCCATTTGTTCTGCTGACCTTACTCTCTGATGGTGTGTGTTTGTGTCTATACTGACAATTTATATTGACAAATGATATTTTCATGCTGATCTCCTCCTTGCTTATTAAATTGTGCTACTCTGTACAGTGAAAAATCTTTTTAAGAGTTCAAGTTCTTTGTAGTAGCTGTAAGAAAAATGTGAAACCCGCTCATCTTTGTTCTATAACATTAACACGCACTGACACAGGTAAATGCTTATATTTTTTATATGTTGCATATTTACTTTCTGTTATAACATAAGAATGTCATTTTTTTTCTCAAGCTTTTTTTTATTGTAACTGGTTGTGAAGACTGTGTAGATGACGTGCTTTTACAACACATCATTCCACTAATACTGTTGCTATTATTTCGCAGCCTTAGAATAGTTACTCTTTTTTTTTTTTGTTAAGTGAAGAGGTTCACTAGTAGCTAGTGTTATCTCGGTTATGAAATCTCTTCTCTATATATATAAAACTCTGTGTGTGTGTTCAACCAAATTGGTTTATTTAAAGACATGTGACCTTATTGCCTTACATTTTACCCTCTCTGTAGGGATAACGTATTGGACTGCCATGTGGTCGACCCGGGTTCAATTCTCCAGTTAGTCTATACCGTTTTTTTCTTCTAAAATTTCAATAAATATTACTTGAAAAAAAAGATTGTAGATCCACGGGCAATTTAGCTTTTTGTTAAATAAAAAGACTTGCCTTTTTTTGACCCGATTACAATATTTGAATTTCAATTTCATTTCCTTGTAATTTTATTTGTTTACATTTTTCTCACACATGAAATAATTTTTATTGATGTTTTTTTAATTAAGTTGCTTTTTTGAAAAATTAAAAACGACTCTTATTTTCAGTGCTAGCAGATTTTTTTTTGGCAAGAGATTTTCTATGAGATTTTCCTTGAGCATTATTTGTTCAATTATTGCATTTGTTGTAAATCAATATATATTAATCTCATAATAAAACTAATTAAAACTTAAATTAGAAATGAAAGTGACAACTAATATTTGTGCACATCCATCAAGATTTCTTTTCGTGGTCTCATGCATTCATCTTTAGAGTCAAATTTCAGTAGTTAATGTCATTGAACATTTCTTATGTAGTAAATAATTCAAACATTGGCTGTGTTCTAAAATGTAGATATTTATCATTCAACTCAATTTATCATTTTTTTTTCACTCCTTATGTTCAACAAATTTTATGATTAGAAACTTTTTATCTCCAGTAGCATACACTGTAGCATAGTGTTTAGAATTAGAATTTTACTTTTTTAAAATTTGTTTCTTTTCTTTAGTTAATCCAGTTTTTTTTGCCAGTTATGAATTCCACATGCTTTTTATTTCATTCCATCCAAATTATGCACAAATCCATTGGATAGTTTAACATGACGGCCCATAGTAAAAATATTTTAAAAAAAATCTTGTTTGTTCAAAAGATTTATTGTAATAAGTTTAAAACAAACAAAACAAACACAATTATGTTTTTGGTTTGTTAGAAGTTGATATGTAAGAGAATGAACTGTTTACTCATTCATCATTTTATAATGTAAACATTTGTACTTGAACCATGTTCTAAGGTTTTAATCAATGAACAGTTTTGATAAGTTTTTTTTGTTATTGTAAAAATATATTTGGGCTCAAAAGAAGCTAGATTTTACAGTTAGCTAGCAAAGTATTGCCAATGCTCAAAACCACGACTCTTGATTGAAACGTAGATTTTTTTGTGAAAGTTTTAATGGACTGTGTGTCAGTCTTTCAGACTAAAAGATCAATACAAAAAGGCAATAAGAATTGAATGAGATATTTTCTATTTTTGTTATGATCGACACAATAAATAGAATCTTTTTGTAGTGCCTGGCCATGCATTATATATGTTAGTAAGTAAAAAGTAAAGTATCACGTCTGACCGTTTTGATCCACGGGTTCCATTGAAGCAGCGTTCTTTTGTATCTGTGGCCACGACATACTAGAAGATTGTTAGGCCAGCACAATGCCAAAGCTGCTTTTACTTTACCTCAAATAAAATCATGTACCCGGGGCTGGGTAGACTCAGGGACACTCTCCAGATCAGGCAACAAATTCTAGCCTTCGCCAAAATTTGTACCCAGGACCTTCGGTACACGAGCCAAACGCACAGCCTATTTATTTAGAATATATAGTGGGTATGTATGGGATCTTGTGCATCTAATATCTATGTATGTATGCTCAAATTCCATAATAAATACATAATTACATTTGACTGATATGCTACTGAGCTTGTAAAATTCTGTGCCGCTAACTTTAAAATAAAATTCAGTTTTTTTTTTTTTTTTTTTCAATTTTGTTAAAAAGAAATATAAACAGGTTACATCCTTAGATCACTGACTGCTTTCATATTTTGCAACTGAACTGAAATTTTGTTTTTCTTCTAACTGTTGGCAGGTGCTAAGAAGTTCATAATAATTCATTGTTTTCGTCATTGATTATTTAGTGTCATAAAAAAATGGTATTTGTCTATTTATAACTTAGAAAAAAATTTGCCTTCTATTTTGGCTCGCCTTACATTATATTGGCCCAACATTAGGCCAAGATTTTAATATTGGCAGAATATTGGGTGAATGTTTTGTTTTGTTACATTTCATTGTGTGATGAAGATTCTCCTGTTAATTGGACCATTCTTCCTTTACAATATCTTTAAACATTTTATTCTCAGAAAATACTCTAGCCAGCCTGACCTTAGAAATATGCTTACACCGTGACACGGTGGCCCAGCTTGGCTAGTGAACTGAAGATCCTTGGGTTCAAATCCTGGTGAAGGCTTAAGATTTGTTCCCGGTTCTTGTGGGTGTTTCTGAGTCTATCCAGCACTTGTGGGTGCCTGACATTAGTTTGGGTCAAAGTAAAGCCTGGTCGTTGAGCTGGCCACATGATCCCATTAGTATGTCAATCCCTCGGGAAATTTGTGAAGGCTGCTTCAAAGTCCCTATAGATGAAATTGAAACAAAATACTTACTATATGATATAGTAAAGTATCCATCGGACCAAATTGATTATAGGGCTGGTGAAGCAGCGTTCTCCAGTTTTAGTGGCCATGTCATACTAGGAGATGTGTGGCCAGCACAATGCCCAGCCGCTTTTACTTTACACCAACTGATTCCAGAGCTGGGTAGACTCAGGGTACACCATCGAGTCCAGGGACAAAATCCTAGCATTCACCAGGATTCGAACCCAGGACCTTAGGCACGCCCGTCGAGCGCAGTGTGACTCTGCCACCGTGCCCCGCACTATATAATGTAGAATACACATATTTGTTTTCTGCCAAACCCTGTTGGTTTGCTATTAATCTTATTGTTCTAAACCCTTTCCTGTTTGTTAATGTTATTTTTATTATTTTTTTTACTATACAACATGTTTATTTAAAAAAAAAATATTACAATTTCATTAAGGTGCCATGATTTCATAACTGTAAATATAAGAGGTCAAAACATATCTTGCCCATCTAGAAAGCTTGCTGACCTTTAAACCCACATGAACTCTCTTGTTTAATTGAATGTATTCCTGATATGATATGTGCCCAACCAGTGCCGAAGCTCTTTAACCTGACGCATCGCTTTCTCTGTTGAAGACAATTGTAAGGCTTCAATAGAAGGATGCCAGCCCCTAGGTTGCCATTTCAACTGCCCCAAAAATTGGAGCTGATCCTTTAGAGAATAGATTCCATGACACTTTAGATAGAATACTATTTTTATCATTGAGCTATAAGGACCAAACATAGTATGAAACTGATCCTTTTGAGAACAGAGGTCCATGACACTTTATATAGAATAAGATTTTTATCATTCAGCTTATAAGGACCAACTATTAGAGTAAACCATGTTCTTATTTTTTGCTTTTATATTTTTAGGAGTACAATATAGAGATATTGTCTTGAAGTGTATAAATAATTTTTTATTTTTTAAAAGGGAGTTATATTTTTTAATTTTAATAAAATGTTTGATGTAATTCTAGTAGGCTACATCCTTCAAATTGATTTGTTAACTATTGACTGGGTTGTGCTGTATTATTGCATATTTGTATAGATTGTTATTGCAATAAAAAATGCTTATATTATATAAAATATATATAACTTTTCAAATAAGTTTTTTTGTTATATTTTACATTTGTTACATAAAGTTTTAGTTTTAATGGTACGTTATTAATCAAATCACATTTAAAGAAAGAAAAAAAAGTAGGCAAGAAATTAATATACAGATAGGTGACAATTTACTACACTGAAGAAAACATTTTCAACAACAAAAACATAACAAAAACAGAAAGACATAACAACCTTTACTCCTAAAGAATTAAACCAAATAAAGTTAAGAGTTGTCTTCATATCATAAATATATAACAATAACTATTTAACTCCAAAATTTGACAATAGAGAGGAATAAAAGGTTAGATCAGTACATGCATATTTAAAAAGAAATTAACAATAGGCCTAAATTATAATTTAAAAAAGTAAAGACTTCATTAATTTATGTTAAATTTGTATTTAGTAAGCAGAGTAAAGAGGATATAAATTTGGTCCTTTTGAATTTGTTATATTTTTTAAAATGTACTTTCACTACTTTTAGCCTGAAAATTTTCCTTGGAAAAGAATCTGGCCAGTTTGTTTGTCTCGCAGGAAGTAGACAAACGGATGGTCGGCAACGAATTTTTCATCGGTTATAATTGCAGACCTCTCTTCAAATATGATTGCCGAAGCTGCAGAGAAAACTGTACCGGTTTCTTGTAGGTGGATGGTGGCTTTGTGAAGAACTTCATCTATAAAGATGCGACCTATTTGACAAGAAATGGTTTTACTTGGTCGAAATAAGACCCGCCAACAGTTATATATCCATACATTATCTGCCTTGGATTACTAATCCAAAGTTTGTCTGCTAAATGATAATTTATTCATAACTTACTTTACGTTTGAACATAAATACATACTGTTCTGAACAATGAAGGAAACTCAACTATTTAAAGACATTGCGCTGGCTACCTATAACACTAAAATGTGAAGCCGGCTGGTCCAGCGGTTAGTTCACCGGACTGTCAACCAAAAACCAATTGACAGGTCGCGGGTTCTAGCCACCAACGGATCACTGTCGCCCTACAAGAGTTTGGGGCCTAGTGGACGTAGTAATCTTCTATCTAGAAGGAACGTCTGTAAACTTATAAGAATTAAAATTAAGGTTAAAATTCAATTTTTTTTTTACTTTGCTCTATAATTAAAAGCCTTCATGGTCAATCTCCACAGTAGGCCTACATCAGATCCATGGTTGAGCAACACACATCAGAGAAAATGGCGACTGCGTTCAAACGAAATTAATCAACAACTCAAGGTACCAACAGTTAAAAGAAAAACATTGGCAGCTTGTTCGTAGAGTGCCCTAGCACCTCTCTATCTAGGGGAATGAACTCCCAAAACTCCAATTAACACAAGCGGATAATAGTGACATTTTTTAACAGAATTAAAAACTCGCTTATTCTATTCATTTTAATAATTATAGGGTCGATGTACGGTTTATTTATGTTTTAAATGATGTTAAGTTACTGGTTTTCCTGGTTTGTTCAGACAACCCATTCAAAGACTAACTGTTATGTATCATCATCATCAATACATTGACCGTTCTGGTCGTTGGGGGGAGGGAATGGACACTTCAGCAATCAACTTTCTCCACTTTTTGCCTATCATGAGAGGTTGTCAATAGTTGAGTCAACTGCAGCCCTGTCCAATATTTTACATTGTCGAAACAGCATCTCCATTGGCGGCTTCTCCGACGTTCACCTTCTATCGTGACCTGGAGGATTGTTTTTGGCAGGTTTATTATGTCGCAACACATGACAGAGCCATGTCAGTTTGCGCCGTTTGTTTGTTGCCATAATGGTTTCTTGAAAGCCTGCACTTGTGCATATTCTGTCCCACACATACGCATTAGTCCTGTGATCTACGTAGGAGATTCGAAGTATTTTTCTCATGCATTTATTTTCTAATGCCTGCAACTTGCTTTCAGTTGCTGATAGCAGTGTCGAAACAGAATCTGGACCAGCAAAAGTATTAGTCTCCCAACAAAGCTCAGACTTTACAGAGCCCTTGTGAAAATCATGTTATGTATGGATGTGAGACTTGTTATGAATAGCGCTATATACAATATGTAATTTGTATAAAGTGATTTATTAAAGTTCTAATTAAGAACTGTTTACCTTCTTGATTAATTCCTTTAAAATCTGCAGAATTCTCATTGAATGCCTTATTAATACCCATGTCGATCAATACGTTTTTCAGTGCAAGAGATGTGTCCGTTTTAAATTTTGGAATGTTGAGAATGACATGCTCATATCTTAGGTTATAGAACAAAGCCTTGACCTTTTCAGGGTGTACTAGTAGTGCCTCTAAAAGAGATAAGACAGAAGATACTTATTGAGATTTATTCACCAAAATAAAATAATGATCGTGGTTATTCTAATAAACATTTGAAAACAAAATGAGGGACCCTTCCGGCTAGGCATTGGAAGCTGTGAGGCTTGCCCATTTCAAATGTTTCACGAGAACACAGAACAAGTTTTCCAAGTCTGCAGTCTGCACCATTTAATAAACCCACTGAAACAAGTTCTGACCAGCGAAGACCTTCGCCAACACAAAACCGTACGGACGTGAGACTGACCTAGAAACCACTGTGCAATTCACCACACAGCTATAAATTCTATTCTAGGTTTAAACCCAGCCATTGACCAATAATTATTATTGGGTAGGCTACGAAGAAGAAGTGTTGATTAAAAAAAAAAGTACTTTTACCTAGGTCGGTGATGCCATTGACTTGTTGTGGTAAAGCAATGTACATACTGAATCTACCTCCTTTGAAGGGGAGCTCAGCAACATCAACGCCATTAGCATTATCTCTCTTGATTTTGATGTTTCTGACATCGTGCATCATTCCAACCTGGCCAAATAAAAAAAAAATACATTAGATCTACTCTCTATTGTTCTTCAAATTTATTCAAAATTTAAATTGCTTGATAATAGTAACTGTAGTGCAGTGTGAAAAAAAAAGAACACCGTATTTATAGATCTTATCTTATCTTATATATTACAGATGCTCCTTCTATAAAAAAAAGATTATTGCGTCCTACGCTCATCCGTGGTCCGAGTCTAGTCTTGCATTTTTATTAATGTTTTAAATGATGTTAAGTTACTGGTTTTCCTGGTTTGTTCAGACAACCCATTCCAAGCCCGAATGCCACTCGGGAAGAAAGAGTACTTAATATATGTATTTGTTCTCGCATAAGGGATAAGGAAAGCGTTTTTGTCTTTAAGTTCATCTGAGCTTTGCAACAGGTTGTTATTGGGTTGTTTTATCTAAGTTAGAATTTAATGTCTTGTACGTATTATTACAACTTTACTCTTTGCGCCATTAAAAATCGCTCTGCGTGCCAAGTCTGACACGCGTTTCCTAGGTTTACGATCCCTATTCTAGTTTTTCTAGGTTTAGTGATTTAACTATTAGTGTTACAGTTGTGAATATTCGCTAGTAATGAACCTTGCATTCTGAACTTGTTCTAGTTTTTAAACATGTTTTCTTTAGTTGATGGGTCCCATAGGCCTACAGAAGATGCATATTCTAGAATATCCTTTGAAGGCAGTCATGGCATGATTTGTTTTAGTCCTCGAATAATCACACATATTAAGTCCTGTAATTTTTATTATTATAATTTTTTTATGCTGGCTGTATTTAAAATATAAAAAAACAAAACAATTTGGTGTCCTTACAGTCCGATCTTTGTCCCATTCTACGAGTACTTTGGTTAAAATCATTCCGCACATAGATAACTTTTGGGTATAATTTATTTGTTATAGACGCTCTTTCTAAGAAATTATAAGATAAGATAATTTGCACCATATAGTGTCATATAGCTGCCTTTGTCAACGGTTTTGTCAATGTACGGTTTTGCCAATGTACGGTTTTAAATATGTACGGTTATAATATAGAGTCAATGAGTCTTAATGAGTTCTGGAGCGAATGAGGGGGTCTGGGTGGAGGAGAAACCGTGGAGAGAGATTCTATAATGAAAACATGTACTTGTTTTACAGCGCCACCTAGCTGTTTGAAATCTTCTTTCCATGTTCTGTATTGTTTAAAAGGATCTTCCCAGAGTCCATTGAAGTAAACGGCATTCACAAGGATCATGACAGTGTCGCTAGTAATGGTTCCTGCATTTAAAAAAAAGTAACGCAACATTTAAAATTGTAAAAACAAAAAAAAAACAAAAAAACAAACAAACAAAAAAACATTATAGTTAAAACATGAACGAAGCATTATAGTTTGTATTGTGAGATTTGAATAATTAATGCTCCATGTTTGTTTTAGTGAAAATTGTTATGGCCCGGAACTTCTGTCATCCATCTGTGACCTGGTTCACTATGAAATAATATAATACATTCAAGACACTTGATGAACGTACAAAGAAGACTTTAATGCTTGAACTTATTTACAAGATAATTAAATAATAAGTAGTTTCCTCAACACTCTGTTAACCAACAACACCAATTTCACATCGCTGCGTGCCTTATATAAATTTTGATGCAGAAAGCGCTAGAATGGATTTCCCTCAAAGCTGTCAGAAAGCAAACGTAATATGCGTCTTAGAAATATGCAGAGACTATGAGGACACATTTTGGTGTACGCAAATAATCTCTAAGCTTTTAATGAATAGCTATAAATGGATTCTTGATACATTTCTTACACAAATAATCTCTAAGCCATAGTAAAATAATAATGAACGACTGCAAATGAATCATTAATGCGATTCCAAATCCACTATATGTAAATACACAAACATGCTATAGGTTTGGTCCGGGAACACGTCATAGATCGCCAGACATCACCGTCTATTTTTAGCTCTAGGCAAAACATAGGAGATTGTCCATACTAGAGACTTAGATGAAAAGCGCAAATTGCTATAAATAGCGTATTTTTTTCCCATTTCGGACCAGCCCTATACACATAGAACGAAATGGAGGCAGTGACCTGGGCTCAGTAGATCCTTGACCATGTTCTCTGTCCTCTTGGCTACGTAGTCGTTGATGCGCTCTTCGGGACCTCCCGCGGCGGACATGTTGAAGTTGTCGACCTCAGCGAAATAATTGTTTCTGGCGTCGTCCAGAAACTGTTGCTTGATTTTGTAGTTAGGTTTGACGTAGAGGGCGTTGGCCGTGCTTATGCGCACGCCCGGGACAGATGTCATCTGTAAAAGAACGAGAATGGTAACTGAAATAAACAAACAAACAAGACACCGGCAAAAGTACCGTATATACTTACGGATTAGTCGCACTTTTTTTACCAACAATTTTGACAAACATTAGGGGTGCGAATTATACACCGGTGCGACTTATACAATGGTGCGACTTATACACCGGTGCGACTTATCCGCGAGTATATACGGTAGGCTACTGAATTTGACTTAATGTTGAATTAGAAAATGCTGCAGTACATGTTCCATTTCGTAAAGTAAGTATTAAAATCCCGTCGGACCGAAATGATCCATAGGGTCGGTGAAGCAGCGTTCAACAGTTTCCACGGCAGACTAAGGGATTGTGCAATGTTCAGCCGCCTTTACTTTACCCCCAGCGTAAGTCAGGCGCCCATCAGAGCTAGGTGAACTCAGGGGAGACACCCTCCAGACCCGGGAACAAATCCTAGTCAAATCACCAGGATTCGAGCCCAGGACCTTCAGCACCATGCCGAACGTGCTGTCGCCCGGCCAACGGTGCCCCCTATCTGTAAAGTATGCCTCACTTTTTTTTTTAAACATTGGGTTGTAATTAGCCTACGTCATAAAATAAATTAATGACAAGCAAGTGTAAGCAGGGCTGGGTAAAAATGGACATGGTAATATGGAACTGACAGTAAAGAATGTCTCTGATCGCTGTAAACAAATTCAATTTAATAGAATTTTGGTGTAATGAGCGTTGGTGGGGAGGTTTGAAATATATCTATTATATATATATTTACCTGCTGAATCAGTTCCTTGTATATTGAATGAACACAATGATGAAAGGCACTGACTTCGAGTGTTTCAATAATTTCGTTGGCTGTGTCTCCGGAAGCGCCCATCAAGGCCATGGATAAAGCTGTGTGGATGCTACAAATAGAAAAAAAAATTCTGAAAAGAACTGGTCTACGCCAAGGGTTCGGAAACCTTCGGCACGCGTTCCAAACTTGGCACGCAGAGCAATTTTCAATGGCACGCGGAAAACACACACGCACACATACAAAAGGAAACAACAGGATGACATTTATGCTGTTGACGCAATAAATGTAATAGAAATCATTCTTTTGCACACTATTATCAATAGGTTGCCGACCTCTGCTCTACGCAACATAAATCTCCCAATACTTTGGCTACTTTGGGACGTACAAAATCGTCTTGGTAATACTGAACAATCAAAGTATACAAAAATATATTAAATTCTCTAAGACTAAAGTATAAAAAAATAATAAGTATTTTTAAAAGTATAAAAGAGGACCAGCGAAGTCGTAAAAAAAACTATCTCTCTATCTCTCTCTCTCTCTCTCTATATATATATATATACATATATATATATATATATATATATATATATATATATATATATATATATATATATATATATATATATATAGTAGGCCAATATAGTATTAAATTATAACCCTAGTATTGCATATTATTGATCAAACACTGAATTTTAATATAAATTTAATATAGTTTTAACTATAATACCTGTAAGGGGAATACACAAAACTGTTATTGTCCAAGGCAACTCTCTGGTAAAGCCGCTGAGAAAAGTCAGAAGATGCCGAGGACAAAGTCATTTGTTGATTTATATCAGCACTGATTTGATGGCCGATTAAGGCAAGGGCCAGCATAAAATGGAATATCATTGTGTTTATATAATCTCCTGAAAGGAATAAGAAATATACCAGTTTGTTTTCCCCTGTCACCCGTATCTATTCATTTATCTTATATATCTATTTAGCAATAGAATCTATATCTTTCTATCTAGCTGTGTCTATCAATCGTTCGATCAATTTATCTATAATTTATCTACCTATCTATATCTATCTATCTATCTATCTATCTATCTATCTATCTATCTATCTATCTATCTATCTATCTATCTATCTATCTATCTATCTATCTATCTATCTATCTATCTATCTATCTATATCTATCTATCTATCTATCTATCTATCTATCTATCTATCTATCTATCTATATCTATCTGTCTATCTATCTATCTATCTATCTATCTATCTATCTATCTAAACAATAATGCATATAAGTTTTCATATATATATACATTTTTAATAAAGCTTTTGTTTTGTTTTTAAATCACTTGAAATTATAGAAGCATTTTTTAAAAACATGCTTTTATATTTAAATTACTATAAGCTAATTAAAGATTACGGGTAAGGCAACATTATACTTATATAGGTTTGTAAGAAATAAGCTTATCAACAAACTGTAGCTTGTTTTTAACTCTTATTTACACAAGTAGGAAAAAATACACACAAATCATGTAAAAATGCATGCAGCGAATTCACTCCAAAAACCTCACATGCAGTTACCGTTCTTTAACTAGAGCTGTGCTGCAATAGGCTGGAGAGTGTGTTGTTAGTACCTAAATTAATGGGATCACATGTTAAAAGCTCAGTGGAGCTATTAATCTAAAAATAAAATAATTGACAATTGTTGGGTTTAAAAAGAAAAAGACATGGAGCATTGGAAGGTAGGTACAACAAAACAAAACATCAACTGAGTTGAAATTGTAAAAAAACAACTGTGTTTGAATTGTTCAAGTACTGGCTGAATCGTGTTCCTTGATTCTTGATTAAGGACTATTGAATCTATAGGTGTAGATCTAGGTGTAGTGGCAATGATCTGTCGTTTGAGAAGACGTGTCCTGAAAAGACGTGTCAATGGTAAACACGTATCAGGAGCATTAACTGTGTAAGTTGGAATAGACGTTGTGTAGAGTGGGGTGTAGAGTTTTAGTATAATGACGTGTCGAGCAGAAGTTTTCGTTTGTAGAAATGGCGCAAAAAGGAGTGTCGTGAGGAAAGACATGTGATTAGAGTCATGACTCATGTGATGCACATATTAATTGAAACACTTGTCGTTGGAAAAGTCGTTTTTTTCGTGTGTTTTTTTTTTAGAAAGACAGAAGTATTGACAGGAATTTTATTTGAAAACCTTTCTTTGATACACATTTATTTTTAAATGACAAAAGTGGCCTGTCATCGGAAAACAAATGTCGTAGGAAATTCTTCATTGATTGAAACATAATTTGAATCAATATAATGTCAAAAAGCATATGTTATATATTCCAAACTAAAGCATAGGCCTACGCAGAGACAACACTGCGAATTTTTACACTCCCCCCCCCATTTCCAGTTTAGAGGAAGTAGATGGTCGATGATGGGGAGGGGTCGATTTAGGAATGTAGGTTCCGGGAATGAGGGCCGGCTGGTCCAGCGGTTAATAATAGTTCACCGGACTGTCAACCAAAAACCAACTGACACGTCGCGGGTTCTATCCCTGCCACCGACCGATCGCTGTCGCCCTGCAGGAGTTTTGGGCATAGTGGACGTAATAATATTCGATCTGTAAAACTTATATGGATAAAGCTTAAGGAAGACAAGAAAATCGGGATAGTTGTAGACCGCGGTCCGACGTAACAAAGCTGGTCACCTTGAACCGTATACAACTTTCGATTTTAATTTTTCATTGAGAAAATCATAGCGATTAAATAAAACGTAAGTGCACAATACAAAAGGGAATCGGGAATTCATCAAAAAAGTCGTTCGAGTTATCAAATAGCAGAAATATTAAAGCAATCGGTCCATCTTATTATAGTCTTTGCTATTTAGAAGAAACGTCTGTAAACTTGTAAGAAAAAAAAAAGATCTTCTGTGCAAGCAAGATTCATTGAAAATAAAGACAACGAGTAAATAGTTGTCGAAGTTCTATTTTGGGATATATTTTACATCCGGGTGCACGATTGTTGACAATTGGCGACGTCTCTTTTTTTCTCTTCCTAGCGCAATGAAACTTTAATGCTATTGTAACATACGAGATTAGACAGAATGGGCCGTATTGCTGCTGAGAGTTAACACCTTTGCCTCTTTTACAAGTCAATCTTTTATGACTGAATTGTAATTTACAAGTCAGTCATAAAAGATTGACTTGTATAAGGGGCAAGGGTGTTAACTCTCAGCAGCAATACGGCCCATTAGACACTCTTACCTATGGGTTATGTCCCTTAGGATACCATTATCGAAAATTAAACAATAAAAGTAAATTGAATATTTCTCGCTAAGGCTATTGAAAGCAAAAATAAATAAACAGAAGTCTTAAGTCAAAGACAATATTATAACTAAGTTTTCGTACACAAAATTGTACTGATAGTCCTAACATATTTTTAGTACACATTAATTGTCATTTGCATTCTAAAAACTTCTAGGAGAATCCATGTTTGCACTTTCTGCACCAAAAACTATACAAGGTACAACGAGGTGTAGTTGGTGGTTGTAGTTTTGCATCGTACTGAAGTTCAATATCATTATTGTACGTACTTTTTAACCATAAAATGTTACTTTAAACGTCCATCGAGTGGCTTGAGTTTATAATTTCATAGTAAAACTTGACCTTGGACGGACGATGGAAGACCAGGACCTTAAATAAGCATATTTATTTTTTAATTAGTCAAATAATCTTTACATTGCTTATTTAATTTGAGAAAGCTAATATTTAAACACAAATAAATACTGCCCATTGGAAGCTCGGCCATTCTCTCGACGCTTATCACTCGTTGTTTGTTATATGTGATAATCTACCTGTTATATATGTTATATGTGATAATCTACCTGTTATATATGTACCTGGGAGGGCGCTCATTTGAGTCAGTGGTGCCTTCTTTATGGAACAGTCTATCTCAGACACTGAGAGAATCTGGGACAAGAGAAACTTTAAAAAAGAACTTGAAGACCTTTCTCCTAATTTAATGGATAGAAGCGCTATAGAAATGCCCATTCTTATCTTATCTTATCTTATATGTTACAGACGCTCCTCCTTTACATAAGTCTTTTGCGTCCTATGGTTAACCGTAAATTTAATACTAGTTTGACATTTTGATTAGTACTTTAAATGAGGTTAAGTTACTGGTTTTCCTTTTTTTTTTCAGTCAACCCATTCCATGCCCGGACGCCACACACGGAAAAAAAAAGAATTTATGTGCGTTTGTTCTTGCATATAGGACAAGACACGCTTATTAATCATTATGCTTATTTGAACACTGTAATAGATTTTAATTGTGTGGGTTTCTAAGTTAGAATCCAATGCTGTATTTATTACTTTTTTTGCTCTTACTCTCCTCTAGTGTTTCTAGTCTGAGTGTATCTAAGTGCCCTTCTATCCTCCTCTCTCCCTCCCCACTTAAGTCTATCATCTTAAATCTCCATCCCCGCCGGACCACCTGCTGTAGGTAAATCGGCTTAACTATACAGACAGTTAATTAAAGAACGGTGTTCTCATTCAATTAGTTGGGGGGACTTAAAACATTCCAGTAGTCTGTTCAACTGTTAGTTACTTCGTAGAAACAACACCGACCTAGGGATACATCCATCTTCTCTAGTAGTGATAGTGTATTCGCATGTATATTAAAACTTTCTCTTGCATACATCCAGGATATGGTCGGTTATATGACGTGTAAAAAAAAAGGGGGGGGGGGCATAGAAAGATTATTGCAATGGGGATCACTGACATAGATTAGCCTATATTTTCCGATTAAAAGTTTGTATTAAGACTTAACATGCTACGTGCTAACCCAGTGTTCTTCGAGTGAGCAGTAAACGTGAGTGTAGGTTTTAAAACTGTTAATTTAATATCAATATTATCTTGCCAATAATTTTATCATACACCTAGTTATTTATTGATTATTGTTGAATGTTTAAATGTTCATTAGTATATTTTTAACTTGGTTCTTCAGTAATTTGACTTACAAGTACCATTCGTTCAAAGAGCATTAAAAGTATAATTCGTTCAAAGAGCATTAAAAGTATAATTCGTGAGTTTATATTATATCCCGACATACCATGAAACTGTGAGATAAGTATATTTCATATTCTTACTGTGTGAATATGTCTGGCATCATATCAGGCTAGACCCAGGACTAAGTACTAAGAACAAACTAAAGTAGTGTGAATACAAAGGGCATTCAGTGTTTAAATCTACTATAAGAACAAACTAAAGTAGTGAATACAAAAGGCATTCAGTGTTTAAATCTACTATAAGAACAAACTAAAGTAGTGAATACAAAAGGCATTCAGTGTTTAAATCTACTATAAGAACAAACTAAAGTAGTGAATACAAAGGGCATTCAGTGTTTAAATCTACTATAAGAACAAACTAAAGTAGTAAATACAAAGGGCATTCAGTGTTTAAATCTACTATAAGAAAAAACTAAAGTAGTGAATACAAAGGGCATTCAGTGTTTAAATCTACTATAAGAACAAACTAAAGTAGTGAATAAAAAGGGCATTCAATGTTTAAATCTACTATAAGAACAAACTAAAGTAGTGAATAAAAAGGGCATTCAGTGTTTAAATCTACTATAAGAACAAACTAAAGTAGTGAATACAAAGGGCATTCAGTGTTTAAATCTACTATAAGAACAAACTAAAGTAGTGAATACAAAGGGCATTCAGTGTGTAAATCTACTATAAGAACAAACTAAAGAGAAGAATCGCACCAACTAGTTATAGATACAATTTTTTTTCTTAATCCATTATATTCACTTCGCCTTTAAGCCGGCTAGCTAATTGACCTACTTCTCGCCATCCTATTGAGCTGAAACTTGGGAAGTAAGTCATGCTTTTAATGACAACACACGGTGTGAAAATTTCAGCCCCATCTGCCTAAATACGATTCTCCTGTTTCTTTTTTTGTTTGTTTTTTGCTTACATAAGATAATATAAGAATGGGCATTTCTTATAGCGCTTCTATACATGCTATTAAATCAGCATGCTCAGTGTGCTCTTGGTGTGAATTGCAGTGGCAGATGTACTAGCCAAAGAGAAAGGTCTTTAAGTTCGTTTTAAAAGATTCTCTTGTCCCTTATTCTCTCAGTGTCAGAGTTAATCTGTTCCATAGAGAAGGCGCCACTGTCTCAAATGAGCGCACTCCCAGGTACTTCTTTCTGTGTCCATCCAAACTAGGAGTTTTGATGAATGACTATGTTGAAGAGCGCAGTTCCCTAGATGGCTCATGCCTTGATATACATAGTATGATGCGCATTTGAGACTCCTTATCAAACTCATCTGCTAGGTGTTTCTGGTGAAAAATAACTAAACAAAAAGTTAACAACAACTAAAAAATCAGGTAAACCATCAGAAATTGCTGAAATGTATAAGTTTAACAACACTAAAAGCACACTCTTTGTCATCTGTAGCGGACACCTCTAAAACGTAATCTCCATATTTGTATGCATTGTTATAACACTTACTACGATAGGACCATATCTTCTCGTGTATTTTATTAGTTAAAACATTAGCTTAACGTTTTCCTGCTTCCTCTAGCACTTGGCTTCAACAATAGACGTTTTTTCCAGCTACAAATCCATTGTCTTTTATGCGGTTAGTTCGCTGGACTGTCAAACGGCAGGTTCTATCCCTGCCGCGACCGATCCCTGTCGCCCTGCAGGAAGTTTTGGGCCTAGTGGACGTAATAATCTTCTATCTAGAAGGAACGTCTGTAAAAAAAAAACATATAAGATTAAACTTCTTAATGAGCCACCCATGACTAAATGAAACTGTTTTCCTGTTTCAGTGAGATGGACAAACTGATGACGGCATGGTGGATTTGTTTCCAGTTATTCGTCCTCCATGGTCTAACGCTATGTAATTTGACGTCATCAATCACGTCACTCAAAGACACATTACCAATATTACCAAAGGCGCCGTCCGATGACGAAATACGGAATTTCTATCAAAATATGCAGGAGGAAACAACGGTTGAGGCCAGGCGTTTCTACTACGTCAGGTTTTACACACACACACACACACACACACACACACAAACACGCGAACACTATTTATAAACTCTGTATTTTATATAATGTAATACAAGGGTCGACAACCTATGGACAGCGTGCCAGACTTGGCACGCAGAGCCATTTTCAATGGAACAAAGAAGACCCCCTAAATATTTAATTTAATTCTCTTTTTTTTAAAGAAAAAACATTGTATGGTGGTGAATTTCTCAGACTGTTGCTGCTGAATGAAATGGAAATTCTTGCTTGGGTCCCAAACATATGATGTATATTCTTGTATAGGTCTAACTAATGTCTAACTAATGTAAATTTTAGTTTTATGTTATTATTAAATTCGTACATATTTCTTTTTATGAAGCCTATACACTTACGTGTTCTAAAACTTAGTAAGCATAATTAAACCAGTAAGTAAGTAAAGTAGCCTTCGGACCAAACTGATCATAGGGTTGGTTAAGCAGCGTTCACCAGTTTCTGAGGCCACGACATATTATACCAGTAAGACTTAATAATTTTTTTTTACTAGAAGCAGTTAGTAAATATTTTTTTTATTTGCAGTTAAAGCCCAAAATATGATTCTTATAATATGATTGAAATTCGTCACTCATTTTAAACTCTTAGTCATATGTTTCTTTGTCACATATGGATGTTTTGTCCTTTTGGTTTTAGTGTGTCTATGCTCCGTATGACTTAGACCTACACTAGAAATAGATATTGTATACGTATTACAGTCTATAACATAACTTGAGTATTTCTCTAAGACGAAACGATACTGACTTTGTTTGTTCTTCACGGCTGTATTCTCACTTTTCCTCAACAGTTTGCCAACTGCGTCACTCAACAGCACATTACCAATATTACCCATGGCGCCTTCAGAGGACGAAATACAGAATTTCTATCAAAAGAAGCAGGAGCAAACAACGGACGAGGCTAGGCGTTTCTACTACGTCAGGTTTTACACACACACACACACACGCACACACACACACGCGTACACTATTGACAAACTCTGTATTTTTATATAATGTTATACAAGGGACGGCAACCTACGGATCGCATGCAAGACTTGACACGCAGAGCCATTTTTAATGGAACGCTGGAGACCTCCAAAAAAGATAATTTAAGTATCTAATTGTATGGTGGCGCAGATATTAGACTGTTTCCACTGAAATGAATTAGAAATTCTTCTTTGGGTCTCATAAATTGTGTTGCATATTCTTGTATAGGTCTAAATGATGTAACATAGCATTTTATTGTTATCTTCTTATGAGATTTGTAAAGTTTATTTTTATGAAGCCTATATACTTTATTTGTCAAATATAGATGTTTTTGTATTGTGTGTTTTTAATGTTTATATGCTCCTTATGCCTTACACTAGAAACATATATTGTAGCCGCATTACTTTCTATAACATAACTTGAGTATTTCTCTGTGACGAGAAGATACTAACTTTGCTTGTTCTTCACGGCTGTATTCTCACATTCTCCCCCCAACAGTTGGCCAGAAGAAGACAGCTATGCTCTGCGTTTTAAACAGTCCACGGACCAGGTCTACTTCTTAGACTACAATGTCTCTGGACTCTGTTCTAAACACATACGTCATATTTCTGAAGGCATTCACAGAGGGGATTCGTGGGCATTGGCATGTAAGTATTTGTAGTTCATTTCTTACCTTGCATTGTTTTGGTCAGTTTTGATGTGAATCGAAATACTCGAGGAAAAGTCGTTAGCGATTTTGTGTGTTTTAATGTAAGTTCGACTAAAATATCTAGCTAAGGCGTTTCTATTAGACGTACATTTGATAAGCTATTTATATTTTATTCTATCAAAATAAAATTCCTCTCGTCCAGTTAACCAGTTAACCCATTCCATCTTATAAGAACACACAGGATGAATCAGAACTGTTGCCTTTTAATTAAATCACTGTTAAATATTGTAATCTTTACCTTCATACACATTTGCATAAGATACAAGTGGCTATAAGACTAATCCTTTACAAAAGTGTTACTTAAGCTTATAATTCGAATAAGCTTAAGACATGTAGAAATGTAGACTTGTGTAAACACAGTCTGAATCAATAATTGAAAACTGCTCAACTGAATATCAATTATCATTAACACTATTAAACACAAGTGTATTAAAATATAGACCGAAAGGTTAATAGATACAGATATATGTTCTAATATCTACAAAGTTAAAACATACCCGTTTCGCTAAATTAAATTAGGAGTTTGTATTTCTAATTTCCATTGAATTGGTGAATTTATGTCCAGGGAAGTTTTTTTTTGTCTAGAAAGTCGAAACTGTATAATTTTCTACATTCCAAAAGAAATATGTGAAATTGTAAAAATGATATCAAAGAGAAGCCCATTTTTCAGGCGTCTCTTCCTTCGAGAGAAAAGGCATTTTGTTTTTGTGAATGTTCTGTGTGAAGTCTGCAGAGAAGAACTTTGTCTTTTCGGTTCAAATGTCTTCAAGTTTTCCTAGCCAAGTAATTTGTTTATTCAATGCTGTCTCGTGTATAATATGTTTAGGAAAGGTTTCATAAATCGAAAAGGGATAATAATTCTAATTTCTATCCTGAAGCAGACGTCTTTTGCTTCTCCGTCAGCCGTTTCGTTTTCCCCCATATTTCAGTGTGACAAGGGACCCAGCAGAAAACGATGCATTTGGCCTTTTTCATCTAATGAATCTAATGACTGATATTTTATTACAATGTCCAGAAGAATGGTATAATTTTGTGTTAATGACAGAGGCGTATTTAGGCATGTTCCACATGTTCCATGGAACAGGGGCCACCACACAAAAGGGGCATCCACACATTACAAAACACAGCAATGTCGTAAGGCAGGGGCGAGGCCACTAAGGGCCGCCACATAAATTTGACCTTTGGGAACAGTGCTGCAACAATTCTAAATGCAGCCCTGGTTGTATTTGCTTGTTTTTATATTTTAAATAGCTATTAGTATCCCGTCGGACCAAATTGATCAATAGAGCCATGGCATACTAGGCGATTGTGTGGCCAGCACTATATACAGACGTCTTTACTGGTTATGTATCCATCAGAGCTGGGTAGACTTAAGGACACCCTCCAGACCCGGGAAAATAACCTAGCCTGCACCAGGATTCGTATCCAGGACTTTCGGTACGCCAGCCAAACGCACTGCCGCTCGGCCACCATTAAACATGATAAAGAGCCTGACGTAACAATAAATTCTTCCTTGTTTAATTCTTTCGCACTGTTTATAAATCCATTCTCTGCAGTGTTTCCTTTAGAGATATTTGTTATTGTATCGGTATTATCTTTTATTATTTGTGTTCTACGTAATTGCCTCGCAATATAATTTTTTAAACTATTGGTTTATATGTGTATGTATTTATAATACTTTTATCTTTTTCTATATCTGACGTACAGTTCTTGACTCAAACGGTCATACGGATACCACTGAAATCTTAAACAATGTAAATATTCTGGGAAGCAAGGAACAGTGCCAAAGGATAATGGTGAAAGACAATGACCAAGAATGGATAGCTGGTAAATACATCAATTGGGATAGTGTCCTCCCGGAGTCAGATGTGGTAAGTCCAGTTCTTTTGGTCCATAGTTTTCGCAGCTGATTAAAACCAGGGCTGCTACAATTTAACAATAAGTTTCAATATTCTACTTAAAATAAACTTAAACTATAAAAACAAGAAAACCGTAAAAACGAAGTTTTTATTATACTCCCTTTATTTGCAAACTAAGTTTACCATCATGTAATTAAATAATTGATTGACTACTGCAAATGAAACGTACAGAAAAATCTAAAAAATATCTCATTACTCCGTATGAATTGTTCTAAAAATAATCGTAGCGCATAATTTTTTTTTCTAGCTTTGCGCCGAAAAACTATAAAAAGTTACACGGGCATTTTTAACGCGAAATTAAAATATTGCTTATACTTTCCTTTTAAGAAATGAATATTGTCATAAGTGTAGTATTATTAAGTCGTTTTAACTGAAAATTTGATAGGATGTATTGTTAGTCGGGGCAAGTCTGCTGTCCAAATTTCAGCTTGATCGGACCACGGGAAGTGGTCGAAAAATCGAAGCCAATTTTTGCACCATGCATTGACGATTGACGATTGCAGACATTGCAACTTAAAATAAAGGGAGTAATAATAAGGCCGTATGGTTTATTGCTAACTCGTTCTTATAGTATCATAAGGTTGAAGATTACCTCTTTCTTACTGTTTCATTTTTGTCTAAAGCTTGTTTGATCCTCGACGATAATCTAGTCCACTCTTGGCTTAATTAAATCGGTTTCACAAAATGTTTAACACGATCTTGCTATGTTGACCTTTGAAAAAAGCAGTCCAATAATTATTCCACAGTTGTAGGATTTCATTGATGCTCTGTGATCTTTGAGAAAAGCGGTCCAATAATCTTGGCACAGCTGTAGTATTTAATTGGTAGATCTGTTGACCTTTGAGAATAGTGGTACAATAATCTTATCTCAGCTTTAGGATTTTATTGATGCTTTGTTGATCTTTGAAAATAGCGATCCAATAAGTTTGGCACAGCTGTAGGATGTTCTTTACAGTTGCCTTTGAGAGAATCCAGAGTGTAAGCAAGACGGTGCTATTTGATCTTGCGCATTCAATTATCTTATAGTGTTGGTCATTCACCCAGTGTCATGGGCTAGTAACGAGCAGTTATGATCAAATTTGTTTACAATTTCATGAGTAATAATGATTTCTATTACCATATTTGTACAAACTAGACACCATTTGAAATGTATCTATCCTGGTCTTTCTGTGTGCCCAAGTCCTGCACTGATGATGACCATGTGAGCATGGCAAACACGTTCCTAGGTACGTCTTTATTTTTCTATTAGTTCTGTCAGTGAGAACTTTGCAACACATTTTATAAGACCTTTCAAAGGTTAAATTAACAAAACGTCTTTTGGATGTAAGAGTAATACATATATTTTTTTTTTGAATGTTTTTGTGCTGAATGGTCATTGAAATTGTTAGTATTGTTATTGAAGTTTGAATCTATTTTTTATTTTTTATATTATACTACCAGGTATTTTCCAATGCAGAAGTCAAATAAGAAAAACGTTTTAATGTAGTGGTTTCTAAAAAAAAAAATCCGAATTTAAACTAACTTCTAAAAAAAACACAACAACTAATTTTATAGCTCTGATTGATATATGAGACACGGTCTATTGGCAGCGCGTTCATCTGGCGTAATGAAGGTCCTGGGTTCGAATCCTGTTGAAGGCTAGGATTTGTTAGCGGAACTGGACGGTGTCCCTGGGTCTACCCAGCTCTGACGGGGTACCTGACATCAGATGGGGTAAAGTAAAAAGGCGGCTGGGCATTGCGTCGGCCACACAATAACATAGTATTCCGTGGCCAGAAACTGGTGAACGACTTTCAAGGGATGGATACTGAAGTATTTAATTAAATTTAAAATAATATCCTAAAGGTCTTATCGCCCCCCCCCCCTCTCGTTGGACTCTTTTACGGACAATGTGGGTCAATTTAAAGTACTAGTATATAATAATATTAGTATGTTGTAGCCATAGAAACTGGTGAACGTTTCTTCACCGCCCCCCCCCCCCCCCCCATGAAGCAACCGAAATTTGGAACATTCATGTATTTTGCTTATAACCGAAAGTCGGGGCTTCACTTAAAACAGGGGTGCTCAACACCTGGCCCTCGGGCCTCAGCACGGTCCGCCAAAGCCATTTAATGTTCTCCATTTCCAGAGTTCCAAACGACGATCTTTGTTTTTATTCGTGTAGATCAAAGGTTCTCAACCTTTTTCGGCTCACTGCCCCCCACCCCCTTCCGACCATCTGGACTATAGTTTCCGCTATTTTTTTAGGCGGACAAAACTTTTTGTGTGATTAATTATCTTTAAAAAAACAACTGAAAAGGAAACATATTCAATTGTAGAATTAATAGATAAAAAAATTGCCTTAACAAAAGGTTTAAATAAATCAATATTAATGCGAATCCTTTGCCTGGTGTGTTGCTAGCAATTTGTCTATTTTTGTTTCAATTTTGGTTGCAAACACCTTAGGTCTAATCATCAGTAATATTTGTTATATTACAAAACAGAACTTGTTCGGCAGCAATGATGAATCAAATGTGGAAACATTTTTTAGTTAAAGGGAGATAATTAGCCCGTTTTATTTGATATAATATTTTTGTTTTTTTCTTTCTTTTATAAAAAATAAATGGCTTACAATTTATAACTTTGACATGATCAAACTGTAAAAAGTATTTGAAAATTATATAAATATTATATGACTAAAGAATTTATATATATATTTTCAAGCATTACAATAACTACCCAGTTTGTATGATTACTACTTATTTATACCGCTTAACAATATTGCGGTTGATTATCAATGGTATTAAAACACATTAAGAACATCTCGGTTAATTAGAGATCAAAAATATCATTAATATTAGCAGATTTTAGGGCGACAGTGATCGATCAGCAAGGTTAACAGTCCGGTGAACCAACCACAGGACCAGCTGGCTGCTACACTTTATTTGCCAAATACTGACCCCTACTTCATCGAAAAGTCACTGCGATTCCTTTTTCTTATTAAATATAATAATATGTGGGCATACTGTTGGGGGATATCAGATATTTAGCAGCACTTGCGTTTACATCACATTTCATCCTCCAAAAACTAATCGATTCAAATAGCTGAGGTGTTAAAATATATCAGGTACTTTTGTACCGCCCACTTGCCCTTCATCGCCCCCCAATCGCCCCCGGGAATGTCAGCGCCGCCCTAAAGCTTCTCACCGCCCCCCCGGGATCAAAAGTGTGCAATACTACTTATAATATTTATAACATACAACAAGAGTTTTAAAGCTTCAGCCGACGACGAAGTTTCATTTAGTAGTCCAACCCTACAGTTGAATAGTTTTTTTTTATTAACTTTTGAATGCTTGAAATGTTGAATATTTGAGAATTTAAACATCTGTATATTTGTTCACAATTAACATCTTAATATTTGAAACTTTGAATCAAAGAGTCGGACCGTTATGTTTGTTTTGTTCAATAAACCAGGGGTCGGCAACCTACGGCACGCTTGCCAGACTTGGCTCGCCGAGGGATTTTAAATTGCACGCGAAAGAGGCCCCCCCAAAAAAGTCTAAGTCTCTCCTGCAAAAAATTTAGTGCTACAGCAGGATGACTTTTAGGCTGTTGGCGCGCTGAATGAATTAGAAATCATACTTTGGCACACTGATATCAAAAGGTTTCCGATCCCTGCAATAAACTCTCTCTTATGTTTACAGATGCATGGGGTCTCTTTACTTCAAACATGGTTTATTCAAATGAAGTCGAGACCCCAAGGGACCTTTGGTATTGGGCAGCTATGTGAGTATAACTTAGAAATATACTTCTGCTTACTATACACCTTTATGTGAGTATAACTTAGAAATATACTTCTGCTTACTATACACCTTTATGTGAGTATAACTTAAAAATATACTTCTGCTTACTATACACCTTTTATCATATAGGGCGTTTGCAATCACGTGACAAAAAGCACGTGATTTGTGTTTACTTTGAGTAATGGTGTACAAGTAATAATGACCGCTGTATTAATAAAGTTTCATATAGGCTCGAGCTTTTTTTAAATGATGTGTTGTGTTTTAAGTCTTATTAAGATTTAAGCTGTATTATGTATGTTAAATAAAATAGGCTATTTTATTATTATCATAGACATAGATCATAGACGATGTGAGCCTATTAGTGACTTGACTAGATTACCTATTCACCAACACTATCACTTGACATCGTAGACTAGCCTACGAAACATTAAAAGTGTAGGCCTATAAAGTGAAATTGAAAGTGTAAATAGGTCTAGCCGGCCCTAGCCTAATCACATTAATCAATTAATCTACAGTACTACTATTTACCTCCTTATTTTTGAGTAGGATAGCCAATATTCAGATGTAAATTTTGCATGATAAAGAACAACTTTACTTTCACCACGTTACATTTGTACCTCAAGTGGGTTCTTATATTTACACAAATACGTCACTAAAAACCTAAGCCACGCCCACCGAGAACGCTCTATAGTTTGTTGTTTTATATTACACATGGTTATATACTTGTGTAGATAAATTCTATTGACACGTATGATTTGAATCACATCAAAGATCATCGGTTTCGATCAACTAGGAGTGCAGAGGGAGTAATTATATATCTATTTACAAACAAGACCAAGAAGTGATCCAATCAAAGACTATAATAAGATGGACTGCTTGCTCTATTTTTAGAGCTTATATGTTCCTTTTTCCGTGCGCATCCAGTAACGCTGTCTTAAATGACTTCTACGCTCCTACATTTGCCTAAATGTTTCCGCTGTATACAGCTTTCGATTTTAATTGTAATTTTTCATTAAGAAATCATAGCGATTAAAAAAAAACGGTAATTCTGAAAAAGAAGTCATTCGAGTCGTGAAAAAGCAGAAATATTAAAGCAAGCGGTCCATCTTATTGTAGTCTTTGATTAACCACAGTGATATAATTAATTATTATTTGTCAATAGACAACAACACCTAAAAAATACAATCCGTCCGATTAAACTATGTAATGTGATTCTACTTTCAGGGTGACACTGTCTACACTGGCTTTTATCTGTATACTGGCCACTGCCATTGACTGCCTTTACACTTTCTGCCCGACACAACCATCTCTGGAAAAACACATTTCGACAACAGAGGAAGAAGATGAAGAACAACTTTTAAAAGAAAATGGCGTCATCAAAGGGAAAGAATTTGAGTGCAGAGGAAGTAAATATAAATCTATTTATAAACTATACCAGAGGTGTGCACATTTGTTTTTGTCATTGGGTCATAAAACGAATTGCATACACTGCGTTTTTGGCCACACGTATTCTTCATCTTCTGTTGACCAGTCTGCAGAGCTGTTTGCTCTCTTGCAGTCAATGTCAGACAAACAATTCCTTTCTCAGTTGTTCTATATTGCTATATAGTGTGTCGGTAATGGTAGGCTAAGTGAGGAGCAATAACACAATATTTAACCTGTTATTTATTTATTTCCAAATGTATTTACAATGTACTTAATTATTTAGAGTTATCTTGAGATTACATTTTCATATGGTAACTGGCCCTCTTTGTCTTTCCAAACTTACAATGTGGCCCAACATTAGAAAATGTTGCACACCCCTGATTTAGAGGATGAAGGAAAAAGAACAATTTAAAGCACTAATAATTCATAAAACATAAATAGAAAACAAACACTATCTATTACAATGCCCAGTTAAAGATAAGGATACAAGCTCTTTTCCTATTACATGGGTAAGAACAAACGCATATCATTACATGGCATTACAGGTATGGAATGGGTTACCCGAACTTATAAGGAAAACCAATAACTCAATCTGATTTAAAACACTGATAAAAAAAAATGTAAGACTAGACTTAAAGCACGGATAAGCGTGGGACGCAATAATCTTCTCTAAAGAAGGAGCGTCTATAACATTGTCACATTATAAGATAGAAATAGTCATTTGTTTTATAAAAATTTAATAGTTATATTGTAAGGTATTATCAATAATACTGATATGTTATTGGTTATTTTGAATACATCTATATAATATAGTATTAATATGATATATTTTTTATTATTATTTAGGCCTTCTTATAATGCAATCCTTTTCCCTGAGCCAAAATCTGAGCGATATTCTCAAGACTTCAAGCTCTGAAGGAGACATTGGCTGCCTCCATGGTCTCAGAGTCCTGAGCATGATGTGGGTCATTTGTGGCCATGTCAGTAACTCTTTGCCTAAATTACGAGGCAAGTTGGTCTTTTTTTAAACTTGGCACATACATGTACAAGACATGTTCGGCCTAGGCAAATGTTCCAGGCAATTTACGGTCAGGCCCAGATACTATGTATATAAAATGTTTTTGATTCTATTAGCTCGATCAAAGCGCATTCACATTTGAACTTGACTCCACAGATTCTAATGAATGGATGTATTTATCGCCCGGCTCATTTGTGATTATTGCATATAGTGCTCCATATGCTGTGGATTCCTTCTTTTTGTTGAGGTGATTATGTTCTGAATATTAGTCCTAGGCCCATTATAGTTTTAGATTCTAGACGGACGTTTTATCTAATACTCCGTCATACTCGTATTCCTTTCTTGACAAATTTAAACATGATTTAAAATAAAAATATATACCATTATCTATTTGCTACATAGG
The DNA here is from genome assembly GCA_949126835.1 of Anisus vortex. Taxonomy (NCBI): domain Eukaryota; kingdom Metazoa; phylum Mollusca; class Gastropoda; family Planorbidae; genus Anisus; species Anisus vortex. Next base: position 36,749,002 of record OX421504.1, read on the forward strand.
CCTATATTTAAATAGTTTAGGTCAGGGGTCAGCAACCTTTTGATAGTAGTGTGCCAAAGTAGAAAACCTAATTCATTCAGCGTGCCAACAGCCTAAAAGTCATGCTCTTTTTTTGTGTAGAAGAGACTTGAATTGTCTGTTTAGGGGGGTCTACCGTGTGCCAGGTGTGGCATGCGCGCCGTAGGTTGAGCATGGACAAGTCTTAACGTGTATGCATGCATATATGGTCACGTGCAGAAACATTTCCGTTCTTATTCCATCATTTTATTCGAAACAATGTCTGTGTGCTACTTTACTGGTTGTACTCAAATTTGTTGGGGATTAAAATGTATTTAATTTCCAATAGATGTTTACAAAGCAAAACAATGTATTGTGAAAGTCAGAAAGGAATAATCACCTTTTAAAAATATCAAACTTATTGCTTAATGCAAATAATTATTGTTATTCGTTTTTAATGAATTTACGCATTTAGTTTTTTTAATAACCAAGAAAACGCAACTCTTGACTCATTTATTTTGTAAACTAATAAAAATTTAACGTCACGCGACTAACACTTGAGTATTAATGCTCGCCTGTTCACTTTTGATGTTAAAAACGGATTCCTCATAACTAAGATTGTATCCTTTGTATAATTCTAAAAGACTAGAACTGGCCGTCGAGGTTGAAATCAATTGTCAAACACCAGCAAAAGCATGCTTTTTTTGTTTATTAATTTAAAAATAGAACAGGAAGTTCACGAACATTCGGGTTCAAAAGTTCACGCCTCATTAAGACTTGTCCATTGTACTGGCCACACATTTTCCTAGTATGTCGTTGCCAATGAAACTGGTAAACGCTGCTTCACCGGCCCTATGATCAATTTAGTCCGACGGGATACTTTACTTTTTTTTCTTATCTATGATCGTAAAACAATCAAACAATTTGGTTTTCCCGCTTTGGTTGGCCTTCTGCTCTTGAAATGATGAAAGTTATCAATAGTAATACTATCCACAGCGGATGTCTGGTATCCTATCTGTTTATCAAGACTGTGAATAAAGTTGGCCAACTTAAACCTATCCACATGGTCATGTACTACATACATAGATACATACGGTAGGCATAATCATTTTAAAAATATCATCATTTGTATTTATTTCTAACATTATAAGGGCCTTACCGGATATCACCGCGGGTATTCGCGTTTTTCTTTTCGGCAATATTTACCTCGACAATTACGCCCATACTTAGCATATTCTTAAAAACATATTCTATACCTCAATAAAAATGAAACTTATTAATAAATAATACCGACTTGATTAGTTTTGTCAAAGGTCTTTCTACTGATATTGTTAAACGCAGGCTTTGTAATAAAAAAATCATTTCGCCATCTAGGGAACTGCGCTCGTCATCAAAGTAACGCCTTAATTAAAATTCCCAGTGTGGCTGGACACAAAAAGAAGTACCTAGGAGTGCACTCATTTGAATCTATGGCGCCTTCTATTAGGGAAGTGCTTGCCCTGGTCACTGAGAGAATCTGAGACAAAAGAGTCTTTTAAAAAGAGCTTAATTAAAGACCTTTCTCTTTGGCTCGTGGCCGTGTGCCTTGCATACCAATACAACTGCCCTGCAGTTTATTCTAAGAGCACACTGAGCATGCTCAATTTATTAGCATGGATACATGCGCTATATAGATTACCATATTTATTATTATTGTATTGATATTGTAAGAGGGTAACGGGATATTGTCTAGTGCATGGTCGGAATTTTTTTGATAATAGTTTGCCGAAGCTCTATTTCTAACTTGTTCAGCATGTCGATGGCCTAAAATTCATACCGTCTTTTTTTTTGGTAAATTGTAAAAGAGACCATCAATTGCTGTTTGGGTGGTCTTCCGCGTACCAATGACGGTCACTCTGCGTGGCCCGTTTGGTACGCGTGCCATAGGTTGCCGACCCCTGGTCTAGGGGACCCGGTAAGAGGACATTATCAAGAGAATAAAAAGCTTTGAATGTGATAACCTTTGGAGTCACCTCTACGAGTGGGTTCGTACTCGTATTCGGCAAATACTACGTCCACATAATCGGAATCAGCCATCAGTGGAAATCGACTACTTGTCGAGGCCCTTAGACTTCGCATATTTCGTAAATATCTATATGTTTTACGTTTTAAATGAAACTAACACTTCTTCGACTCATTATTATTATGATCATGTTTTTCCATACTAACATCTCTACACCTCGTTCTAATTATGCTCTTGTTTTGTGCTCTTGTTTTATGCTCTTGTTTTATGATCTTGTTGAATGATCTTGTCTTATTGTCTTGCTTTATGATCTTGCTTTATGATCTAGCTTTATGATCTTGCTTTATGATCTTGCTTTATGATCTTACTTTATGATATTGCTTTATGATCTTGTTTTATTGTCTTGTTTTATGATCTTGTTGTATGATCCTGCTTTATGATCCTGCTTTATGATCTTGCTTTATGATCTTGCTTTATGATATTGCTTTATGATCTTGCTTTATGATCCTGCTTTATGATCTTGCTTTATGATCTTGCTTTATGATATTGCTTTATGATCTTGTTTTGTGATATTGTTTTATGATCTTGTTGTATGATCCTGCTTTATGATCTTGTTTTATGATCTTGCTTTCCAGACTGACGCCTCTTTATCTTATAATTATCATGATCTACGCTGGAGTGTTGCCAGATTTTTTAACCAGTTCATTGGCCCCCCAGTACAAAGACTATTGTAGCAAATATTGGTGGCGAAATATCTTGTACATTAACAACCTTTATGAATATAATGATATAGTAAGTGGCGAAATATCTTGTACATTAACAACCTTTATGAATATAAAGATATAGTAAGTTCAATGATTTTTCTGACTACCTGTCTCGCTACCTGTTTAAAACATTTTTGTTGTTGCCAATTTAGATTTAAAATATAACATTTAGAAATGTACAAAAAAAAACATCTTTTTGCAAGTTTAGATTTGTTTAAAGTATAAAATCTTGCGATATACTACACAAATATCTTTTATAACGTTGTGGGGGAAATGTAAACAAAAAGTCATCTTTCTGCAATTTTATATTTAAAGTATAAAATGTGGAAATTTACTTTGAAAAACATCTTTTGTCAAGTTTAGATTTAAAGTATAAACTGTGGACATTTAAATTTAGAGTATAAAATGTGGATATTCTTGGAACTGCTTATATAAAGGTTGGCATGGGCTCCAGCGTGACTAACAGACAAACGCCGTAGAGAAGGCTGTATATAAGTCGTGTTTCTTTAACAAATCTTCAGTGCAGATACAGCTTCTTACATATTCTATTCTCTTGACTTCTAGTGCGTCGAATGGTCTTGGTATTTGTCCAATGATATGCAGTTCTATGCAATAGCCCCAATAGTAATTGTACCTATAGTCTATGGGTGAGTATGACATAATTGTACCTTTGGTCTAAAGTATGACATAACTGTACCGTTGGTCTAAGGTAGCACTGAGCATGCTAAATTTAATTGCAGGGAAACAAGCGCTCTATAAATAACCATTATTATTATTACTTTCCTGAAACATTTTTTAGACCCCTACTGTTTTACTTTTATATTAGGTGGGTTAATGCTACATTTATTTGCTTTGTCCTATGTTTGTAATGTTTTAAATTATTAATTAGCTATAATTTTTTAGCCAAGAGAATTATATCCGTGTTTTTAGTTGTTTGTTGTTCAATAAAAATGTGTTATGAGCTTACATTATGTTTGTTGGCAGTGCAACAAAAAAAAAACTATTATTATCATTAGTGTTATTATTTATTTTTTTATACAATAAAAAAAAGTCAGAGCTTACGTATGGGGCTGGCTGCTGGTCCTGCGGTTAGTACACATGACTGTCAACAACGTGTCCCGGGTTCCAGCCCTGCCCCCAACCAATCCATGCCGCCGTGCAGGAGTTTTGGTCCTAGTGGACGTAATAATCTAGAAGGAACATCTGTAAAACGTATATGTCGTAACCAAGTCAGCGCGCATTTGACACTGAGCAATATAAACACGCATGGATTCATTGATTTAAGTTTTATGCATTATATTTTAAAGTAAAGTGTCCACGCCATATATATATATATATATATATATATATATATATATATATATATGCGTTGATATAAGTCACAGTTTGCCAGAATACTGTAGTTATACAAGTAGTTGATAGATAGGACTACAATATTATACATATGAGAAACTCTATCAGGTAAAACCTAGACCTGTTGCACTATTCAGAAAGATCTATGATTCAAAAGAAAACCTATAAACAAGTTAATTGTAAGTTTGAGTTCTTATTATTCATATAATCAAGGATTCACTTTATATTGAAACTGATTCTAGGTTTCATAAACTTGGTCTGCTAATGGCTTCATTGATGCTGATTTGCCATATTGGCGCCACAACTTATGTTTTAGAAGTTGTCAGAGTCTCACACAGAAGGTCAAGCATTTATTAACAAATTTTTTATAACAGACTTTTACGCTCAATTTTGCATATTCGTAATTACAAATTAGAGACATAGAGGTTAATTATAGGTCAAACCGTATACACCTTATGTTTATTGAATAGTGAATTCTTTGTTGTTTAATAGTATTATAGTATTATTATTCTATTATCACATAGGCCTATCATAAACAAAAAAATACATTTTGTTGTCATGTTTTGTCCATATTGTAAAAATTTTTTTTCTTATGGGTTGGTCAAACGGCAAAGCGTTGGAATGTATTCGACTTTTCCCGGGTTAAACAATGCAATATATATATATTATCTAAAATATCAAAGTATTACTCAATAATTGCTAAAAATACATTAAAGGATTTCCCAGTAACACTGAGATAAAAATAAAATGAATATTACTAAATGTTAAAGCCGCATCTTGACTAAAAAATGTGCACGTTTAGACAATGATTATCATAAATTAAATGTGAAAATTTAGTAATAAGATATTGTATTTGATAAAATGCTACTCTAATACAAAGGATGATAATCACTAAAACGTTCACTTTGTACTAATTTTAAAACGCTTTAATGATTTTCTCTATAAACTCCTTTGATTTCTACCTTGGTCTTACTAAGGAGTTAAATTATTTGTCCTATAAAAAAATATTGTAAAGTATAATAGAGCAAGTTGATGTTTAAGCTGTTGGCACGCTGAATGACTTAGACATTCTAGTTTATGACACTATTAGCAAAAGGTTGCCGACCCCTGGGCTATATCACCAGGGAGTAAAGTGTACAACTTCTGGCTTAACAGTCCAGATCACTAAGCGGCAGTCGTTCTTTGAAAAACGCAAGATACTTAATTCTCGAGTCTATCCCTTTCAGTTGACTTAGTGATAGAATCATGCTGTGGACTGTGGACACCCACACCGTCTATTATATTATGTATGAGAAATAAAGTATTCCTTTCAGACCATTTAGATCTATAGGGCGTGTGACGTAGCGTTCACAGGTTTCCGTGGCCTGGGCATACGAGGGGGAACGTGTAGCCGACACAATGCCTTGACTCTTCATAAACTAACATCCGGTACCCTTCAGAGCTGGTTAGACCAAAGGGGAATCATTTCAAACCCGATAAAATGAAAACCCTTGCCATTACCAGGATTCGAACCGAGAATCTTCTGTGTGCCAGTCGAGCGTGCTGCCACTCGTCGACCGTACTCCGTTATGTATTATAAAGTCAATACATATTCCTTGCACATGTATTCTCTTGCTATTATTTTCAAAACACTAAACAGAAAACGTATTCTAGTATAATACATTTTATAAGAGCATGTTGTTATCTAGTATTAGAGTGATAACAAGAATTATGGTGTTCTCATTCAACAGTAAACCGTTTGACTACATCACTGAAGTGTACTCTAAACCATGGAACAGAATTGGACCTTATGCTATCGGATTGGTGTTGGGCTTTTTTCTGAGTGTCCGGAAAAAAGACCTGAAGATCAATAAAGTAAATTCTTGCAATATATATAAATACTTGCAAAATAAAAATACTTGCAACACATCAATAATTGCATCATGTAAATACTTGTAACAGTTAAATACTTGCAACAATTAAATACTTGCAACATTTACATACTTGCAACACATACAAACTTGCAACAAGTAAATAGTTGCAAAATATAAACAAACTGTAAACTGTTGAATGAAAAATGTGCAATAATGCAAAGTATTTCCCGAGGTGTCCCCAGTAAAGGCGGCATTACATTAGCGCCCAATAATATTACAAACGCTTACATAATTAATACATTTGTTATTTACCTAATTTGTGATTTTCCATCATCACTGCCAGAAAAATTTATAAATACATTATTTCCGAACTCTAAGATATTTTTGTTCCATCTCTCTTAGCCACTATTACTCATAGGATGGCTCAGCTGTGCTGCTTTAAGTATTGGCCTTGTGCTTGCCGATAATTACTACGCTAAAAAAGATGCCACTATAGAACCGAATCTGTCAACGGCGAAGCTCAGAGTTCAGGAGATTGTGAAACGCCCACTGTGGGGCTTTTGTTTAGCCTGGCTCATCTTAGCTTGCCACTTCGGCTATGGGGGTGAGGCATTTGTAGGCCTACAGTTAATTTTTATAGCTGTAAAGACGATAATGATAAATCATATTGTTCATTTTCAAAGTGTGTATGTTTAATGATGTATGTATTGCTTTGCAGTAAAATTTGTTTTATTCCCTTTTAGTATAATCTATACCAGGGGTTGGCAACCGTTTAATAATAGTGTGCCAAAGTGGTATTTCTAATTCATTCAGCGTGCCAACAGCCTAAAAGTAGCCCATCTTTAGCACTTAATTTTTAATAGGAGAGATACTTGAATATTTTGTTTTTACGATTCTTCCGCGTGACATTGAAAATCGTTCTGCGTGACATGTCTGGCACGCGTGCCGTGGGTTGCCGACCCCTGATCTATACTGGTAAAGCTATGAGTGCGTGAGTGCCGAAACTTGCAAAATCTCTGACAAAGATTCTCTCGCGTTCGAACACAAAATAATTGCATCGTTACAGACAATTACAGTAGATGATTCCGCGTTCCAAAAGCAAAAAGTGGCTTGCCGTATCCTGCTTGCGTTCCAACGGTTGTCCACATCTTCTTTATAACAAGGTTCAGCTTTAATAGCAGTTCCTTCAGAATTTGACCCAGGTCTATTCCTTTTGCATGTTCAAGTCATTTAAGTCATCTTTCAATTAGAAGGGCAAACCTAAGGTGAACTTTCGCGCGCCAAAAGCCTCACTGGTTGCCACTTTTTCCTGCCGTCAGATGCCTAGAATGTGACGAAGCTCTTGTGGCACTTCGAGTGTCTAAAAAAAGCAAACGTGCACTTTGATCTTTCCTGTAAATCAGATGTTGTCCAAAATGGTTCCTTTAGATAAGCCACAGCTCAATCAATATTCCTGCCATTTATCTTGACGGTAATCTGTCCACGTTTTTGTAAAATGACAACATCGCGAGTTATAATTTTGCAGTGAAACTGTTTAACTTGTTTAACTTGTTTAACTTGTTTAACTTGTTTAACTTGTTTAACTTGTTTAACTTGTTTAACTTGTTTAACTTGTTTAACTTGTTTAACTTGTTTAACTTGTTTAACTTGTTTAACTTGTTTAACTTGTTTAACTTGTTGATCTCCCACAATCCTCAGGTTTACTTAACAACTTCCTGACATGGAAAGCCTGGATACCTTTGTCCAAACTGACCTACGGGACCTACCTGTGCCATAAGTTAGTCATTAGCTTCTTCGACGACACGAAGGAATACGGAATTGAATTGTACTATTTCCTTTTGGTATATATTTATGTTCTACTTTTGAAGCATATCGAATAGGTAACCTGTAATATAACTGACCAAAAAATTTTCGTGTGATATAGAACTAGCTAAAGCCAAATAAAACAGTGTCAAGATCAATATCTAGAATAGGCCTAAACATCCTCCATAAACAATAAAGGGGGTTTCACTATTAATACTTGTAAATTTGGGGTAAAACCAAGGACTACTTAAGACAGGAAGTGCACGCTTGAATTTCTGACTTAGCTAGCTAAGTCAGAAATTCAAACTTGCACGTCCTGTCTTAAGTAGTCCTTGGGTAAAACAAAAATCTTATTGTGTTTTTTTACATTGAATTTAGCTTGATAAACATTTCAAGACTGCCATTACAACAAGTTGAGTCTTTGAAACTATTTTTATTGATTTTATTTTTGCGTTTGTTTAGTGCAGGTGTGGAGTTAAAAGGTTGTTGTGATTGGCTAATTTGGTCATCATTAAGGCATCAAACTGCTTAGCAACGTTTGCAAAGTCTCTTCAAATATATAGGTCTTTCATAAATGTATTCGATTACTGACGTAGTATTTCTAAAAAAAAAGGTTATTAGCTGTTTGCAGTATCTCTAAAGACTCGACAGCCCTGCGGCACCATTTACACCCAATCAGTAAAACCATAAAAGGCAAAAAGGCAAAAAGCATATATTTCGTTTGATACAACATCTACTCTAAGACTAGCAGGGATACATCTATCTATATATTTATATATATCTATGTATCTATACTAGTATATATGTAGTGAAAGTTCTCTTTGACCTAAATCATTCACACAGTAATACAGCTCTAAAAAATCCCACTAAATTTCAATATTTAAAAGTTACAAGTTATACAATTTTCAATTCTATGTCATACCCGCGCTATTATCTTGCATTATTTGTTATGTGTTATAATTAAACTGTACTTTATTTTCTCCCGTTTATGACCACCAGTTTGAAAGACTTTTCTACGTCACAGTCTTGACCTACTTGATATCTTTGATACTTTCACTGCTGATTGAAATTCCCACCAGAAATCTGCTCAAAACTTTCCAAAGGTCTTCAGAGAATGTTGGACATTACCGATTGGTTAAAAAGGAAGAAGTCACGTGTCAAGTCAAAACTGACCAATGAAAAATATTGAAAATACTTAAATGTCATTAAATTTCATTTTTCTTTATCGGTCAAAACATTAAAAAAAACACCCAAAAAACAGTCTTTATCTTTGATAATCAATAAAACCATTTGTAAGAAAATAAATATTTGTTATTGATTTTTACACAATGAGATTCAATAATATAAAAAAAGATATTTGTATAATTTTTCTTCTATATACCGGTACTTTTAATGGGGTTTTAAAATATTTAGTTATTGATTTACCTGGTTTCTTCAGTGAACCCATTCCATGCAAGGATGCCACTCTGTGTGAAAGAGAACATATCTGAGTTTGTTCTGACAGATAGACTAAAAAGATTTTCTTTTTTTATTTTCTGTTTATCTGAGCATTTTAATACATTGTTAAATTGTTGCATTATATATTATGTATTAGCATATTAAAGCTATACTATTTGTCTTCCATGCCACTAGTGTTTCTATGTTAAGGGATTTCACTATTCGTGTTACTATTGTTCTTTGTGAGAATTTTCACTTGTAATAGACCTTGAAACTCTCTTCTGGATTCGTTATAGTTGTTTTACATATGATTTCTTCATTATTTTTAGTTAATAAAATTAATTTAGACAGATTAACTTACTTTAAAAAAAATGTTTAACCTGTAAAAACTATTAAGCGACGTTAGCTGAATAGTTTTATTTAAAATAAATTGAAAAAAATACAATCAAGTATTGGGGCTTGTACTGATTATTTCCCTTTTTATCAAACTCAATAAAAACAACAACAACTCTATGTGACTTGAATTAATTATTTCCCCTTTAAATATCAAGATACATAATCCTAATTTTTTTATGCCTCGTTAATTCGCTGACTATTAGGACGTTTGACCAACCTTCGTAAAAATATTTAAATTTACAAATTTGATCTCTATGGCCTGTAAAGCAGTCTGGCCACTGTACATTAGGTTGATTGTGTTGCCTGCACAAAAGCTTATCTGCTTGTTCTTTGCACCCCCCCCCCCACCTCTCAAAGATTGGTTGCCTTTTGAACTTCGGCGAGATTTCAAGATATAAAAATAACGACAACTATTTTTGGCATGTAACCAAAAACAATTTACTGAATTATTTCCCTTTGATCATTAACACTTGTTAATTTCAATGCTGTGGAACCGCACTTGCACTACACAGTGGTACATCAGGATACGAACGATTCAGGTTACGAACAGCTACTTTGAAAATGTCTGTCTCGGGTAACGAACGGTGCCTTGGGTTACGAACGAAAGCGAGAAACAGATAGAAAGGATTTTATGTTAGAGACTACCGATCGCTTACAGTACAAACGAAGAATGGTACAATGCCTGAATTGCTCAGCTATAGTCTAGCACATGGGTCGGCAATCTTTTGCTTATATTGTACCAAACTAGGATTTCTAGATCATTCAGCGTGCCAACAGCCTCAAAGTGAAAGTAAGCTGCTCAACCATATTATTTTCATACAATTTATTTAGTGGCGTATCAAGACCAAGACCAAAAGGCAAGGAGCTTTATAGAGATACTCATAAAAGAGTTTTATATTTAATAACAAATCAATCTGTTTCTTATTATCTTTTTTAATCCAATCATAGCTAATACACAATGTCATTATTCAACTTACACATTAATGGTTAATGTATCAATAATTAAATTTACATGTCAAGATATAGATCTAGTAATAGTTATAAATTCATTATACATGTATTTTGCTCTCAGCCTAAATGAGATTTCTGCTAATATTTTTTTATTATTTTCAAACATGTTTATTCAAGATTTTACATGTACTAATATTTTTTTTATATTTTTTAACAACACTTCACCTCGACTACAGTAAAGCGGAATAAATACGTAGTAATCATACTCATTGGGTAGTTAATGTAATGTTTAAAATATACATATAATTTCTATAGTCATATAATATTTATATAAATTTCAAATATCTTATATAGTTTGATCGTTTTAATGCTATAGATCTAAACTGTAAGCCTTCTTTTTTGAAAAGGAAACTAAAAAGAAACATATCAGAAATATTAACTCAAAGAAAAAGGGTTAATTGTCTCCCTGTAATTAAATTCTCCATATTTGATGCTAGTGATGCCAAACGAGTTTATTTTTTAATATAACTAGTTTTACTTAAAAATTATTTTTTCTTTATACAAATTCAGCATTATGCTAATTTTTCAATGTGTAATTAGATTAATTTACGTTGTAAATAAACATTTTCTGAATTAATAAAGTCGATTTAAGGAGTTAATATTTTAAACATTAATAATTTCAACAATTACATACTATAATGCCGGTATATAAGCCTCTTATATTTATTACAATAATAAAACAAATTTTGTTTTAGAATTAATGATATTTATGCTTAGAGATGAGCATAAACACGCTTTCGAATGTAATTAGCATGTATCAATAATTGAGCGCCTTTTCCTTGAATGCTCTTCGCTAATTGTTCATTGTCAGGTATATATTTAGTCACTTCTGAGTGGTCAATGTAACCGACCTCTTTGTATACTTAAAACTGCTTTCATGTGCGATAAAATCTGTTCACTAGTGTAAATTAAACTAAAAGCTGAAAGTAGAGCGAATGCCTAGCAGTTGACAATAGCAGATGACTTTATTATCCTTTCATATTTTCCCGAAAATCATCACATTTCGATGCCCATTTTTTTTATATTTAAAATGAAAACATTCCAATATCTCTCCACTATAAAAAGATCCAGATCTAATTAGATTGTAGTAAAATGATGCCAGTAAAGCTTGATGTGGTATGGAGACATGAGTCCATGAATTTGAAAGTTTTGCCTTTATTCAGAAAACTCCGCATTGAGTGCTTCAATGTAGGCCTACTTCTGAAAAAGCTCATCTATCTTAATTTGCCTTAAATTAAGGAAATAGTTAAATGTTTTGAAATTGATTTCACTACAAGTTATGTCCAGTTTCAATGCAAATCCATTCCAGTGATCCAACACTTCAAGTGCTTTTCGACCCCGTCCTTGTAACTGCAAGTTTGACTCACTGAGATAAATCTCTATGTCATTCAGAAACAAGTTTGTTCTCCGCATTCAAAACCGGAAATGGTTTTGTCTTCATCAAGCTACACATTAATTGCTTCCAGACAAGAAACGAATCTATCCAAGACTTTACCTATACTCCATATCACTTTCTTCTAGAAGAGACTCGATAAACTATAAAATTATATTAACGATAGATTCAATCACAGATCACACGTCCAATGATGATAGCTTTGCATATAAATATTCCTGAACTAAAACAGTCAGCGTCTAGTGTGATTCCCATGTAGTTAACCACGCAGCGCCCATTAATTATGCTGACGTACGTTGTTTTGACTTTCATTTTTAAAAATCTATTTCCTGGAGGTCTCTCGCGTGACTATGAAAATCGTTCTGCAAGCCAAATCTGGCACGCGTGCCTTAGGTTGCCGATCCCTGGTCTAGCAGACGAGTGTTTCACGCATGCGCAACCTCGATTTCATTGGCCATACTACACAGCCGTAACAGAGTTTTTAGCAGAGGCATTGTGTTCAGTTTATCTCTTTCCTTATTTTTCATTATTTTCTTGTTAAACCTATTTGACCTTTTTCTCCGTTTTGTAAAAATATTTATAGATTTATAAAACATCTTGATAAGAATAATGCATAACAAAAATGCACATAAAATATTTATAGAAAAATATCTTTGGGGTTGTTTTATGAACATATTTTATTATAAATATTAAAGTTAACGTTTTTGTTGATCTAAATCTGTTTAACATCTGATGTAACATTTCGTTTTAAGTTATTGTTGTTTGAAATTGTACACGTTGCTATTTTCATATTCATTTATCTTTAAGGTACGTCATTGGTTTGTGTATCTCGATGTCGCCATTACGGGGGTCAGAAGTCCATCACGTGGTGACTGTCGTCATCAACTTGACCCTGGGCACGTGACTGAGGGGCGGCACCCGTCGTGTCAGTTTTCTACGTTTTTAGTCCTGAGCGAGAGTGTAGAAATGTGTTGTGTGTGTGTTTGTGTCTGTGTTGTGTGTGTGTGTGTTTGTGTCTGTGTTGTGTGTGTGTTCATAACTAATAAGACAAAATCAACGGGTTTTAGGTATGTTAAATTATTAAAAACAAAATCATAAAGTAGATGATTATGATTATATGTATGTCAGTGTCTCGGATAGGTCATTAGCGTACGCACCACTTATCTATACATATATAAATGTCTGCATTTTTCACGTAAAAAGTAAGTGTTTCAGCACTTTATGTATATACAGTTCAGTGAACATTACAAAGGTAGAAATAGTTTTTATTATAATATTTTATTTAAAGCACAGTTAGGCAGACAGATACAGCCAATTAGAGATCTCATGTATCAAATATTGTATGATTACAGCACAGTTAGGCAGACAGATACAGCCAATTAGAGATCTCATGTATCAAATGTTGTATGATTACAGCACAGTTAGGCAGACAGATACAGTCATTTAGAGATCTCATGTATCAAGTTTTGTATGATTACCGTAAGTAGCAGATACAGACAATTAGAGATCGCATGTATCAAGTGTTGTATGATTACCGTAGGGCCTAAGTAGCAGATACAGACAATTAGAGATCTCATGTATCAAATGTTGTATGATTACCGTAAGTAGATTTGTACCAGCAACATTTAATGGTTTAGTCTTTTTCGCTTTCTAATGTGTTTTTTTTTTTTCTTATTATATTTAAATTGATGCTATCCAAGAAACTATCCATGTTATAACAATTTACATTAAACCCGAACCTAGAAATACAACACAATAACAAACCAAATAACAACCTGTTGCAAAGCTCAGATAAACATAAGGACAAAAACATTTTCCTTATCCCTTATGCGAGAACAAATGCATGTAAGTACTCTTTCTTCCCGAACAAACCTGGAACTTAAAATCATTTACAACACTAATCAAAATGAAAGACTAAGACTCAGATCAAGGATGAGCGTAGGACACAATAATCTTCCGCTCATGCTTCATTAGATCATCAGATGAATTATCACATAAAAAAAGATGTGCCTGCACCCTCCTCACCACATCCAGCAGACGTTTTCAGTTTGAACACGGCTTCTTTACCCCCAACCAGCTGTTGGTCAATTCGATTAAAATATGGACCAGTTGTTCAATTATGAGATTTAATATTGCCTGCTACTGTTAGAGGCCACTGGTTCTCAAACCAAACACATTATGTACCCATAATCCTCAAAGCAGGCAAAGTCCCATTAAGAATACACCGGTGGGATAGCGCATTCGGGCACGTCCCTCTGCCCCCCCCCCCCCCCCCGCCCCGTTGCGCTTCCGAGGATCATTGAAAAAGCAAGAGCCACCCAGACTCGGAGTGGAGGAAGACCTGTGTACAACAATCCCGTCTTGCCAGCCCGGTGCCTGGATGATCAGGACTATAGTCAGTTATTCGGGCTACCGGGCGACAGTGCCGGCACGCAAGCAATGCCTCCTCGTTAAGGATCCAATAGGAATTATGCAGGCTGAAAAGGCTGAAAAGGTGTAGCTGCCTTAGGGTAATCTACTGTAAGCCTATGCAGCGTGCCCCTTCGTCTTGCCTCAGACAGGATGTAGGTGTGCCCCAATTGCCCCAAACCTTCCGGTTCTAGCACTTAATTTCACGTAGAAAGCTCTTGATTTGCCATTTTTAAGATCTTCCGCTTGCCACTGAAAATCACTCTGCGTTCCAAGTGGGGCACGCGTGTCGTAGGTTGCCGAACCCTGTACTAGGATATTAAATTATTTTACGTAAAATTTATATTTTGTGTATGTTAAAAATCTGTGGGGGCCATTGAAACCATATATGTGACCAAAATGTTTAGTTAATATAAACTTTAATTAAAAAAGAATGATTGTTCGTTAGCAGTCAAGTTATGTGGACCACTGATATTGAGTTATGATTTACGATGTTGTATTTGTTTGTGTGTAATGTGTTCCATCATTGTTTTATACGACTAAAGGTAAGCTACTCAATAAAATGTATGTTGATAAAAACAACAACTGTTTATTCCTAGTAAAGTAGTAATAATACATAAGGTTGTAAGTAATAATATTAGCTTTATACTCTTTGTTTTTTCCCGAATGACATCCGGGCGTTGATTGGGTTGCCTGAACCCAGTAACTTAACATCGTTTAGAACACTGATAAAAAATGCAAGACTAGACTTAGATCACGGATGAGCATATGATGCAATAATAAATTTTTTTTAAAGAAGGAGTGTTTGGAACATATAAGAAAACTGAACACTTTAAGATGAGCAACTCACGACTTAATGAAAACGGTTTCCTGTTTCAGTGAGATGGACAAAGTGATGACGGCATGGTTGATTAGTTTTCATGTAAACGTCCTCCACTGTCTGGTGCGATGTAATCTGACGTCATCAACCGAGTCATTGGTTATCGCCACATCACCGACGTCCGATTCTAATTTCTCAGATTCATGGCTACTGGAACACTATCAAGAACTGATCGACCAACCAACAAACGAAGCTGAGAAACTCTTCTACGTCAGGTTTTACAAAAGACAAACATTCACACTGCCACCATCATTAAATCACATCATCATTGGCATAGGCGATCATGTCAATCCAATCTTTTCTTCGGACAAACTCTAGAATTTCTGTAGTAACTGCCATGCCATGCCATCCCGCTATTTCATCTAATATCTTCCTTCTCTGTCCTTCTGCATCTCTTTCCCTCCACTCTTCCAGTTATCATGATGTTTTCGATTTTATTTTTTCTTATTATGTGGCCTACTAACGTTGATTTCCTCTTCATGATCTTTACAATTAATTCTCTATTAGCATATGACATTTTAGGCACTTTCACATTAGATGTTTTCTCTGTCCATGCAACTAGTTGCATTCTTAAATAAAACCACATCTCTGCACTTTCCAAATATGCATTTATTTTTATGGATTTTATGCATTTATTAATTTATATCATTAAATATATATCCTAGTGAAATAATATGTAGCCTACGTGTATATCCTAATTAGCACACAGGTTTTCAAACTTTTAAAATGACTTTTTGCTTGTAGGACTCAAGTCCCTATATTAAATTATAACCAAATATAAATCTGCTCCTTTGATTATGTGAGAAACTTCGGCGTACCTGTTTTTCCCACTGATCTATAAAAAGACTGGATTGCGCCTTCTTAATAAATTGGTTTGAGCAAAGTGAAGAAAGGCACTGATCTATAGAAGATAGAAAAAAATAAACATTTTCACTGCACCTACCGATATAAACAAAATTGTGTCTAAAACTTACTGTGCCACTGATCTATAAATAGATCGGAACTGAATTTATGTTGCTGCCATTTTACACAATATGCAAATGGATTGTTGCTGTCAAGCTTCTGACTGCTTATTAATAATATAAAACTAACAATAATACGATCAAAAGAAAACAAATACCAAACAATAAAAAAGTTAATAATAAAAAAAGTAGACAGCAATTTTTCGCAGTACTGAAAAACCCGGTCCCGAACACACACTAAATTTGAAAGCATTTCAAAGGGACATCATTTGGAAACTGCGCCCATTGTATAACCTTAACATACGGTGATTAGTAATAGGTCTAATTTTTAAAAAATAAATTAACGAATTAATTAAGCAATATTGTTAAAAAAATAAAACTTTATTTTGGAGGACGTTTCCAATTTATACATTTAACTTTTAACCCGATTAGTCAAACGGCTTAGGGAGAATATAGAGCAGAAACAAACATCTAAATGAATAAACAAACTCACGGTAATTATATATTGATAAGTGACAGTATAAAAAAAATGGCGGAAATTTCCTCAAGAATGTTACTTCCGAGCCTAATCCATTCTTTTTAGAGATCAGTGGTTTTTCCTCAATGCCTTTACGTTCTAAGAATCAAAATCAGAGCCATCTCTTATAAATTATCAACGTGGAATGACAAAATATATCTCAAAATGTTTTCTCACAATTAAATTCCCACTTGTCCACAGCTCGCCAGAACTTGATAGCTTCTCAATGCAACTCAAAGTTGCCACGGACAAGGTGTACTTCCTTGGCTACAACAATGTCTCTTTGCAGTGTGGTAAACACATTAGAAATATTTCTGAGGGCATTCACAGAGGTGACAGCTGGGCATTGGCCTGTAAGTTCTCTAGTTCTAGCGTTACTTCTTTTACATAAGTGTCTACCTGCTTAGAAAGTAGTTAATTGTAAACATGTTTCCAGAGAATTTACACAATATCCTTATGCCGCTCGACAACAGTGGTCCCGTTCGAATCCCGGTGAAGGCTAGGATTTTTTTTTTACCTGGACTGGAGGGTGTCCCTGAATCTAACCAGCTCTGATGGGTACCTGCCATTCATTAGTTGGGATCAAGTAAAGGCGGCTGTGCATTGTGCTGGCCACACATTCCCTTGTATGCCGTGGCCACAGAAACTGGTGAACGCTGGTTCATCGGCACTATTATCAATTTGGTCCGAAGGTTACTCTACTTACCATCAAAATTATTACCAACGGATTCACATTGTAAAAAAAAGCAGATATACAATAAATGTGGAAATATACAATACAAAAAAAAACATTTTACTTTAAATTTGGTTCATTGCAGTAAATGCATTTCATTTAATAATTTATTTATTTATTATTATTTTTAATGTTTAATATCTTATATATAAAAGGAAAGGGGAATTCCACAATCTATTTGGATGTCGCTAATTTGCATTTGACAGTTCTTGATTCGAACGGACAACAGTCAAATTTTAAAACCGTTAACAGTGTCAAAATACATGGCAGCGTCGAACAATGCGAAATGACAAACGTACGAGGGTCTAATGATGACGTCATAGCGGGGAAATACATCACCATGGGTTTTCTGACCTCGTTCGGGAATAAGGTAATTACAATGAAAGCCGTTTTTTTTTTCTTCTATAATTTGATAATCTAAATTTAGAATAATACACTTTCCCCTTGCATCCATACTACAAATATCAACAATAGAAACTGCACGGTAGTGTAAAGGCAGAGCGCTAGATGTCGAACTGAGGGTCTCAAGTTCGAATACTTATGAACTATTACTTGCTATTTTTATAAGTCTTTCCAGTTCTGATAAAGGGAGGGGGGGGGGGGGGCTGACATAATTTTTGTTGTTGTTGTTATTGGCTTCCATTAGTCTCGCAAGACGACGGAATTTAGAGTGCCCTTGTGGAGTGTGCGCTCCTGGCCTTGCAGCTTCTGCTGTGGCTGTACAAGCCCACACGTGAGTGAAGTCTTTGTTGCTGTCTGGAATCTTCCCTTCCTCCTGGTGTGCTTCTCGTCAGCGAGCCGTTTCTTTCTCCTCTTCCAGCCTGGAGGTCAGCGCTTGTCTCCATCTGGACCTGTCCTTGGCAAGTTCATCCCAGCTGTTTGTGTCCATATCCAGGGCTTTCAGGTCTCTCTTGCAGACGTCCTTGAATCGGAGGTGGAGCCGACCCGCAGCCCTCTTTCCTGTGGCTAGTTCTGAGTATAGGATGTCTTTGGGTATTCTGCCATCCTCCATCCTACACACATGTCCTAGCCATCTGAGCCGGCGTTGGCGGATTATAGTAGGCATGCTTGGCATCCCAGACTGCTGCAGCGCCTCGTTGTCCGCGACATGGTCCTGCCATTCCGAGTATGCGTCGGAGGCAGCGCATGTGAAAAGCACTCAATCTCTTATCTTGTCAAGAATATAGGGTCCAGGTTTCGCTGGAATAGAGTAGTGTGCGCGGTACACTAAAACCTTGGTTGACATAATTTGGAAAAATGTAAAAGCGTCTGAGCGTTGTTCTTGATATACAATCCCTTCGTGTCCCTTGGTCATGGAAACTTGTGAACGCTGCTTCACTTACCCACAATAAATAAAATTACATATCTAAGTTAATTCTAGAAAAAGTATAACTAAACCAAAGTTTGTTACAAAAGAACTTTAACAAGCGATATGGAAAGAACAAACACATGACGGTGACCAAGCGGCAGCGCGTTTGACTGGCGTACCAAAAGTCTTGGGTTTGAAGGCTAGGATTTTTTATCGGTTCTGAAGGATGTCCCTAAGTCTACCCAGCTCTGATGGGTACCTGACCTTAGTTTTGGTAAAGTAAAGGCGGCTTGGCATTGTGCTGGCCACACATCGCCTAGTATGCCGTGACCACAGAAACTGGGGAACTCTGCTTCATCGGCCTTATGATCAATTTGGTCCGAAGGGTACTTTACTTTACTATTATGATCATCGTCCAAAACCCACATACACAAAAAAAAAAAGAGTAATGTATTTGAATAATTTTTTTTCCATATCTCTGTGAACTAGGCACAGATAGAACTTTACATCAGCTTGAATTTCTGTTTGCCGACATCGTGTAAAGCTAATGACTACTCGAGCATAGCAAAGACTTTGGAAGGTAATTAGCAGATATTAATAAAATAATAGACAAAGAATATAAAGATATAGTCTATAGACACACAGAAATTTTATTTAAGATTTCTAAGGCAAAGCAAAACATTTGTTTATTTTATCGTATATATTGCAGACGCTTCTTCAATAAAGAAGATTATTGCGTCTTACACTCATCCGTGGTCTGGGTTTTATTTTCAAATTTTTATTCGTATTTTAAATGATGTTAAGTTAGTGGATTTCCTGGTTTGCTCAGGTAGCCCATTCCATGCCTGGATATCTCTCGGGAAGAAAGATTACCGGTAGGCCTATAAGCGTTTGTACAAGAAATGGATTTTCCCGAAGCCTTCAGACTGCCCAAGAAATTGCGTAATAATAGTTGGAGAAACTACGAGAAGGCATAATTGTATTACGTCATAATTTTTCTCAAACTAAAATAGACATACTCTCTACACCGAAATCAAGTGTAAATAAACAACTCTACACGAACTATTGATATAGTTAGTTTTACACGTATAACAATATTGAGCGAGACATTTCTGGGTTGGATATTTCTCACACACCTTTCGATTATGTTATTTATACATGCACATTTTAATATTGGTCTAAATTATTCATATAGATGAAAGGTCATATTTTTTTACAGATTCATTTGGTCTCCACGACATTGATATATACATATCTAAGATAGGCCAGTCCCCGATGGACCATTGGTTTTGGTCAGCGCTGTGAGTATGCCGTTACACGTTTCAAGTAGAATGTGCACTGCAGGCTTATTGATAAAGAAACATATGAATAAAGAATTATCATTATCATCATCATCAGACCGTGACTTTCGTCGTGGGGGTCGCTACGAGGGCGCGCGTAATCGAATTTCTCCATTTGTCCCGTTCAGAAGCCGTTTGCAGAAGCGTATCGAGAGGTAGTTCGGTCCATTCTTTCAGGTTGTCCAACCACTTCTTATTTTTTGGCGACCTTTTCTGCGTGCTCCTTCCACTGTTACCCTGTAGGTTGGTTTTGGTCAAGGAGTCATGCCTAACAATATGATATATATATATCCGTGCTCTATGTATGTTTTTTTTTGGTTGCTCAATGTTAAATGCGCTATGACTGTACTCTGTGTTTGTTGGCAGCGGTATATCTATAAAATTAATATTATTAAATGATTATTTTTATTTATGAATTTGTTTCATTAAACTCCATCTAATATTCATAAAGTTCAATGGATCCGACCAAGTTTTATAGACTCCATGTTTTCTACATTCTCCTAGTTAGAACAGAAGAATAATTAATTTTCCCGTGTCATATTGTTAAGTCGCTAATTATTTAAACAGAA
Organism: Anisus vortex; assembly: GCA_949126835.1. Classification (NCBI taxonomy): domain Eukaryota; kingdom Metazoa; phylum Mollusca; class Gastropoda; family Planorbidae; genus Anisus; species Anisus vortex. The sequence continues at coordinate 36,769,730 of OX421504.1, forward strand.
CTAGCTCGACTGAACTGTGTATTGGTGATTGTACTTTCAGAGTGACATTGTCTACACTGGTTTTCATCTGTATACTGGCCACTGCTATTGACTGCCGATACACGTACTGTATGACACAACCCTCTCTGGATAAACAGATTTCACTAAACCAGCAGGAAGCGGAAGAAAACATTTGCTCCGTATCCAAGGAAGATGACGTCATCAAGGGGAAACTTACCGAGTCCAGAAGAAGTAAAGTAGAGTTATCTACACTTTAAGGAAACGATTATTAGTACTGTGTTAAAGATTAATACATTTGTGACTATTTTTTTTTGCACCTATATCTTTAGAAATCGTATAATAATGTCTGCAAGTGATAATAAAGTTTACAGTAAAAAAAAATTAGAGTATGTATTAATGATGTTGAAATGATGTTCTGAACCTTGCTAGGAAACTTATATATATATATATTATGGGATGACTTAAAAGATTGTTTACGATCATTTAAAAAAAATGCAAGACTAGACTCGGACCACGGATGAATGTGGGACGCAATAATCTTCTTTATAGAAGGAGCGTCATTAATGTATAAGATAAGGTAATGTTCACCTTTTTGAGAAATTTGGAATATGGGCCTGCTATTTACAAAAAGAGATAAATATTTCTTTAATATACATAAACAAACATATATATAATATAGATATATAAATTGATAGATATATAGATATATTGATATATAGATTAATAAATACCTATAGATATTGATCAATAAATCACGAACTGCTCATTAACTTAAATAAATTCTGTATCACCTGTGGGCTTATCGTTAATCTACTAATTTTTTAGGGTAGCTATGAATACCTATTCAGGTTTTATATGTAGCATGTTATGTAAAGTCACGATGGCTATTGTCACAATGCAAGGCACCATTACCATTCTATTCAGACGAATGCCATCAAATGCTGCTATCATTTTCACTGAGAAAAAATCTGAGCGATATTCTCAAGACTTCTAGCTCTAAAGAAGACATCGGCTGCCTCCATGGTCTCAGGGTCATGAGCATGTTGTGGGTCATCTTCGGACATGTCAGTAACTTTTTACCAGAACTGCGAGGTACATTTGGTTTTGTTACATAATATTATATGTTTATATCATGTAATAATATTTCGTATATTGTATTTGAGATAGTTTCGATAGTTCATGCATAGTTATTTATTTGCATGTGATTTTGGTGGAGAGAGTAAGTGTGTAGTTATCTATTTATTATGACGCAATAATTATGACGTTACAAGTTTCTAATACCGGGGTACACATTTCGTTTTGCATTCGGAAAGCTTCAGGAAAATCCAGTTCTAGTACTGTCTTCACCAAAAAAATATATATCAACTAGCCTAGTTCAGTTAGGGCTGTTGTTGATTTTGCTTAGCGACCAGTGAAGAGGAATGCTACTATTGTACATAAGTAAAAGTAAAGTATTCCATCTGACCAAATCGATCCATAGGGCCGGTGAAGCAGCGTTCACCAGTTTCTGTGACCATGGCATATTAGGGGATTGTGTGACCAGCACAATGCCCAGCCGCGTTTAATGTACCCTAACTAAAGTGTACCTGTCAGAGCTGGGTAGACAAATTCTAGCCTTTTACCAGCATTCGAAAACCCACAGGAGTTTGCAATGTCCAATCATTTATATGTTAGATGACTGTATTACATTTAGTAAAATATAATGTTTTAATTTCAATTGATTCCACAGAGCCAAAACAACAGCTGCGAGTTTCTAAAAGTTATTTCCTCATTATTTCATATAGTGCACCTTACGCAGTTGATTCTTTCTTTTTGATGAGGTAATTACTTCACGTTCAACCCTTACAGTCTCACGCAATTCAGGTGCTTAATGCCAACTATATATTTTATGTTAAAGTTTTGAAACAAAAAACATAAAGAAAGATTAAATACGCAAAGTTTTCGAAATTAACTTCAACAGAAAAAAAAGCGGCTTATGCATGATTTATTATTTTACTTACTTAGAATTAGATCGTCCCGCGCTGTTCGGCAATGAGAGTTCTCCAGTGGGCTCTGTCTGTAGCCATATAGTACTATGCTGGCTAGCAAAGTCGACGATGAGCTTGACTCACAAGCTCGATATCATGGTTCGAGCCACGGTGCAGACAATCAGAAATAAAAAAAAATCTACCACTGACTTGGAGAGGAGATGGTTGCCGCCAAGTCTACCAAGTCCACTGAAAGGCCATCCAACGACCGATACGATTAAGGGATTAAATTTGATTACTATGCCTACAATTGATTAACAGTACTAATACATTTCACAGCGGATGTCTGGTATCCTATTTGTTTATCAAGACAGTGAATAAAGCTGTCCAACTTAAACCTATCCACATGGTAATGTACTACATGCATAGATACATAAGGTAGGTCTATATTTTTATACATATCTAATACAGCTTCTGTAAAAGAGGCCAAACGCTAGTGAGGGCATCCGTAATAAAAAAAACAACACTTATGTATAAATTTAATATTGAATTAAAGGTAGGCCTATGTATTAAAAATAATAATCTAAGCTTTAATAACATTTTGTTTCAGACTAACTCCTCTATATCTCATCACTATAATGATTTATACTGGTATATTGCCATATTTGGTTGCTGGCCGAAAATTTAAAGACAAGTGTGACAATTATTGGTGGAGAAATATCTTGTATATTAGTAACTTTTTTACTTTCAAAGAGATGGTATGCGTTTATCTTTCTCTATAATATATCTATCTATTTATCTATATATTTGTGTATTTATCTTTTTATCTTTGTTCCACAAGGAATTTAAGGAAAAAGTTTACGAGTCGAGCGGGTAGATCCCCATCAGAATCAATGTAAAGTACGTTCCATGAATCATCATGTCTGAGACTGGCAAATCGGGTGTACATGTTTAGTACAAGCTTCATCGGCGCTTCTTTCTCTCCGAAGTAGCGATATTTTAAAATAATATTATGCTAGAGATAACTTGCAAAGCCGTAGGAGAATCTATGAACAAAATAAAGTATGTGAAGTGATGAAGATGGATGGTCTAGCCGCCAAGCTACACGCAGTTGCCCTAACATATTCAGACATAATTAAGATGATGAAAAGCAATAGTTTTTACAGACTAGAGAAAGTACGCTAATTTTTACCTTCCGTTTTAGTGTATGACATGGTCCTGGTATTTGTCCAATGATATGCAGTTCTACGTAATAGCTCCAATAGTAACTGTACCTTTAGTCTATGGGTAAGTATTACTGTTCTTTGTTATTTGTGAGGCCGGCTGGTCCTGTGGTTAATTCACCGGACTGTCAACCGACACGTCGCGTGTTCTATCCCAGTCGCCGACCGATCCCTGTCACCCTGCAAGAGTAATGTAATAATCTTCTAGAGCGCACTGAGCATGCTAAAAAAATAGCATGAATGGAAGCGCGATAATATAAATAACCAATTATTATTATTAATGAAAATTTCGCATTGACCCACTTTCTTGTGCCCCCTCCGGCCATTCATTCGTGTATGGTTGATATTATTATACTAGCCATTTGCTCGGACGGGTTAAACACGAAATTTGATTTGTTGATGTTTTTGGTATAATCTTTTTTGGTCGTTTACTGTAAAAAATATTCATCGTGAAAAAGTATAGCTGAAATCGATATTTGATATGTACATGATAGATTAATGGGCACGATAAGTGCGAAAAAAGTGTGATTATATATAATTATAGATTGCCTATTCTATTGTGTGTGTGTTTTATCATTAACACAGTAGGTTGCTTGTCTTAACCCTTCCCGTACCGACCTACTTCTATCTATGCTGCTTATAAGGGACTATAAGGGTTAACATTTGCATAGTAATTAGAGAAGATACGCATTTTACAGTATGGTATATTGAACATGATATGAGTTACGGTGGTCGAGCTAGCAGCGCGTTCGCTTGCATACCGTAGGTCCTGGGTTTGAATCCTGGGTAAAGGCTAAGATTTTTTTCCTGTTCTGGAGGCGTTCCAGAGTCTACCCAGCTGTGATGGGTACCTGACTAAAGTTGGGGTAAAGTTAAGGTGGCTTGGGATTGCAATGATCACACAATCCCTTAGTATGTCGTGGCCACAGAAACTGGTGAACTCTGCTTCACCGGCCCTATGGAATAATTTGGTCCGACGGGGGATACTTTACTTACTTTTTAAAAATATTTCAATGATAATTAATGCCTACGTGTTTTAATTGCAAATGTACAAAATAAATAATTTACTTATTCAATAATTTACATAATCTCTGGGCCTACTGGACTGGAAGTCTCAATGTAGTTTTAAGGATTGGTGTTGCATTGACTAGACCAGGGGTCGGCAGCCTTTTGATAACAGTGTGCCAAAGTAGGATTTCTAATTCATTCAGCATGCCAACAGCCTACAAAGTCGTCTAGCACTAAATTTCTTGGAGAAGAGACTTGAATAAACTTTTACGGTCTCTTCCGCGTACCATTGAAAAAAACAAAACTCGCGTGCCAGGTCTGGTATGCATACCGTAAGTTTCCGATCCCTGGTCCAGATCTGCCTTTCCTTTATAAACATATAACATATCCTTCTTGTTTGTGATTTAGGTTTCATAAAAGTGGGTTAGTCACAGCTTTCTTGTTGTTGATGTGCCATATCGGAGCCTCGACTTATACCTTAGAATTCATCAGAGCCTCTCAAACAGGATCAAGGTTTATTTACAGCTTGTCTTATTTATTCTCAATGAAATGTTTTGTCCGTTATTTTTTAGTCTAAGCTTGGTATATTTGTTATATGGTGTGTATATGTTTATTCTTGATGATAATGATGATAATGATAAGGCAGTTTACTGCTATTAATACAGTTTTTTTTTATTACGTAGTTTACTAATATTAATACATTTTTGATTACGTAGTTTATACCATAATAGTAATTTCAGTTACTGTATCTTTCTTCAACAGTGAAAAATTCCATTATATGACAGACTTCTACACGAAACCATGGAACAGAATTGGGCCTTACGCTATCGGATTGGTGTTGGGATATTTTCTGAGTGTTCGAAAAACGGACTTGAAGATCAATAAAGTAAGCATGTTCTAAACATTTAATAAAACATGCAAATATGTAATAAATTAAAAATTGGTTGTTTATATAGCGCTATGTAAACACACTGCTGCCTGCTGGCGCAAATATGTTTACAGGCCCAAAACTCATGCAGGGCGACAGGGATCCGTCGGTGGCCGGGATCGAACCCGCGACGTGTCAGATGGTTTTTGGTTGACAGTCCGGTGAACTAACCGCTGGACCAGCCGGCTTAATACATAGTGTACATAATGTATATCTGTCTGTTTGTCTATCTTTCTATCTATCTATTTATCCATCTATCTATATATTTATATATTTATCAATTTATCTATAATCTATTTTTCTATCTATTTATCCTATTTGTATCTCTCGATCTATATATCTATCGATCTGTCTGTATATCAATAAATCAATCTATTTATCTATCATCGGTCTATCTATTATCTTCCTATCTATCTATCTATCTATCTATCTATCTATCTATCTATCTATCTATCTATCTATCTATCTATCTATCTATCTATCTACCTATGTCTTAAAATCTCTTTATTTAGCATTTTTCTATATGTAATAAATCTATCTACGTGTAATAACTGTATACTTTACACAGTAACACACGATTAACTTTTGTAGACGCTCTATTAGATCTAGAATTTAAAATAACATTGCGAACATTCTTCTTCTTCTTCTTTAGGTGCCAGGTCTGGAGCAGACATCGGCGGTCATAACTCTCCATTATTTCCTGTTGTTAGATATTTGGAGGAAGTTATTATTACTTATGTTGTTGTTCGTGGCCCATTCGTTCAGGCTTTCTATATATGTTAGCCTTTGTCTTCCTCTGTCTCTCTTACCAGATATTTTCCCAAACAAAGCCAGTCTTTCTATACCATTTTTCCTATAAATGTGTCCTAGGAATTACATCTGTCTTTTAATCTGGTTTTAATGAATTCTCTTGAGGTACATGCTTTTTTTCAACACTTCTGCATTAGATTTCTTGCGAACATTCAATAACATGAAAATACTCAATTTGGTAAGAAATGGATTCATGACTTCTTTCAATTAATATCACAAAATGAATAAACTGAATCGAACATCAACACAGAAATTAATATTTGACAAATCTGAACAATAACATTTCTTGACACATAAAGACTATAATTAGATGGACCTCGTGCGCTATTTTTAGAGCTTATATGTTGTTGTTTTTCGTGCGCAACCAATACGATATCTTAAATGAGTCCTACGTCTGCACAAAGACTATAATAAAATAGACCCCTTGCTTTTTATGCTATTTGATGACTCGAATGACTTCTTTTCGAAATTCCCGATTCCCTTTTGCACTGTAAACTTTCGTTTTATTTAATCGCTATGATTTTGTAAATGAAAAATTAAGATTAAAATCGAACGTTGTACACAGCGGAAACATTTGTGCAAACATAGGAGCGTAAATGTCATTTAAGACAGCGTTATTGGATGCATACTGAAAAAAGAACATATTATAAGCTCTAAAAATATAGCAAGCGGTCCATCTTATTATAGTCTTTGGTCTGCCTAAAGGTTATGGTTAGTTTTTTTTTGTCTTTCCGAGTCAAATAGGACATCTTACAGAGGTTCACTTATATAAGAGTATATAAGTATAGTATAGTATATAATATATACGTCTGTATTTTTTTTTCCTCTCATTTTTATGTGTTTTTTTTAAGTTATTGAGCATTCCATGCATATATAGCTCAGTGATGTAGAGACTACGAGAAATTTGTGTACGCAAATAATCTCTAATGTCATAATACAAAACTCTACTAGTAGTATCGATATAATTCTTACGCAAATAATCATTTTGCCAAAATTAAATATAAATACGTAACTCTAAATGAATTATTAATACAATGCTAAATAGCCAACAATATAAAAACAATTTAAAGATGCAATACACATATAACAATTTATATTATACACATTTTTGAAATTTTCATGAAATAAAATTGTGTACTAATGATTAATACATTTTGTAACGTTTTTTAAGTCACAATGCTAAAAAATAAAAAATATCTATTGTATTTTTTGAAGGTAGATCTTGCTTTCTGCTTTATCTTAATTTTGGTGATATGTTTTTTTCCCGCGTCAGATATTTCTACTCCTCGGATGGCTTAGTTGTGCATCATTGGGTCTCGGCCTTGTGCTGAACGAGGACTACAGTTCCAAACTGAACCATGATCTTGAGCCGAATCTGGAAACCGCCAAGAAGAGAGCCTACGAGATAGTCAAAAGTCCACTGTGGGCGCTTGGCGTAACCTGGGTTATCGTAGCTTGCCACTTCGGATACGGGGGTAAGATTTTTTTACTTTGAAGCGTAGAAATTTTATCCTTAGTTGTCGCTTGCTCTCTCTACAATCATGGACCACAGTCTCAAATTTACTTACAACTTAGTTAGGCTGAAGTTCAACGCCACATGGTTGAATCCAGCCGAGGTAGTAGTAGCAGGTAGTAAGAATATAAAAGGCATTAAACTCTAATTTAGATACACACTAAAAACCTGTTGCAATACTCAGATAAACCAAAGACTATAATAAGATGGACCTCTTGCTCTATTTAACTCTTGTTTTTTTTTTTCCGTGCACAGCCAATAACACTGTCTTTAATGATTCTTTAACTTGCCAAAAAGACTTCCGCTTATACAACTTTCGATTTTAATCTTAATTTTCCATCGAGAAAAATCATAGTGAATTACTAAATCGGATGTCTAGAGGACAAGTTGCGATCGGAAATTCCGAAACAAAGTGTTTCAAGTTATCAAATAGCAGAAATATCAAAGCCAGCGGTCCATCTTATTATAGTTCTTGGATAAACATAAGGATAAAAACACTTTTCTTATTCCTAATGCAAGAACAAATGCATATGAGTACTCTTTCTTCCTGAAATTAAGTAAAGTAAAGTATAAAAAAAAGTACTCTTAGGACCAAACTGATCAATTAAGTGCCATAAGTTATTCAAACTCTTTCCAACTTGAATGCCATATTATGTAGCTGTTTAACTATTGAGTTCTTATAGAAAAGGGGAGAGAAATGGTTTGCTCTGATTTCCCACAATCCTCAGGTATACTCAACACATTCCTGACATGGAAAGCCTGGATACCTTTGTCCAAACTGACCTACGGGACCTACCTGTGTCATAAGATCATCATCACCTACTTCAACCTGTCCATTGATTATGGAGTCGACATCTACTTTTTCTATTTGGTACATAATAATATGTTGACTTTTAATGTATGTTTAATGTGTAGAGCAGGGGTCGGCAACCTTTTGCTAATTGTGTGTCAAACTAGGATTTCTAAATCTTTTAGCGTGCCAACAGCCTAAAAGTCAACCTGCTCTATTATACCTGTTTTTTTTTATAACACAATTAATTTAACTCCGTAGCAAGACCAAGGCCAAAAGAAAAGGAAATTTATAGAAAAAAATCGTTACAGTGTAATATATTTAATTACAACAAAAAAAGCGTTTGTGATTATCATCCCTTTTTTTTTGCATTTATACCAAAAAATAATTTTATTACCAAACGTTCACATTTATGGTAATTTTTTTGTAAACACTATCATTTGGTTATTCAGTATCCATATAAGGATCTAGGAACTAGAAACTGCTAATATAATAGATACTATTTTATTCTCAGTATTTTTTTTTCAAATATGTTTATTCAAGATTTTACATGTACAATCTCTTATATTTTACAATGAAGAGAAGAGGATAGAAGAACAGTACATACATAGTTAAGGGGATAGAAGACAAAATAATTAACCCTTTAGCACTTAACCCAATTTCCTAAGTATAGCGCTGAAATCTTAAGCAAAGGGACATAACCCCACACAAAAACACAACATGTGTTAGAAAAAAAATCATAACAAATTAAATTATTGACCAAAATTATTAATAATTTTTTCTTAAATAGAAAAATGGACGCTGAACACAAAGAAATTGTTAATTATGCCATAGTATTAAGTGAAGACACATAAAATCTTTAAAGAATGACATTTTTGACATTATTTGTACACATATACACATACACAGATGGATAAACGTTATAATATTGCATTATTTAATCTATAAAACTTTGTATTTTAATGAGCAAGATAATAACCAATAATATTAAAATGTAATATGTACAAAATTATTTTGACAAAAACATAATAATAAATCAAAACTTTAGTAATAAAAATTGTTATTCGACGTATTCTTATTTGCCAACAAACAAAAACCAAAAGATTAAAATGTTCGGTCAATAATTTGAGAAAGCTCAAATACAACATAATACAAGTTAATTATATACTTAACCAATAAAAATATATACAACAACAATCATCATCAACGTATATAATTACCGTGAGTTTGTTTATATGTTTGTTTATATATTTATTTATATATATGTTTGTTCGCTATAGGCTCCTAAGCCGTTTGACTATTCGGGCCAAAAATTAAATGTATAAATTGGAAACGTCCTCCAAAAGATAATTTTATTTTATCACTTATAATCACAAATGTGTTGATTTAAAAAATCCAAAATGTTATATCCATCTATGCAAATAAATATAACGGTACATAGCAAATGGCCGTTTCCGTTCATTTACTATATTGAACGCGAGTTTCACTATGTTGAACGCGAGGGTCTTTTCGGGTTTTCCCAATTCTGCTGTGGTTTTTTCTAATGTGGCGAGACCTTTTTTAAAAGTTACGCACCGCAATTTTCTTGGAGAGTTTGAATGGTGTAGGCTACTTTGAAAAAAAACTATCATATGACGTAATGTCTATCAAATTATTATTTTTTTCATTATTGATGTTTGCATTATCATTTAAGTAAAAGTAACCAAATGTTTTAATTATTTAATGGATTTACATCGCTATTGAGAATATCCTTTAATAGGCGACTGTATAAACTCTATAAATTAAATGATACGAATTATAAAAAAACAAACAAGTTGGGCTTATAAATGATTACTTTCAAATACCGGGTACCATAAGCTTGACAGCAACAATATAAAATAAAAACTAAATACCGAAAGAAACATTCTCAATACTGTTTTATTGATACAATAAGCAAGAACAAAAATTAAATACCCAAAAAAATCTGTCTCAATTTAGTTTTTATTGCATTGAAATATCATTTTCTATTTTTGTTAAATATTATTTATCTTTTTTATTGTTTTGTGTTTATGTTTTTTTTCTTTTATATAGTACATTACTGTTAATTTAATATTATTAGTAACAAGTCAAGTCAACACAACTGTTCGCTACATTTTAATATCGAATTAAAAAGTCTCTTAAAAAAACCCGGACTAGCCTTTCGGCTCTTGTGTCCAGGGCGTAACGCTTAGGATTGAGCAATCTCTGTCCGGGCTCCAGCCACCCAAACGACACGCCGAACGGGTAAGGTTTCTCAGCCCAGCGATCGTTCAATGCGGTTCCCCTAAGGATCATTATCGTGGTGGCTCGCCTGTGTACCTGCACTGTCACCCGGTAGTACAAATCCTATACTATAGGTACATGCATTCAGGCATCGAGTGGTTCTCGAGACGGGATTGCAGCGTACATTGCTTCCTCCCCCCCCCCCCCCCCACCCCCGAGATCAGTGGCCTCTCGGCAGTGTAATGGACCTCAGACCCGCTGCGGGGGCTGTGCCCCATTGCGTTCGACCAGTGTATTCTTAATGGGAATGTATCGGCGGTTTACACACTACGCCAGTCCTTGAGGCCACAATTTTTGGGCATATGCCAGGGTCATGTCGACCAGAAACAATTAAAACTAACAAAAACTAAATACCGAAAGAAACATTCTCAACACTGATTTATTAGATGTCTAATACAATAAGCAAGAAATAAAATTAAATACCGAAAAAAATCGTTATCACTTTTGTTTTTATTGTATTAAAATATTATTTTTTTATTATTTACCTTTTTATTGTTTGGTGTTGTGTTTTTTTTCTTTTAGATAGTATATTATTGTTAATTTAATAGGCTATTTTTAATAACAAGTCAAGTCAACACAACTGTTCGCTACGTTATAATACCAGACGCTTGACAGTAACAATTATTATGCATATGCCAGGGTCAGAAACAATTAAAAAGAAGAAAAACTAAATACCGAAAAGAAACGTTAATTGTAATAGTCTCTTTTCTTTCTCTCTTAACATTAATATTAACTTAACTTAACTAATATTGTTATATTGTAGTCGTTCGTTTCTCCGTCAATTTGACGGGCATAACCACTAGTCTAATATAATTACAACATTCAGACAAATATAAGGATAAAAACAATTTTCTTATTTTAGATGTAAGAAAAAACACACTGGAGATGGAGTATGCACCTTACATATTACATTTAGAACAAATTAAAAACAGTTGCAAGGTTTATTACTAATAAATAGTCACACATGACAACAAAAGTTAAATTACTAAACCTAGAAACACTAGAAGAGGGGTCGTCAGTCTACGGCGCGCGAATCAGACTTGGCGCGCAGAGCGATTTACAATGGCACGCGAAGACCTCCAAAACGGCAATTCAAGTCTTTTCTACATTTCTACAAGAAATTGAATGCTAAAGCAGGACGACTTTTAAGCTGTTGGCACGCTGAATGAATTAGAAATCATACTTTGGCCCTATATTTTCAAAAGTTTGCCGACACCTGCACTAGAAGGGCATAGGGTAAAATACTAATAATACACAAAGCATAAAATTCCAACTTGGAATTGGAAACACAAAAACAACCTGTTACAATGCTCAGAAAAACATCAAGGCAAAAACGTATTTTTATCCAATATGCAAGAACAAATGCAGACATGTAGTCATTCTTCCAGAGTGGCAAAAAGGAAAATAAAATGGGTTGTCTGAATAAATCAGAAAAAGAAGAAAAAGTAAAGAAAAAAATTAAGATTGAGATAAATAAGTTTAAAAAAATGTTACACACAGTACTTGGACGTTGGACGGAATATTGTACCGACCATGATACCAGTATACTACAGAATAAACAAGAAAGAGAGCTGGGCGAATTATTAGTGTTGCTGAGCGAGATCGAGGAAGCTTAAGGGAAACGGGTCTTCTGGGGTCGACAACATTCCTGCTGAACTGTTGAAACATGCAGGTGTAGCGGTAACAAAATCATTTACAATTTACAGCAATCTGCAAGTATATACGGGAAAAAAATAATGCCCCAAAGAATAGACCCAGTCACTCATAATAACACTGCCCGAAAAAGGCACTATAAAACAATGCCACAACTACAGGACAAGCAGTCTTATCAGCCATCCTAGCAAGGTAATACTAACAGTTATACCCGAAAGATTTAAACATGTGTTTAAGTATTTACTGGCAGTAGAACATGAAGGTTTTATACCAGGTAGAAGCATAATTGAGTAGATTTGTTACTGTCGATTGCTGATAGAAAAACAATTACAACCCCACCGCGGACTCCATCATAAGTTCATGGACTTCAAGAAAGCCTTTGATCATGTATAGCACGAGGGACTATGGCAAGTAATAAGACGGTACAACATTGAAGAAGGCCTGGTACAGGCAATTGAAACTCGAAACACTATACAATCAGGCGAGCAGTGCAGTTCAACTCAATGTTTGTGTAGTTGACTTATTCAAGATGTCAAGATTGAGTCTGGCTAGGTTGCATTTTATCACCAATCTTGTTCAATATCTGCATAGAAAAAATCATGCGAAAACCACTCGATGATTATCATACATCCATCTCCATTGGTGGAAGACCCCTTGCAACCTAAGATTTGAAGATGATATTGACCTGTTGGTTGGGAGCAGCAAAGAACTACAATAGCTAATATGCAAGTTTGCAGATAGAGCAAAGGGCATACGGAATGAAAATCAGATAAGAATAAAGCAAATAATGATCAAAACCACAGATGCCATAAGTGCAAACATTACAATGATCCAACAACCAATAGAAGAAGTAAAGAATTTCAAAAATCTAGGAACAATGCTGTCCGTAGACGTAAGCTGTGAGACAGAAATTCGATCCATGATTGGGTAAGCAATGACTATAGAAAACAGAATCTGACCCTGCAAAAACATTAGTCTCCAAAGAAAACTTAGTCTTTAAAGAGCACTTGTGAAAACCGTTGTTCTGTATGGATTTGACAACTGGACACTGTTAGCAGCCACTGAAAACAAGTTCCAGGCATTCGAAAATAAATGCATGAGCAAAATCATTCGAATCTCCTACCTAGAACACAGGACTAATGAGTATGTCTGGGACATAATATCCCCAATTGCGGGATCTCAAGAAACCACTGTGACAACAATCAAATGGCGCACATTGACATTGTTCAATCATGTGTTGCGGCATAATAACCTGACAAAAACTATCCTCCAAGGCACCGTAGAAGGTGAGAGGCCGTGAGAGGAAATGCTGGTTCGCCAATATAAAAGATTGGACATGGTTGCAGATGACTGAACTATTGACGGCCGCTCAAGATAGGCAAAAATGGAGAAATATTACAGCTGATGTGTCCATTCGCTCTCCTTAACGACAACAACGGGCACGGGTTTAATGATGATGACACACACATAACAATATGTTAAAGACAGACAAACTGCAGATTTAAAAATTCAAATTCTTGACTAAACATAAATTTTTTAATTTATCATTAAATTTTGGCAAAGCAAAGTCCTTTACACAACCTTATAACAAAATCCTTTTTCTTAGAACAATAGTGGCAGGCATGTATTCTTGCATGCATCCTATTTGCTGGTGGCTCATTCAGATTGATAGTTGCAGAACCATGATATTGTCCTTGCTGACAGCAAGATCAAGGCCGGTGTCCAGGAACTTTGATACCATCAAGAAATTCACAGTAGCATTCAGTGAAGCTTTCACAAGTCACACATACCTACCTGTGGTTGAACTTTGGCAGAGTATCCAAGACCACTTAACCACAATGACAAGTATAACAGGTCCCAAAGATCCATCAACAACCACGTGCCCTGGATAAACAACAAGCTCATGAAGATCTCGAGACGCAAGTAACGAGCTTGGCGGAAAGCAAAAACTTCCAACAAAGCTTCATACTGGGAGCGCTTCAAAAACATCGAGAAAGAAAGCCAAATGAATTAATCGACAGAGCTACCAGAACTATGTTAGCAAGATCGATGAAGTAGATTCAAACAAAATTCTATGGTGACTTATAAAAAAACAAGCGAAGTGATCCGATGTGCAAAAAACCCTTAATGATGAATGGACTGACGTTCAGCGACAGTAAGGCTAAAGCTTATATCCTAAATAATCTTTTCTGCATCGCATTCACCAGAGAAGATCTAAGCGCCTTACCCAAGCTGGATGAAAGCCCCATCCAGATATGCCTGATATAATCATCATTAGTAATGGAATACAGAAGCTGTAATCAAATATTACCCTCCCCCCCCCCCCCAAAAAAAAAAAAAAAAAAAAAAAAAAAAAATAACGGGTCCAGACAATATTCGATACCGTCTTCTCAAGGAATTGGCCTCATTGACTTTTCTCCTCAAGAAACCACTGGCAACATTTCTACAATCTAGAAACATGCCCTCGTGCAGCCATTCTTTAAGACAGGGGATATAAACTAGCCAGCCAACTACATGTCAATCTCACTGACTTGTGTGTGCTGCAAGCTCATCGAACACATCGTCACGTCGGAGATCACTAGCCACCTGGATAGGAACAACATCATTACTGCGTCACGTCGGAGATCACTAGCCACCTGGATAGGAACAACATCATTACTGCGTCACGTCGGAGATCACTAGCCACCTGGATAGGAACAACATCATTACTGCGTCACGTCGGAGATCACTAGCCACCTGGATAGGAACAACATCATTACTGCGTCACGTCGGAGATCTCTAGCCACCTGGATAGGAACAACATCATTACTGCGTCACGTCGGAGATCACTAGCCACCTGGATAGGAACAACATCATTACTGCGTCACGTCGGAGATCTCTAGCCACCTGGATAGGAACAACATCATTACTGCGTCACGTCGGAGATCTCTAGCCACCTGGATAGGAACAACATCATTACTGCGTCACGTCGGAGATCTCTAGCCACCTGGATAGGAACAACATCATTACTGCGTCACGTCGGAGATCTCTAGCCACCTGGATAGGAACAACATCATTACTGCGTCACGTCGGAGATCTCTAGCCACCTGGATAGGAACAACATCATTACTGCGTCACGTCGGAGATCACTAGCCACCTGGATAGGAACAACATCATTACTGCGTCACGTCGGAGATCACTAGCCACCTGGATAGGAACAACATCATTACTGCGTCACGTCGGAGATCACTAGCCACCTGGATAGGAACAACATCATTACTGCGTCACGTCGGAGATCACTAGCCACCTGGATAGGAACAACATCATTACTGGTGCCCAACACGGGTTCACAAAAAAGAGATCCTACGAGTCCCAGCTAATCCTCACATTTGATGATCTAGCAGCGGTAATCGACAAGGCTAGCCAAACTGACATCATCCTACCGGGCTTTTCCAAGGTCTTTGATAAAGTCCCTCACCAGCGGCTCCTCCTAAAGCTAGATTGATACGGCATTAGAGGTAAAACCAACCAAGTGATGGGTTGAAAATTTCCTCTTTGATCAAACTAAAGAAGTCTTAGAAGGTGAGATTTCTTGTATTGGGCCAGTCGCATCTGGTGATCGTCAAGGCTCAGTATTTGGGCCCACACTGTTCTTGATATTCATCAATGACGGGCTACGGGATCCACGCCAAGTTATGACTCTTTGAAGATGATACCATCCTATATTCTCAGTTCACAATTCCAAATGAAACGATCCATCTACAGAACGACGTAAAGAAGTTGGCGTTTTGGAAATCTAAATGGCGAAATGCGTTCAACGTTGATATATGCTACCTCCTCTCTATTGAAAAAAAGAAGACCACGAATCCCACTAACTGCGCCTTAAACGATCACACTCTTGAGAGGTTACTTGAAGCCAAGTATCTAGGAGTGCATATCACAGAAAACCTCCACCGAGGCACACATGTCAAATATATTGTTGTCAAAGCTAACAAAGCCTGAGCCTTCGCTCACAGGAACCTCAAGGTATGCTACTCAAGGATCTAGCCCTATTGCTGTAAGTGTTTAGCTCGACCCATCCTGGATTACGCAGCGACGATGTGGGATCTCCACCAACAAGACCTGATATCCACATTGGAGATAACACAACGACGCGCAGCACGTCGTACCCTGCAGGACGACATCCTCAAAACAGCCACTACAGTACCGCAGAGTGTTAGACAAAGGCACCCTGATGTACATGATCATGAATGGTCACGTGCACATGTTTACACAGTCAGGTCTTATCAAGTGTCCCTCTCTACCAGAGGTCATCAGCTCAAACTGCCCGTCCCACACGCACGTACCGGTGTTCATAAATATTCTTTTATTCCATCGGCTATTAAACTGTGGAAAACATTGTACCAAGCCTCCCCCACTGCCCCCTCTGTGCCGGCTTTTAAATCTTCACTACGAAAATTGGACCAAAGACTTCGATAGCTATAAATTGTGGATACACAAACTGGAATCCCGGTGCATTAATAGCAAATCATAAAAAAAATTGTGAACTGATTTTTTGGGGTCTAACGGGGTCTTCACCAGGGGCGAAGCCAGAAAATTTTCTGGAGGGGGGGGGGGGTAAATTTCGGGAGACAAACCTTTTTATTTTTTTGCGAATTTAGTAAATATTTGGTTAAAAAGCTGTTGAAAACATATTTTTAAAAGCCCCCCTCAGCCCCCCCTTCCATTTGACTTCGCCCCTGGTATCCTCAGGATATCAACAGAACATTACTTAGGTCTATATCGCTTTCTGAATCATTTTCCTCTCTTAAATTAATGTCCAAAGGAACATTACTGGGCCCAGGCACACCCATATAATAAAAAATCAATAAAACATTTAATCGGTTGGTCAAGAAAATGTCTGTAACTAAACAATTAATAAAAAATCTTCTGCTTGACCAATTTTTATAAAAAAAAATATGTAAATAAACCTTATTTTATCCTGTCACGTAATCAACATCTTCTAGGCTACGATATTTCAGTTATCAGCAGTAAAAAACGGAAATAAACAATGGATGTGAAGAAAGCATTTCCGACGGCTTTCGGCCGCTCTAGGTGTTAGCGATAGAAGCGTCTTTCGGCGGCTCTAGGCATTAAAGCCTTAACTGAGATTGTCTTTAATCTGCTTTTAATAAAAGATTCATTGCATCAATATAGTAATACGGTATTCATATATGGTAATCATACAAACTGGGTAGTTAATTTAATGTTTAAAAAATGTGCATAAAATGTTTTAGTCATATAAAATTTATATAATTTTCAACTATATTTACAGTTTGTTCTTTATAAAGTTATAAGTTGTAGGCCATTTAGTCTATTATAAAAGAAAAAAAAAAAGAAACATAATATTAGAAATAATAGCATAAATAAAACGGGCTAATTATCTCCCTTTAATGAAAATAAAGTTTCTAAATTTGATTCGATAGTAATGCCAAACAAGTTATGTTTTTTAATATAACAGATATTACTGACTAATCATTATTTCTTTATGTAAATCCAGCATTTTGGTATTAATACAATATTTAATTATTTTATAGAGGTACGCAATTGATTTACGTTAAACAGTTGTAAATAAACATTTCCTGCATTAATTGTTTGTCCATTTAACATTTATATTTTAAACTTCACTCGTCCTTGTAAATGCTTCAACTAATTGAAATGTGTCTCTTTGCCATTTTAGAAACAACAGTCAATAAAAAAACACCTTTAGGCGGGCTCTCGCGTGCCATTGAAAATCGCCCTTCGTACCAAGTTTAGCACGCGTACCTTAGGTTGTCGACCCCTGATGTACAGTATAATACGGCTTAGCAAAACCTTTTATGCGATATAGAGCTAGCTAAAGCCAAATTATACCATAGCTTACTTAGATCTTTCTTGTGATATAGAGCTAGCTAAAGCCAAATTAACATCGCCAAGTGCAACAATGACATACAGAATGAACATCCTCAATCAACAAGTTATACAAAATACATGTGTTTGTGTATAAAAACATAATGTCTTCATAAAGTTCTAATGTTTTTCTTTGACTTGTGTATAGGGTTTTTGTTGTAAAGAACCGTTTACTTTATTCTTCAAGTGTCGTCCAATTTTATATTACTTTGAAATGTGAAACTTATAATGAATTACTAATGCATCTTTTATTATACTATTCTGTTAGTATGTAATTAAGTGCAACTACTAAGCCAGGGGTCGGCAACCTTTTGATAATAGTGTGCAGACGTAGGATTTCTAATTCATTCAGCGCGCCAACAGCCTAGACGTCATCCTGCTATAGCACTTAATTTTTGTGTGTAAGAGACTTTAATGGTCTTTTTTGGGAGTCTTCCGCGCGTGCCATTGAAAATGTCTCGGCGTGTCAAGTCTGGCATGCGTGCCGTAGGTTGCCGACCCTTGTTACTAAGCTATTAATTAAAAGCAGGCTGCTCATTATCTTAGTACAACAATACGTCTGAGAAATGTATACGATCGATACACCGCTCAGAGCACTTTCATTATCCCTTGTGCGAGAACAAATGCCTATAAGTACTCTTTCTTCCCGAGTGGCATTCGGGCATGGAATGGGTTGCCTGAACAAACCAGAAAAACCAGTAACTTAACATCATTTAAAACATTAATAAAACCACGGATTAGCGTGGGTTGCAATAATCTTCTTTATAGAAGGAGGGTCTGTAATGTATAAGATAAGTGAATAAAGTTAAATATATTACGGCATCATTCAGTCCTCAAGGGAAGGTGGCTTAGTATCTTGAGTCACTACCTTTTGTCTTTCTAATGACTCTCCTCTCTGCGCACTTTGCTGTAAGGGTGACCTCTGCTAACTGCGTGCCATCTTGCACAGCCGCTAGACCGATGGTGCTTTCCACAATGAGATCCTCACACGACACATGTTTAATGTACGCTTTAAGCATGTCCCTTTAAAATACATCTTTCAATTGTAGATATGGATCGATTTTCCTTGCGCCCTAAACCAACTCTCCGTAAAGCATGCCAAAGCATACCTATGGCTAGCACATTTCAATGCCCGAACGAACTTAATAATAAAGCCCACTTATGTTCTCAATTTTTTTTTTATTGTGTTCATTTTAAATTTGAGCAGCCATAGTTTTAAAAAATCACTTTAAAATCTTATTCAGTCATATACCCGGAGTAGTTGGACATTTTAATTTGTTCATTTCCGGCGGTTTCGTTATTTATAAAAACAAACAATGTCATGTTTACATTAAATCAAAGATGATTATTGAACTATTATATTTATAAAAGTATATATATATATATAAGCATCGTTATCATTATCTTTGGCGCTACAGCCCATGGGGGGCTCTAGCCTGCCTCACCACCTCCTTCCACTCGGACCTATCAATTGCCTTCTTTTTCCAGGCCTGGACCCCGATCTGTCGCAGATCCATCTCGACACCGTCCAACCATCTCAGTCTGTGTCTGCCTTTAGGTCGTTTTTCTCTGGGGTTCTGAGTATATATTACTCTTGCTCCTCTGCTGTTTGGCATTCGTTCCAGGTGGCCTGTCCGGCATAGTCTGCCCTTCTTTATCTCAATATAGATGTATATATATATTGTTACGACTCGATAAATCGGATTCAAATAATAGTTGTATCTTTATGAGAAGTCTCCCTTTCTGCTGATCTGGAGTCTATGCTAGGGGTTACTTGACTGACAGGTTTACGTAGTATTGTAGTAATATTCTGTATAATTTTTTCCAACACCTTTATTTCAACAATGATAGATCAAACAACTCCAGTTGTTGAATAATTAATTTTATTTCAATTGTAGACTCAATATAAACTTCAAACAATTTCATCAAACAGAAAGGCGAACATAAGATGATATACAAGCACCAATATAGCGACTCATCTCTACAAACGATAAAACTGAACTGATTATTCTAAGTAGGGAGCTTTGCAAAGAAAACTATTATCGAAGGTTCCACGGGGTCCTAATACGCATTACAATTCACCTGCGACATAGGTTAATGCGATTTAGAATCTAATTCTAAATTTCCACGGGGTAGACCGATGATTTGGTTCAAACTGACCTCAGAGCATACTTGTCAAACCTTGACCTCTCGTTTAACATATAATACGCACTGGGGAAAAGGTCAATGCCCTGTTAAGTCATTCATCTATGACCGAGATTTGTAACTATATATATATATATATACGTTTATGTATACATGTTGATTCAGTATTCTAATAATCACCAGGTTGAACGGTTTACCTACACAACAGTCTTGACCTACTTGATGTCATTGATACTTTCACTACTGATTGAAATTCCCACCAGAAATCTGCTCAAAACTTTCCAAAGGTCTTCAGAGAATGTTGGACTTCACCGATTGGTTAAAGAAGCGGAAGCTGAGCGTAAGGTCAAAATCATACAATGATAACGCCAAGTAAAATGTCCTTAAGATAATAATAATTTACAATAAAATAACAAGTCTTTCATGTATTTGAAAAAAAAAAATGTTATAAAAAAATCTTTGCAATAAAAAGCTTTTAAATTGTAATAAAAGAAAACAATATTTGTAATTTGAGTTTGTATTTATTATCTTTTTACGTTTTTTAGTTCTTAGGAGATAAATATGCAATTTGACTGATAAGTTAATGAGATAAGAGGCGAGTTTTGACTGATACGTTAATGAATTAATGAATTATGAGGTTAGTTCAGTACGACTAGTTTACAACACCTGTGTCTCAGCCATCGGACTGTATTACTGACTGCTACGTAAGTTTTTCCGGAAACGGGGAAGACCCAATCGCAATGGGGCCTATAACCTTTTGCTGCTTCGGCGTTTGATCGGTTCCATAGATTGGCCAGGCATGGAAACGTTCAACCTGTTACGCACGAGCGGTCACGGTGTGGTTATATTATTGGCACTGGTCGAGCACGTGCTGTTTGATTACCACGCTTTCAAAGATCTTAGAGTGGACAGGGACGGCCAACCGTTTGTTTACGAACCTTTATGGTAACGTTATCTCAGCTGTGAAGGATACAGCGGATCTCGTTCTTCGAGCCCTAAGAATCTAGTCTCGAATACTCTCGGATTAAAAGTGGAGTTTTAGTCTAGTCTGAGAAGTTCTTGATATAAATTTACTAGGACAGGTATTTGTTAAATGTATAACGTATCTTGCTTAATAACTATTTAATAACTGTTTGTACTCATGCACATACATATACCTATAAAAAAAGACATTCACGCACACTATTATACTATTTATCATACAAAATGAAATTATCATTAAGAGACAGTTAATGTATTTTCTGGTTGACTGACGATTTTGTTGAAAGATTCTCACTTACAGTGGAACGAAATAAGTTTTCAAAACCTCACTGTTATTGCCCTAATTGAAAGAAGCCGAGCACTTAGAGAAATAAATAAAACATTAAACGCTAAGCCTTAGAAATATCCAGGGTCACGGTGTTCGACTGGCGTACTGAAGAATCCAGAGGAACCCTAAGATTTTTTCCCGGGACTGGAGGGTGTCACTGAGTCTACCCAGCTGGAGGGTGTCACTGAGTCTACCCAGCTGGAGGGTGTCACTGAGTCTACCCAGCTGGAGGGTGTCACTGAGTCTACCCAGCTGGAGGGTGTCACTGAGTCTACCCAGCTGGAGGGTGTCACTGAGTCTACCCAGCTGGAGGGTGTCACTGAGTCTACCCAGCTGGAGGGTGTCACTGAGTCTACCCAGCTGGAGGGTGTCACTGAGTCTACCCAGCTGGAGGGTGTCACTGAGTCTACCCAGCTGGAGGGTGTCACTGAGTCTACCCAGCTGGAGGGTGTCACTGAGTCTACCCAGCTGGAGGGTGTCACTGAGTCTACCCAGCTGGAGGGTGTCACTGAGTCTACCCAGCTGGAGGGTGTCACTGAGTCTACCCAGCTGGAGGGTGTCACTGAGTCTACCCAGCTGGAGGGTGTCCCTGAGTCTACCCAGCTGGAGGGTGTCCCTGAGTCTACCCAGCTGGAGGGTGTCCCTGAGTCTACCCAGCTGGAGGGTGTCCCTGAGTCTACCCAGCTGGAGGGTGTCCCTGAGTCTACCCAGCTGGAGGGTGTCCCTGAGTCTACCCAGCTGGAGGGTGTCCCTGAGTCTACCCAGCTGGAGGGTGTCACTGAGTCTACCCAGCTGGAGGGTGTCCCTGAGTCTACCCAGCTGGAGGGTGTCACTGAGTCTACCCAGCTGGAGGGTGTCCCTGAGTCTACCCAGCTGGAGGGTGTCCCTGAGTCTACCCAGCTGGAGGGTGTCACTGAGTCTACCCAGCTGGAGGGTGTCCCTGAGTCTACCCAGCTGGAGGGTGTCACTGAGTCTACCCAGCTGGAGGGTGTCACTGAGTCTACCCAGCTGGAGGGTGTCACTGAGTCTACCCAGCTGGAGGGTGTCCCTGAGTCTACCCAGCTGGAGGGTGTCACTGAGTCTACCCAGCTGGAGGGTGTCCCTGAGTCTACCCAGCTGGAGGGTGTCACTGAGTCTACCCAGCTGGAGGGTGTCACTGAGTCTACCCAGCTGGAGGGTGTCACTGAGTCTACCCAGCTGGAGGGTGTCCCTGAGTCTACCCAGCTGGAGGGTGTCCCTGAGTCTACCCAGCTGAAGGGTGTCCCTGAGTCTACCCAGCTGGAGGGTGTCTCTAAGTCTACCCAGCTGGAGGGTGTCCCTGAGTCTACCCAGCTGGAGGGTGTCCCTGAGTCTACCCAGCTGGAGGGTGTCACTGAGTCTACCCAGCTGGAGGGTGTCCCTGAGTCTACCCAGCTGGAGGGTGTCCCTGAGTCTACCCAGATGGAGGGTGTCCCTGAGTCTACCCAGCTGGAGGGTGTCCCTGAGTCTACCCAGCTGGAGGGTGTCACTGAGTCTACCCAGCTGGAGGGTGTCACTGAGTCTACCCAGCTGGAGGGTGTCACTGAGTCTACCCAGCTGGAGGGTGTCCCTGAGTCTACCCAGCTGGAGGGTGTCCCTGAGTCTACCCAGCTGGAGGGTGTCCCTGAGTCTACCCAGCTGGAGGGTGTCACTGAGTCTACCCAGCTGGAGGGTGTCCCTGAGTCTACCCAGCTGGAGGGTGTCCCTGAGTCTACCCAGCTGGAGGGTGTCCCTGAGTCTACCCAGCTGGAGGGTGTCCCTGAGTCTACCCAGCTGGAGGGTGTCCCTGAGTCTACCCAGCTGGAGGGTGTCCCTGAGTCTACCCAGCTGGAGGGTGTCACTGAGTCTACCCAGCTGGAGGGTGTCCCTGAGTCTACCCAGCTGGAGGGTGTCCCTGAGTCTACCCAGCTGGAGGGTGTCACTGAGTCTACCCAGCTGGAGGGTGTCCCTGAGTCTACCCAGCTGGAGGGTGTCCCTGAGTCTACCCAGCTGGAGGGTGTCCCTGAGTCTACCCAGCTGGAGGGTGTCCCTGAGTCTACCCAGCTGGAGGGTGTCCCTGAGTCTACCCAGCTGGAGGGTGTCACTGAGTCTACCCAGCTGGAGGGTGTCCCTGAGTCTACCCAGCTGGAGGGTGTCCCTGAGTCTACCCAGCTGGAGGGTGTAACTGAGTCTACCCAGCTGGAGGGTGTCCCTGAGTCTACCCAGCTGGAGGGTGTCACTGAGTCTACCCAGCTGGAGGGTGTCCCTGAGTCTACCCAGCTGGAGGGTGTCCCTGAGTCTACCCAGCTGGAGGGTGTCACTGAGTCTACCCAGCTGGAGGGTGTCCCTGAGTCTACCCAGCTGGAGGGTGTCACTGAGTCTACCCAGCTGGAGGGTGTCCCTGAGTCTACCCAGCTGGAGGGTGTCACTGAGTCTACCCAGCTGGAGGGTGTCACTGAGTCTACCCAGCTGGAGGGTGTCCCTGAGTCTACCCAGCTGGAGGGTGTCCCTGAGTCTACCCAGCTGGACGGTGTCCCTGAGTCTACCCAGCTGGAGGGTGTCACTGAGTCTACCCAGCTGGAGGGTGTCCCTGAGTCTACCCAGCTGGAGGGTGTCACTGAGTCTACCCAGCTGGAGGGTGTCACTGAGTCTACCCAGCTGGAGGGTGTCCCTGAGTCTACCCAGCTGGAGGGTGTCCCTGAGTCTACCCAGCTGGAGGGTGTCCCTGAGTCTACCCAGCTGGAGGGTGTCACTGAGTCTACCCAGCTGGAGGGTGTCCCTGAGTCTACCCAGCTGGAGGGTGTCCCTGAGTCTACCCAGCTGGAGGGTGTCCCTGAGTCTACCCAGCTGGAGGGTGTCCCTGAGTCTACCCAGCTGGAGGGTGTCACTGAGTCTACCCAGCTGGAGGGTGTCCCTGAGTCTACCCAGCTGGAGGGTGTCACTGAGTCTACCCAGCTGGAGGGTGTCACTGAGTCTACCCAGCTGGAGGGTGTCACTGAGTCTACCCAGCTGGAGGGTGTCACTGAGTCTACCCAGCTGGAGGGTGTCCCTGAGTCTACCCAGCTGGAGGGTGTCCCTGAGTCTACCCAGCTGGAGGGTGTCCCTGAGTCTACCCAGCTGGAGGGTGTCCCTGAGTCTATCCAGCTGGAGGGTGTCCCTGAGTCTACCCAGCTGGAGGGTGTCCCTGAGTCTACCCAGCTGGAGGGTGTCACTGAGTCTACCCAGCTGGAGGGTGTCCCTGAGTCTACCCAGCTGGAGGGTGTCACTGAGTCTACCCAGCTGGAGGGTGTCCCTGAGTCTACCCAGCTGGAGGGTGTCCCTGAGTCTACCCAGCTGGAGGGTGTCACTGAGTCTACCCAGCTGGAGGGTGTCCCTGAGTCAACCCAGCTGGAGGGTGTCACTGAGTCTACCCAGCTGGAGGGTGTCCCTGAGTCTACCCAGCTGGAGGGTGTCACTGAGTCTACCCAGCTGGAGGGTGTCAATGAGTCTACCCAGCTGGAGGGTGTCCCTGAGTCTACCCAGCTGGAGGGTGTCCCTGAGTCTACCCAGCTGGAGGGTGTCCCTGAGTCTACCCAGCTGGAGGGTGTCACTGAGTCTACCTAGCTGGAGGGTGTCCCTGAGTCTACCCAGCTGGAGGGTGTCACTGAGTCTACCCAGCTGGAGGGTGTCACTGAGTCTACCCAGCTGGAGGGTGTCCCTGAGTCTACCCAGCTGGAGGGTGTCCCTGAGTCTACCCAGCTGGAGGGTGTCCCTGAGTCTACCCAGCTGGAGGGTGTCACTGAGTCTACCCAGCTTGAGGGTGTCCCTGAGTCTACCCAGCTGGAGGGTGTCCCTGAGTCTACCCAGCTGGAGGGTGTCCCTGAGTCTACCCAGCTGGAGGGTGTCCCTGAGTCTACCCAGCTGGAGGGTGTCACTGAGTCTACCCAGCTGGAGGGTGTCCCTGAGTCTACCCAGCTGGAGGGTGTCACTGAGTCTACCCAGCTGGAGGGTGTCACTGAGTCTACCCAGCTGGAGGGTGTCACTGAGTCTACCCAGCTGGAGGGTGTCCCTGAGTCTACCCAGCTGGAGGGTGTCCCTGAGTCTACCCAGCTGGAGGGTGTCCCTGAGTCTACCCAGCTGGAGGGTGTCACTGAGTCTACCCAGCTGGAGGGTGTCCCTGAGTCTACCCAGCTGGAGGGTGTCCCTGAGTCTACCCAGCTGGAGGGTGTCCCTGAGTCTACCCAGCTGGAGGGTGTCCCTGAGTCTACCCAGCTGGAGGGTGTCCCTGAGTCTACCCAGCTGGAGGGTGTCCCTGAGTCTACCCAGCTGGAGGGTGTCACTGAGTCTACCCAGCTGGAGGGTGTCCCTGAGTCTACCCAGCTGGAGGGTGTCCCTGAGTCTACCCAGCTGGAGGGTGTCACTGAGTCTACCCAGCTGGAGGGTGTCCCTGAGTCTACCCAGCTGGAGGGTGTCCCTGAGTCTACCCAGCTGGAGGGTGTCCCTGAGTCTACCCAGCTGGAGGGTGTCCCTGAGTCTACCCAGCTGGAGGGTGTCCCTGAGTCTACCCAGCTGGAGGGTGTCACTGAGTCTACCCAGCTGGAGGGTGTCCCTGAGTCTACCCAGCTGGAGGGTGTCCCTGAGTCTACCCAGCTGGAGGGTGTAACTGAGTCTACCCAGCTGGAGGGTGTCCCTGAGTCTACCCAGCTGGAGGGTGTCACTGAGTCTACCCAGCTGGAGGGTGTCCCTGAGTCTACCCAGCTGGAGGGTGTCCCTGAGTCTACCCAGCTGGAGGGTGTCACTGAGTCTACCCAGCTGGAGGGTGTCCCTGAGTCTACCCAGCTGGAGGGTGTCACTGAGTCTACCCAGCTGGAGGGTGTCCCTGAGTCTACCCAGCTGGAGGGTGTCACTGAGTCTACCCAGCTGGAGGGTGTCACTGAGTCTACCCAGCTGGAGGGTGTCCCTGAGTCTACCCAGCTGGAGGGTGTCCCTGAGATTACCCAGCTGGACGGTGTCCCTGAGTCTACCCAGCTGGAGGGTGTCACTGAGTCTACCCAGCTGGAGGGTGTCCCTGAGTCTACCCAGCTGGAGGGTGTCACTGAGTCTACCCAGCTGGAGGGTGTCACTGAGTCTACCCAGCTGGAGGGTGTCCCTGAGTCTACCCAGCTGGAGGGTGTCCCTGAGTCTACCCAGCTGGAGGGTGTCCCTGAGTCTACCCAGCTGGAGGGTGTCACTGAGTCTACCCAGCTGGAGGGTGTCCCTGAGTCTACCCAGCTGGAGGGTGTCCCTGAGTCTACCCAGCTGGAGGGTGTCCCTGAGTCTACCCAGCTGGAGGGTGTCCCTGAGTCTACCCAGCTGGAGGGTGTCACTGAGTCTACCCAGCTGGAGGGTGTCCCTGAGTCTACCCAGCTGGAGGGTGTCACTGAGTCTACCCAGCTGGAGGGTGTCACTGAGTCTACCCAGCTGGAGGGTGTCACTGAGTCTACCCAGCTGGAGGGTGTCACTGAGTCTACCCAGCTGGAGGGTGTCCCTGAGTCTACCCAGCTGGAGGGTGTCCCTGAGTCTACCCAGCTGGAGGGTGTCCCTGAGTCTACCCAGCTGGAGGGTGTCCCTGAGTCTATCCAGCTGGAGGGTGTCCCTGAGTCTACCCAGCTGGAGGGTGTCCCTGAGTCTACCCAGCTGGAGGGTGTCACTGAGTCTACCCAGCTGGAGGGTGTCCCTGAGTCTACCCAGCTGGAGGGTGTCACTGAGTCTACCCAGCTGGAGGGTGTCCCTGAGTCTACCCAGCTGGAGGGTGTCCCTGAGTCTACCCAGCTGGAGGGTGTCACTGAGTCTACCCAGCTGGAGGGTGTCCCTGAGTCAACCCAGCTGGAGGGTGTCACTGAGTCTACCCAGCTGGAGGGTGTCCCTGAGTCTACCCAGCTGGAGGGTGTCACTGAGTCTACCCAGCTGGAGGGTGTCAATGAGTCTACCCAGCTGGAGGGTGTCCCTGAGTCTACCCAGCTGGAGGGTGTCCCTGAGTCTACCCAGCTGGAGGGTGTCCCTGAGTCTACCCAGCTGGAGGGTGTCACTGAGTCTACCCAGCTGGAGGGTGTCCCTGAGTCTACCCAGCTGGAGGGTGTCACTGAGTCTACCCAGCTGGAGGGTGTCACTGAGTCTACCCAGCTGGAGGGTGTCCCTGAGTCTACCCAGCTGGAGGGTGTCCCTGAGTCTACCCAGCTGGAGGGTGTCCCTGAGTCTACCCAGCTGGAGGGTGTCACTGAGTCTACCCAGCTTGAGGGTGTCCCTGAGTCTACCCAGCTGGAGGGTGTCCCTGAGTCTACCCAGCTGGAGGGTGTCCCTGAGTCTACCCAGCTGGAGGGTGTCCCTGAGTCTACCCAGCTGGAGGGTGTCACTGAGTCTACCCAGCTGGAGGGTGTCCCTGAGTCTACCCAGCTGGAGGGTGTCACTGAGTCTACCCAGCTGGAGGGTGTCACTGAGTCTACCCAGCTGGAGGGTGTCACTGAGTCTACCCAGCTGGAGGGTGTCCCTGAGTCTACCCAGCTGGAGGGTGTCCCTGAGTCTACCCAGCTGGAGGGTGTCCCTGAGTCTACCCAGCTGGAGGGTGTCCCTGAGTCTACCCAGCTGGAGGGTGTCCCTGAGTCTACCCAGCTGGAGGGTGTCCCTGAGTCTACCCAGCTGGAGGGTGTCCCTGAGTCTACCCAGCTGGAGGGTGTCACTGAGTCTACCCAGCTGGAGGGTGTCCCTGAGTCTACCCAGCTGGAGGGTGTCCCTGAGTCTACCCAGCTGGAGGGTGTCTGAGTCTACCCAGCTGGAGGGTGTCCCTGAGTCTACCCAGCTGGAGGGTGTCTCTGAGTCTACCCAGCTGGAGGGTGTCCCTGAGTCTACCCAGCTGGAGGTTGTCTCTGAGTCTACCCAGCTGGAGGGTGTCCCTGAGTCTACCCAGCTGGAGGGTGTCTCTGAGTCTACCCAGCTGGAGGGTGTCAATGAGTCTACCCAGCTGGAGGGTGTCTCTGAGTCTACCCAGCTGGAGGGTGTCTCTGAGTCTACCCAGCTGGAGGGTGTCTCTGAGTCTACCCAGCTGGAGGGTGTCTCTGAGTCTACCCAGCTGGAGGGTGTCCCTGAGTCTACCCAGCTGGAGGGTGTCCCTGAGTCTACCCAGCTGGAGGGTGTTTCTGAGTCTACCCAGCAATACATACACAATTAGTCAACAATAAAATGTACATTTATGATACATATCACATGAATCATTTAGTTTGTTAGGGCACAGAATTTGGTCCAATTCTTTCATTTTGTTTACTTGACAATAGTTGGGGTAAAGTAGATGCGGCTGAGCATTGTGCTGGCCACACATCTCCTAATGTGCCGTGGCCACAAAAACTGGCGAATGCTGCCTCACTGGCCCTATGATCAATTTGGTCCAACGGGATACTTTACTTACTTTACTAAGAAATATCTAAACATCATTAAATAACAAACGAAAATATTGAAAAAGAACGAAATTTTATGTTTTGCAATAAATTCATAAATCTATTTTTATTTCTATATTTTATTAAACTGAAATAGATTATACTATTGACATGAAATTGTTTTTTATTTCCGAAAAATTAAAATAAATCAGCACAAAATCATAACAAGCTCTATGACATGTAGATATTGCTGTTTATATAAATGACAATCAGGTTATGCTATATTGAGATGTTCATTTTATATACAGCATGTTTAGGTGCATACAATCTTCTAACGATATATGGCGAAAAATGCTTTTCTTGACACACATAATGCTCAGAAACTACGAACGACTATAATACGATGGACCGCTTGCTTTGATATTTCTGCTATTTGATAACTTGGAACACTTAGTTTCGAATTTTCCAATCGCACTACGTCCTCTAGACGAGGGGTCGCCAACCTAAGACACGCGTGCCAGACTTGGCACGCAGAGCGATTTTCAATGGCACGCGAGAGACCTCCAAAAGGTCTTTTTTTTATGAAAATGACAACATTTTCCAGTTCTGAATGAGGAAAACTGACTGTTGAAGCCGATGTTTCTGAATGACATAGCGACACATTTCAGTGAGTTTAACTTTCATTTACAAGGACCACTGGAATGGATTTGCATTGAAACTGAACATTTCTTGGCGTGAAATCATTCCTATATTAGGGCAAATATAAAGATAGATAGTTTCAGAAGTACATCGAAGCACTCAAAGCAGAGTTATCTAACCATTTTTTTTCATACCACACTAAACCTAACTGGTTTGATCTTACTACAACCTTCTAAGATGTATATATTTTTTAAGTGGAGGGATATTGGCGATTTTAAAGCAAGTTGAATTTTAATAATTTTTAAAAAGGGCATCCAAATGTACCCATTTGTGGAAAAAATCTGAAAGGAAGCTGCTTAGGTTGGCAATTGAATCTTTTTTAATTAAAGGGAGATAATTGCGCTAATATTTCTAAAATGTTTCTATTATAAAAAAAATAATAAATAGCTTACAATGTATAACTTAAATATGATCAAACTGTAAAAAGTATTTGTAAATTATATAAATATTATAAGACTAAAGAATTTTTATGTATATTTTTAAACATTACGTTAACTACCCAGTTTGTATGAATACTAAGTATTCTACACCACTTAAACAATAGTCCGATCATAACAGAGATAGGTAAAACACATTAATGGACATCTCAAATCTCAGTTAAACTGAGATCAAAATATAATTAATATTATCACTATGTTGATATCCTCATTTTGACTAACTAATGATATTGTTTCAACCATGATTACCATAAATGTGAAAGTTCAGTAATAAAATATTGTATTTGATATAAAGGCAAATAAAAAGGTTAATAATCACAAACACGTTAAATGTAATTTAAATATAAAACGATATAAAGATTTTCTCTATAAATAATCTCCTTTGCTTCTGGCCTTGGTCTTGCTATGGTGTAAAATTAATTGTTCTATAAAAATAATTCTAAAATGTATAATAGAGCAGTTTGACTTTTAGGCTGTTGGTACGCAGAGTGGTATAGAAATCCTAGTTTGGCACACCATTACCAACAGGTTGCCGACCCCTGATCTAGACTTCCGGTTTCGTAATTCGCTATGATTTTCTCAATAGAAAATTAAGATAAACGCGAAAGTTGTATACAGCGGGGACATAGAGTGCTTTTACTTTTGGATACTGTATTGTCACGTGCGAAATCAGCTACTGACGTATAATAATATATTTAGAAATGTAAAATGTGAAAGCCAGAATTGAGTATAAAGTGGCGCTACTTTGCCATCAGTGCATTTTTAATAACGAGTTTCCGTCCTATCTCAAAGAACTCATCACACCATATGTCCCTCAAAGAACACTTCGTTCTGCCAACTCATCGCTTCTGGAAGAGCCCCGTTTCTCTCTGACGACCGTTGGCCTTATAGCCTTCTCAGTATCCGGTCCGAAGGTGTGGAATCTACTTCCCATTCAACTCAGGCAAACAAGCTCCATTGATTCCTTCAAAAAGAACTTTTCAATATTTATCTTAATTAACATGCTTTAAGCCCTACTGTCTTACTTATATGTTAGGTCGGTTATTTTGTTTTGGTTGTTTGATTTGTTCCATGTTTGTAAAGTTTTGAATCATTATTTAGTTTTTTATCTCTTAGCCTATAGATTGTATCCGTGTTCTGAGTTGTATGTTAAATGCGCTCTGAGCTTGCATTATGCTTGTTGGCAGCGCTATACAAATGGCATTATTATTATTATTTATACATTCTTTTGATTCACATCCCTCTTGGATCTCACAAGGTTGTACAAGAATTAGTATTGGTGTTATTGTAGTAGATTTGATATTTATTTGGCTCGTAGGATGTGCTTTAAAGTTCTTATTAAATGAATTAGGTAACTATACCTTAATATAGAGGAAATCCACAATCCTGTTTGAATATGTTAAACACAATTTTATTCCAACAAGTTGAAATTATGAATATAACAGCAACACAGAATACAGGTAGGCCTACCAACATTATAGGATGAAACTTAATCAGTTGAGATTCATTGATATAGTATTAAGCCGTTTTAACGTATCTTTTAAGAAAGTGGTCAAGAACAGTCCTCACACAATAGCGCCCAAGCTAGAACTCACTAACGATCTCAAACCCTCGTGCGACGTATGACGCATTTTTAATGTTATGACGTAGTGTCTAGACATATACATGTTTTATTCCTAACACGGAAACATTTCGGGTTTAAGATTATTTCTTTTGAACTTTAATTAATAATAATAGAACTGCTATGAAGCCATAAAATAATATATAGGTAGTAGCTATATTAATAATTAAAAAGTCGAAATAAAACCCATTTTTGGATATTAAGAAAACCTATATCGGAAGTAGATATAGTTAAGTGACTGTCCATGCGGCCGGCAGTCTTTCTCATAACTCACAAGGAACGCAGGCAGTATTTTAGACTCAGGAGAAATAAATAAAATTGTGTATTATGTTGATACTATAAAGCTATATTTGTTCATTGGATGTGAAGTGTCAACTGTTAATGAATTGTTATTAAATTATATGCTGCAATAAGTCGTTCATTTATTATTTACAAGTTTGGAAGTTATATTGTGGTGATGTCGTCCATTTTGATGTTCAAATCAATCAAATAATTCAGCTACTGCAACTCAAATACTCTGAGAAGACTGGTGGTAATGTTTGATAGTCCAATAATAATAATAGGACATCAACAGGTTTGGTGGCAGCGAACGGAGAGAGAAGCTGAAGGATATAATATTATGTTCAAATTCGAAACTTTTTGAACTTTTTGAAGACGTACTACAAACCACATGGAAAATTATGTGAGTACCAGTTTTTGAACAAAACTGAAGCCTGAGTCAATTATTTCAAATACATATACTATTTATATGATTGAGCACTATAATAGCTCTAAGAAAATATAACATTTGTACACCGATGACAAATATTTCATCATTGGAAAATTCGATACAAAAAATCGAAAAAAAGTGACTATACGCAGATCATTATTTAATATTTGCAACCGGAAAAAGTTTCGTTCCCACATGTTATCAACAAGGAACCTAAACTATATACATATGTTCAAGTCCGATGTTCAAATCCGATGTGACACAACCATGTGTTGAATTTTATGTAGCCTATGTTCAAATCCGATGTGACACGACCAGGTGTTGAAATCTGATGTGTTGAAGATAAATAAATAACATTAAATAACTTTAAATATAATTAATATTTAATCTGTATACCAAAGACTTTGACATTAATTTTAATTAATGGTATACATTTTTTTTTCTTGTGTTCATTCTAAAATTGGATTATACCATACTGAAGTGGAAACTTTAAGCAACTCAACTTGATACAGTGTGAACATTCATTGGATTATTAAATAATTAATTAAGTTTCTTCTGGATTTCTACTCTGGATTTACATTGCAGTAATTTCATACAGTGAATGTGTTTTCATTTGGATTATTAAGTAATCTTTAATTTAATCATATTTTTTACATTCATTAGTATGAATTATATATATATATATGTATTATTTATGTATAAAGCGGGCTTTGGTTGGCGGTAGTTTTTAATCAAATCTCTTGTCTATTCTTATTCTGTCTATCATCTATTTCTATTTCTTAAAAGAGATTGATTAGAAATGATTCTTTGTTAGGGTTATTTCTGTTAGTTGTCTTGACTTTGTTTGTTATTGTTAAGAATTATTAAAGTAAAATTACTATAGTCTTGTCAATGTTATACATGTTGTGATTCTTTGTCAAAAATTCCTCTATCATTTGTGGTCCAAGCAGCATTAGTGTATTGTGATTGTGTTTTTTTTCTATTGTTACTTGATATAATTTTTTTGTTGTGTATTTTTTGAAGTATCATTAATATGCATTGGTTAGTTTTTGCTCTCTGAGTATAATGGTCTATGGTAAGAACATTAACAATAATAAGTTCACCTAGATAATAATAATATGAATATTCACATTCATAACTATATAATTTAAGTAGTGCCCAAATACATGTAACTACAATTAACAAAATAATAATTGATATCTAATACATGTAACTACAAATGTACAAAATATTCACAATATAACAGGTAAAATAACCTAAATAAAAATAATATTGTGCTTTGCAGTGCTACTGTAATAATATTATCTAGAATTTACATTGCTATTAATTATAGTAAAATTATTGTGTATTGGCATTAATGAAAATGTACTTCCAGTAATCACTATGAAAATGTACTTCCAATACTGATAATAATTACATCCATTTCAATTGCTCATAAGAATAATATCATAGTGGCTTATGATAACATTAATCTAATTCTTATATGCCATCCTCAATAAGAATAATAATATTATCTATGTGCTACCATTGGTAATAATAAGATTGTACATTGCTTTGCGGAAAATAATTGTGCAACCTATATAGTAATAATAAGTCACAATAGTAAAAAGTGACTTGCACTTGCTTTAAACTCTACTATAAAATTGCTAATAATAATAAAATAAACAAGCCATAATAGAAAATGTGTCTTGGCTTAGCATACTTGTTGACATTCTAGCATTTTGCATTCTGAATTATAAACATTTTACTACAGCATAGGATTAAAAAAAGTTGCTGTGATATTATATGACTGCTCATTCTGTATTTAATAAATATTGTCATTCAGTAATATAAAAATGCTCATTCAGTAATTAATAAATATTGCCATCCAGTATAGGAATAGAACATTGCTGTACTATAAAAATAGTGCATTATAATAATTGTACTGTACTATAATATAATAAATCTTGACATTCATAATAAATAATAATGGAGTCAAAGGTTCAATTACTCTATGATGAGGCTAAATTGTTAGCAAAAGAATATGGTATTACTGATAAGAAAGAATATCAAGAATTTGTTGAAAATAAAGTTAAGCAATTGAAAAAAGAATTAGCAGATAAGGAAAGAGATGAACGAGCAGAATTAAGGGCTCATGAAATTAAACAAAAAGAACTTGATAATGAAATTAAACAAAAAGAAATAGAAATGAATAAAGAAAAAGAATTGAAAGAACTCGAAATGAATAAAGAAAAAGAATTGAAAGCACTAGAAATGAATAGAGAAACTCAGTTGAAAGAAACTCAACTAAAATTAGCTCATGAATTGGAGTTGGCTAAATTACAAAATACTAAAGTTGAGCAAACAAATAATGAAAAATCAAAACATAGTGTAAGATTTAAAATGCCTCCTTTTGATGGGAAAGAGAAAATTGTTGATTTTCTAAATTTATTTGAAGCAACATGTAAAGGATATGGGATTCCCATTTCAGAATATTACATTCACCTTATTCCACAATTGAAAGATAAGGGTAGGGAAGCACTATCACATATTGATAAAGAAATAACTGATTATGCCATTATCAAAGAACAATTAATCAAATTCTTTATTCACTCTGAGGATTATTACAGACAAAAGTTTCATAACTTTATCTTAACAGACAAGATAGAACCGAGAGCTTTTGTGTCTGAAGTGAAAACATTTTTACTTACCTGGTTAGACTTAGTAAAAATAGATACAAAAAATCCTAATGAGATTATAGAAATCATGGTTGTTGATAAAGTATTAGAACAAGCTTCTAAACCATTGTTTACTCACATTATGGAAAGAAAAGTTAAGACAGTTGAGAGTTTGATAGATGCAATCTCAAATTTTAAGGATAGTCATCCTAATGTAGAACTGACTAAACAAAATCAAACAGTAAATACAATTCAACATAGAAGAAGGAGCTATTCACCTCCTAGGTCTAGACATAATCAATTTGGCAATAGAAAAAAATTTGGTAATCAACCAAAATCTAATAATTATAGATGTATTTTTTGCAATGGTACAAACCATTCATCAGAATATTGTTACAGAAATAACAATGCAAGAGGTAGAAATTTCAATCCAAACTTCAATAGATCAAATGTTGATCATAGAGGTTTTTCAAATCAAAATTTTTCTAATTTTGATAATAGAAACTTTCCAAATCAGAATTTTTCAAATTTTGGAAACAGAAATATGCCAAATCAGAATTTTTCCAATAACAATGTGCCAAATCAACATGTTGGAAGACAAGATTTTCCTAATACTCAAAACAGACCTCAATCAAATTTCCAAAATAGAAGAAATAGAGGAAAACTTAACAATTCCACATCTCAATCTAATAATGTCATATTTGAAAACAGGGGTCAGTTAATACTTTTTCCTGCTTATGTGGAAGGAAAGACCACTTACTGTCTAAGAGACACCGGAAGTAGTATAATATGTATAGATGAAAGTATCATTCCAAATCAGAAACCCACCAATATAATAAGAGTGGATACAATAAAACTTGGAAATGGTTCCACTGTAAATTGTCCTGTCACTATAATAGACATTGATTGTCCTTGGCTCACTGGAAAAGCAGAGGCAGCCATAATGAAAAACTGTGTTGCACCTTTAATTATTGGTAATTCTTTCAATGTCAAACATGATAATAGTTTTGACATTTTTCAAAAATGGATGAATGAAAAATCCAATGACTTGAATTTGAAACCTGTTCTATTGCAAAATGAGAAGTTAGTAGATTTACCAGAACAAGAATTTTACCCTGCTCTACAAACTTTTAATTTCTTACAAACCATAGGAAAGTCAGAAAATAATATTCTCAATGAGACACCTAATATTGACTTATCCATAAATAATGAAAAGGATAATCCTATTCCCAAATGGAATGGAACAGAAAAACTAGAACAGTATGTAAGCAAATTTGAAAGTCAATGTGAAATAAACAATGTACCAAAAGAATTACATGCTATTTCATTATGTAGACATTTAGAAGGTCATAAACAAATATTCAACATTGCTAAAAATCAAATATCTGATTTTACTAAAATGAAGAGTGAGATTTTATCATATATTGATAGTCCTCATAAAAAGGAAACCCAAATAAAAAAAACAGAAAATATAAGTTTAATAAACATGCCTTTTGATGAGCTAACTCTAAAACAAGAACAGAAAGAAGATCCATACATAATTAAAATGGTATCAGAAATTGAAAAAGGTCAGGTTAAAAATAAAAACATTGAAATAATAAATGGAATTCTCTGTAGAAAGGACACTAAATTAGATGTAACTCAAATAGTTATACCTAAAACATTAACTGTCAAAGTAATGCAAATTTCGCATAACAATGCATTGTCAGGTCATTTGAGTAGCAAGAAAACAGTTTGTAAACTCAAAAGGAATTTCTGGTGGCCTAAAATGGAAAAAGATTTGAAAACATTTATTAAAAGCTGTGATACCTGTCTTAGACATAATAAAAAAGATTCTAAACATAAGGCTCCAATACAAATGACCGATACCATAAACAAACCTTTTTACAAGATAGCAGTTGATATAATAGGGCCCATGAAGCAGACTAAAACTACCAAAGCAAAGTTTGCCTTAACCATTATAGACATGGGGAGTAGATGGATAGAGGTAGTTCCATTAAGGGAAA
Organism: Anisus vortex; assembly: GCA_949126835.1. Taxonomy (NCBI): domain Eukaryota; kingdom Metazoa; phylum Mollusca; class Gastropoda; family Planorbidae; genus Anisus; species Anisus vortex. The sequence continues at coordinate 36,806,795 of OX421504.1, forward strand.
TAACTGCAGAAAGGGTCTGTAATGCTCTTTTACCTATCTTTTGTCGTTTCGGTTTTCCAAAGTTCATATTGAGTGACAATGGAACTCAATTCAAATCAAGCCTTACTCAAGCTTTTGCACAAATGTTAAAAATCACTCAAATTTTTAGTTCTATATACCATCCTGAATCAAATGGTATGATAGAAAGGGCTAATCAAACAATAAAACAAATGATAACAAAAGTGTGTGAAGACCATCCATTTGAATGGGATGATTACCTTCCAGCTATTTTGTTTGCTTATAGACAATCGGTTCATGAAAGCACAGGTTTTACACCATTTGAATTAGTGCTTGGCAAAAATCCCAATGGACCATTGGATAATTTCAAATCAGAATTATTAGGACTTAAAGAAAAAAAAATGTCTCCATTTGACTTAGTCAATAAAACTGAAAAACATATGAAAACAGCTTATGAATTTGCTGTACAAAAAAATGAAGAAATCAAATCTAAAACTTTAATCAGAGAAAATATTCATAAGAACATGAGAAAACTAGAAGTTGGTAATAAAGTACTTGTTTATTTGCCAATTGGCAGTGGCAATACTATGGAATGGAAAGGACCTTTTGAAATTATGCATAAGTTATCAGATGTAACTTACAAAGTTAACATTAATAACAAAGAAAAAATTGTTCATTTAAACAATTTAAGAGCTTATGAGGAAAACCAAATAAATGACAGTCAGTCAGATATTGAAAGCAAAATACAAAATAACAATATGATAATTTTTGAAGATAACAATGTTCAGAACATTCCAAACATTGACTATTTTTGTGGTATAACCACACCAGCCAATAATGAAATAGATCAAATACAGTTAGACCATATTAAAAATGAAATGGTTAAAAACAATATTTTGAATTTATTGAATAAATTTAAAACAACAATAACAGAAAAACCAGGATTATCAAATGTCATTGAACATAAAATAGAACTGACTGATCAAAAACAATTTCGATCAAAGGCATATAATATTCCTCAAATGCTTGTTGAAAAGGTAGATAAGGAATTAGATCAACTCATAGAAAGTAAGATAATAGAAAAATCTATGTCTCAGTACTCATCACCCATGGTGATTGTTAGAAAAAAAAATGGTTCTATCAGATTATGTTGTGATTATCGCAAGCTCAATAAAGTAACAAAACTTGATCAAGAGGGTTTGCCCAATATAGAACATATCATTAACACTATGGCCACAGGTAAAATATTTACTACCATAGATTTAACAAGAGGATTTTGGCAAGTGCCTCTTGATGAGAAATCAAAGGATTATACAGCTTTTATTACACATAAAGGCGTATTTAATTGGAACGTCATGCCCTTCGGTTTAGTCAATAGTACTGCTACATTCACTAAACTAATGAGACATATTTTACCTCAAAATAAAAACATAGTTCACTATGTGGATGATATTTGTATTTTCACAAATACTTGGGATGAACACTTAATTCTATTAGAGGAAGTGTTGCAAATATTGAAAGACAATAATTTAACAGTATCTCCTTCAAAATTAAAAATAGGAAAAACTGAGATTGAATTTCTAGGACATAAATTTGAAAATGGCCAAGTAAAACCAACACAGCACTTACATAAGAAAATTCTAGAAATACAAACGCCTAAAACAAAAAAACATGTAAGGGCATTACTTGGATTGTTTAACTATTACAGTAAATTCATTCCAAACTATAGTCAAATAGTTAGACCTATTATAGATCTCACAAAAAAATTTCAACCCAATATTGTAAATTGGACTGACCAATGTGAAACATCATTTAAAATCCTAATAGATGCATTTTCTAGGGAACCAATACTAGAAACAATTCAAAAAGATGATGACATCATTCTAGCTTGTGATGCCTCAAAGTCCGGCTTAGGGGCTTGTATTTACAAAAAGGTCATTGTGGACTCTGAAATAGTTTATAAACCTGCCTATTATGTAAGTCGTGCACTGACTAAAAGTGAAAAGAATTTTAGTGTCATAGAATTAGAGGGTTTGTGTATAGTCTATGCTGTACTTAAGTTTCAATACTATTTGTTGGGTCGTCAGTTCACAATTCTCACAGATCATAAACCGCTTGTGAATTTTAATGTCTCTAATGTCAATAACAAAAGAATAAATAAATATGCTTTACTTCTATCAGATTACAAATTTCAGATAAAAAGTATTGTAGGAAAAGATAACCATTTACCTGATGTGCTGTCTAGATTATCCATACACATCACTGATATCCAATAGTTTATCTCAGTATTACTGAAGTTGATTAGACAATACCTAAAGATAATTGTCTATGACTAATTGTCATATAAACATTAGACATTATTCTTTGTGTCATATTTGTGCCTATGAATTTTTTTGATTGTTTGTACATATATTAAATGAATTTTTTTTTCTCTATGTATTATTAAATGAATGATTATATGCATTAATTAAGATTAAGATAAATTTTTTTTCATTATTGTAAACATTTTTCGTATCAAAAATAATAATAAATTATTATTTTTTCTCTGTGGTTGGGGGGTATGCTATGAAGCCATAAAATAATATATAGGTAGTAGCTATATTAATAATTAAAAAGTCGAAATAAAACCCATTTTTGGATATTAAGAAAACCTATATCGGAAGTAGATATAGTTAAGTGACTGTCCATGCGGCCGGCAGTCTTTCTCATAACTCACAAGGAACGCAGGCAGTATTTTAGACTCAGGAGAAATAAATAAAATTGTGTATTATGTTGATACTATAAAGCTATATTTGTTCATTGGATGTGAAGTGTCAACTGTTAATGAATTGTTATTAAATTATATGCTGCAATAAGTCGTTCATTTATTATTTACAAGTTTGGAAGTTATATTGTGGTGATGTCGTCCATTTTGATGTTCAAATCAATCAAATAATTCAGCTACTGCAACTCAAATACTCTGAGAAGACTGGTGGTAATGTTTGATAGTCCAATAATAATAATAGGACATCAACAAGAACCAATATAATTATGGAAATAAAACTACTTTTGTAACAGTATTAAGTATGAAGTCACTAACAAATATATTTTAATTTCCAATAAAATACTTTTACTGCTGATTCTTCAATATGGTTAATGTCAATAGATGATCTGAGTCATTGAAAATCAAAAGTAAATTCTTGACAAGAGTATATTATTAATTTATACTTTAATATTTTATTCATTGAAAGTTTTCACTTTACTTTCGGTTCTTTCTTCCTTTTCCAATTTGTAATGCCCAACATTCACTGAGGACTTCTGGGAAGTTTTGAGCAGATTCCTGGTAGGGATTTCAATCATCAGTGAAAGTATCAAAGACATGAAGTTGGTCAAAACAGTGACACTAAGAAATCGCTCTACCTGGTATACAAAATACAAGAAAAGAGAAAAACATTATTTATATTTGAATTTTAACAAATGACTAAAATTATCCTTTTAGTTTATAAAGGTACCAAACATAATTAATTAATTAATTTTTAGACATATAGCGCATATCCCGTTGGGAACAGTTCTATGCGCTGTAAACACACTGCTGCCTGCTGGCGCAAATACGTTTACAGGCCCAAAACTCCTGCAGGGCGACAGGGATCCGTCGGTGGCGGGGGTAGAACCCGCGACGTGTCAGTTGGTTTTTGGTTGACAGTCCGGTTAGCTAACCGCTGGACCAGCCGGCTTCACAAAACATGAAAGTTATAAGTCAATCAATTTTTTTTTTTAATGAAGAAGCGAATCTGGGGAATCGGTCAGAATATTGAGGTTGGCTAAGGATCTGAATAAGATAAGATAAGAATGGGCACTTCTTATAGCACTTCTATCCATGCTACTAAATTAGCGTGTTCAGTGCGCTATTGGCGTGACTTGCAATGGCGGATGTATTAGTATTATTAGTAAGTTCTTTTTAAAAGATTCTCTTGTCCCAGACTCTCTCAGTGTCTGAGATAAATTGTTCTATAAAGAAGGAGCAACTGATTCAAATGAGCGCACTTCCAGGTACTTCTTACACTGGAGAACTCTCATTGTCCGAAGCGCCCAACGGCGCAGGAGGATCTAAATCTAAGTAAAAAAAAAGGATATGAATATCCATTGCTCGATCGGAGCGAATTAAATGAAACATTCAAACTGTTAAATCCTGACAACATTCATTATAAAGTATAGTTTAAATATATTATAAGAATAGAATATGTACAAAGTAAAAATTGTTGATTTCAGATCCGTCATTAAGTGTAAGGTTAAAGTACTGGATAATCATCTTGTGACACAGGTAGGTCCCGTAGGTCAGTTTGGACAAAGGTATCCAGGCTTTCCATGTCAGGAAGTTGTTAAGTAAACCTGAGGATTGTGGGAAATCAACAAGTTAAACACTTTTCTCTCTCTCTCTTTTCTCTCTCTCTCTTTTCTCTCCCTCTCTTTTCTCTCTCTCTCTCTTTTCTTTCGCAAAAGAATGAAATGAAAAAAACAAAACAGCACTCTAAAAAAACACATTCAATATTTGGTTGTCATTAATCAAGTCATAAACTTAACTCAAAGCAACATTTTAATATGGTTTTGTAACATGGTTATGAAAAATTAATTCATTTAGAATCCTTTCTCTCTCCTTTAGCGAAATTTATAAGTGATTTTTTTAGTCTGTAACGTCTCTGTAATTATGCTTTAATTATGTTTGATTCATAGCAATAAAAAATGGATTCCGCATATCAGATATTTACAGTACAATTCATAACAGTAGTGAAATACAGTTATAATGTGGCGACGCAAATATTTTATAATTGGGGATCACAAAAACGTGAGAAGCTGTATTTAAGGGTCGGGACATTAAGAAGGTTGGGAATAACCGCCCTAAGCCATGATATTCACATTTCTACAGTTTAAAAAAGACTTACCCCCATTGCTAAAATATTCACATTTCTAGAGTTTAAAGCCATGATATAGACATTTCAAGAAAGACTTACCACCATAACCAAAATGGCACGCTAGGATGACCCAGGTCACACATATCGCCCAGAGTGGACTTTTCACAATCTCGCGGACTCTCAGCTTCAGTGTGCTCAGATCTGGCACAATATCGGCATTGAACTTATTAGTGTAGTTCTCAGACAGTATAAGAAAGAGTCCAACGGCAGTACAGGTTAGCCATCCTAGAAGTAACACCAGCTGTTGAGGAGAAATATCATAGCTATTTAATGGTACACTGTGTTCTCATTAAAATCAAAGACTATAATAAGATGGACCGCTAGCTCTATTTTTAGAGCTTTTATGTTCTTTTTCCGTGCGCATCCAATAACGGAGTCTTAAATGACTTCTACGCTCCTAGGTTTGCCTAAATGTTTCCGCTATATACAGCTTTCGATTATAATTTTTCATTCAAAAAACCATAACGATTAAATAAAACGGAAGTGCACAGTACAAAAGGGAATCGGGAATTCCGAAATAAAGTCATTAGAGTCATCAAATAGCAGAAATAGGTAAAGCAAGCGGTCCATCTTATTATAGTCTTTGTTAAAATATATCACACAGTATTAATACTATTATAAAACAGTTCATTTGTTTTTGTTTACACATTCAATTAATATTATACGTGTTTTTATTAATGTAGAATGTTTGAAAAGGTATGTCTAGTATATTACAATCGTCTACGTATCCCGGAAATAATCATTAAGCTATTACCATAGACTATAATATACATGGACCGCTTGCTTTAGTATTTCTGCTATATGATGACTTGAAGCACTGATGTTCGGAATTCTCGATTATAAATAAAGTAATTGCTATACAGGAAATAAAGTTATTGATATACAAGTTCCGTTTTAATTAATCGCTATGATTTTCTCAATGAAAAATTAAAATCGAAAGTTGTACAGAGGGAAACATTTATAGATCAGTGTTGTGTGCGCACGGAAAAAGAACATAAGCTCTAAAAAAAGAGCAGGCGGTCCATCTTATTATAGTCAATGATAATAGGATTAATAGGCCTACAAGTATTCATTTAAAGTCGAAAAACATGCGATTTAATAAAACGGAACATGTATGACAATTACTTTATTTAGAATCGGGAATTGCAAAAAAAGAAGATAATAGCATTAAAACTTAAGCAAGCGGTCAATGTATATTATAGTCTATGCTATTACTAACGATGTATCTAAAGATTTAATATTATATATATATATATATATATATATATATATATATATATATATATATAATCGTAAAGCTATGGTTTGGTTCATTTAAATATTTAAAACGAATATACTTTATTGATCTTCAGGTCTGTTTTCCGAACACTCAGAAAATATCCCAACACCAATCCAATAGCATACGGTCCAATTCTGGTCCACGGTTTAATGTACAAATCGCTCATGTAGTCGAAAAATTCACTGTGTAAGGGAAAACACAACGATTGTTATTTACTCTAACCTAACAAGTAGAACTATAACATAACTGTGTAAAATATGCAGGCATTTATAATTCAATAACGAAAATAAAATGTTATCTGCGCGGTAGCGTTCGGCTAACGTACCGAAAGTTCTGTGTTCGAATCCTGGTGGAGACTAGCGTTTTTTCCCAGGGACTTGAGGGTGCCCCTGAGTCTACCCAGCTGGAGGGTGTCCCTGAGTCTACCCAGCTGGAGGGTGTCCCTGAGTCTACCCAGCTGGAGGGTGTCCCTGAGTCTACCCAGCTGGAGGGTGTCACTGAGTCTACCCAGCTGGAGGGTGTCCCTGAGTCTACCCAGCTGGAGGGTGTCCCTGAGTCTACCCAGCTGGAGGGTGTCCCTGAGTCTACCCAGCTGGAGGGTGTCCCTGAGTCTACCCAGCTGGAGGGTGTCCCTGAGTCTACCCAGCTGGAGGGTGTCCCTGAGTCTACCCAGCTGGAGGGTGTCCCTGAGTCTACCCAGCTGGAGGGTGTCACTGAGTCTACCCAGCTGGAGGGTGTCCCTGAGTCTACCCAGCTGGAGGGTGTCCCTGAGTCTACCCAGCTGGAGGGTGTCACTGAGTCTACCCAGCTGGAGGGTGTCACTGAGTCTACCCAGCTGGAGGGTGTCACTGAGTCTACCCAGCTGGAGGGTGTCCCTGAGTCTACCCAGCTGGAGGGTGTCACTGAGTCTACCCAGCTGGAGGGTGTCACTGAGTCTACCCAGCTGGAGGGTGTCACTGAGTCTACCCAGCTGGAGGGTGTCACTGAGTCTACCCAGCTGGAGGGTGTCCCTGAGTCTACCCAGCTGGAGGGTGTCACTGAGTCTACCCAGCTGGAGGGTGTCACTGAGTCTACCCAGCTGGAGGGTGTCACTGAGTCTACCCAGCTGGAGGGTGTCACTGAGTCTACCCAGCTGGAGGGTGTCCCTGAGTCTACCCAGCTCTGATGGGTATCTGACAATAGTTGGGGTAAAGTAAAGGCGGCTAAGCATTGTGCTGGCCACACAATCACCTAGTATATTCTAGTGTATGTCTAACTCAGGGGTCTCAACAACTCCATGAAGGCATGTGCAATTTTAACACATAATAGATGTGTCAAGGGATGAAACCCCTTCCCCCAACAACCCAACACTAGTAAACAAAAATCACTTCATACATCTTAACTCGTTTTAGGCCTACTACTTATCACTAATAATGGTATGTTACACATACAAAATTTAAAAACAAAAATTGATGTGTATCATTAGGCCTACTAGCTGTCTGAATTTCATGGACAGAAAAAATTTATTGTAAGGTCACTGGCGGGCTACAAAAAAATCCACTTGGTGAGCCGCATGCTAAATGATGCGGCCCGCGGTTCTCGTGTTTGACACCCCTGGTCTAACTAATGCGAGATAGCATTTTAGTTTTATGTTCTTATTACATTTGTAGAACTTCTATTTTTACGAAGCCTAATGTTGTATTTGATTTTTTATTACTTCATCAACATAATAATGAATACTCTACACCAATATTATTGTATACATACATAATACATTAGAAACTATAATAATCGACTGTTGAAAACCTTCACCTTGTTTGCGAGTCCCTGATGACTTCTAATACATAGGTCGAAGCTATAATATGACACATTAACATCAAGGAAGCCATTAGTAGACCAATCTTATGAAAACTGCAATAGAAATATAAAGAACATCCTTTTAAAAAAAAAAACTAGCTAAATTCCCCGGCGCTGCTAAGGGGGAAATATAACAGGCCTATATAAGCTACAGATTAAAAAAAATGTGAAGGCTCTAAGGCCTAAGGTCGTCAGCGAGCAGTAAACAATAATTATTGGGTGTGTGGGGTGCTCTGGGAGGAGTATATGCCGCCCTTGATCCCACCTGGCACCGAGATCTCATCTGTGGCGCCAAGTAGCTGTTGTAGCATTCGCAGGCGGCCACACCGCCGGTGAACGGCTTCCTCGACTGTCCGGCAAAACCAGATGAGGGTAACCAAAAGAGTCCTTAAAATCCTGGTGTTAGAACTGCTAAATAGAAGTGAAATACTTACCCATAGACTATAGGTACAGTCACTAATGGTGCTATGACATAGAACTGCATATCATCGGACAAATACCAGCTCCAGGACACGCACTAGAATAAAAATAAAGAGAATTAGAGCTGACACTGCAAATGGAAAATATTATGATTTTTTTTTTTTAAAGATTATTGAGAAAAGTTTTTCTAAATATAGATCTAGGGGTGTTTTCTAAATATAGATCTAGGTTTTTTTTCCCATAAGATGATTCCGTGACTTCCCTGATGTCAATTAGTGACTATTGTCAGAAAGTGCCTTCTAGAAGATTATTACGTCCTACGCTCATCCGTGGTCCCAGTCTAGTCTTGCACCTTTTTTAATGTTTTAAATGATGTTAAGTTACTGGTTTTCCTGGTTTGTTCAGGCAACCCATTCCATGCCCGAAGACCTCTCGGGAATAAAGAGTGCTTATACGCATTTTTTTTTCTCGCATAAGGGACAAGGAAAGTGTTTTTGTCTTTATGTTTATCTGAGCATTGCAACAGGCTTTTATTGTGTTGTATTTCTAAATTAGAGTTTAATGCCTTATGTATTATAACTATTTTACTCATTGCCCTTCTGTCCTCTAGTGTTTCTAGGTTGAGTTTTTCAACTATTAGTATTACTCTTGTCATTTGTGAATATTGGTCAGTAATGAACCCTACAATTTTTTGAATGCATTCTAATTTTTTAATGTTTTCTATAGTTGTCCATGGTGCAGCCTGCCCTACACTCTGAACTCAATTTTCTTGACAAGACAGACAATCAGACAGACAGACAAATACGAAAAAATAGATAGAAAGATAAAAAAGACTTACTATTTGTTTGAGTGTAAATAAGTTGTTGATGTACAAGAGGTTTCGCCACCAATACCTGTCGCAGTCATATTTAAACATCTGCGCGTATGACCCATGTACCAGATAGGGCATTATTCCTGCATAGATGATCATAACTACAACAAACAGAGGAGTCAGTCTGGAATAGACAATAACGTTTAAACGCGGTCATTTTCTGTCTTACACTATTACAGGATCTATATTGAAAAAAAACATAGTACACATAGTAAAGTGAAGCACAGCATACTAGGGGATTGTGTGGCCAGACCAGCCGCCAATGTCAGGTATCCATCAGAGCTGGGTGGAATCAGGTACACCCTCAAGTCCTGGGAAAAAAATCCTAGCCTGCACCAGGATTCGAACCCAGGACCTTCGGATCGCCAGTCGAACTTCGCTGCCGCTCGGCATTTAGAAAAACTTACGTTATTAATATTTTCTATCTAAACACAAAACGCTAAAATCATCAAGTCGTACCTTATGTATCTATGTATGTAGTACATCACCATGTGGGTACATTTGAGATGACAAGCTTTGTTCACAGTCTTGATAAACAGATAGGATACCAGACATCCGCTGTGGATTTTTACAACCATTGATAATTAATTACATCGATATTGCTGTATACTATGATGTTTAGAAATCTTAGGAGAAATACATAAAGTTTTAAATTATTGATAACTTGAAACCACAATAATAACTGAAGAAGTTACTTTAGAATATAAAAAGATAAATGCATTTTTTTCAAACAATGACTAATTTATTGCAGTTCTCCTGTTTTCAGCAAATTGCAGGGAATGGGTTGCAGGAAAGAGAAGCAAGAATTCTATAACTATTCTGCTATTCTTGAATGCGAAAATTTAATACACTGAAAGATGTTGGTCTAATCGTTGACAACTCCATTGTCCTGTAATTTATAAGAAACCATAAGATGAAAACATAAAAGCATATTATATGTTTTGAAGAAGTTTGTAAAGGTCAAATTTGTATAACATACCTCAGTAAGAAGAAAGTATCAACAGCGTAAGGAGCACTATATGCAAGGATGACGAAATTGCCTTTGCTAATGCGTTCTAATTGTCTTTGCTCTGTCGATATAAGAACATGTTATACTATTCGAACACACTAAAGAATATATATATATATATAATATATGGTACTGACATATTTTATATATATAATATATATATATAATATATATACTATATATTATATTATTAAATCTACTTAGTTTTATTGATATAATAATAAAATGGCGTTTAAATTCCAGGAATAGTGCGCCGATAATTGTTAAATGTTCCGTTTAACTTTCATGTGCTGGGAAAATCACGATAATTTTAGATTTGAACTTAAGTCGCCGACAGATGGCTTTATGGAAAGCACTGTGCATTATTTCTATTATTATGCCAAGTGCTTGTCATATGCTAAGATAGGTAAGGACCACTTACCTCGTGGCTCGTGCATGGAGTTACCGGAATGGCCGAAGATGACCCACATCATGCTCAGGACTCTGAGACCATGGAGGCAGCCAATGTCTCCTTCAGAGCTAGAAGTATTGAGAATATCGCTCAGATTTTGTCTCAGAGAAAATGACTGTAGCATTCGATGACCTAGATCTAAGCAGAACAATATATACCCTATAACAATAGCCAAAAATAGACAACGTAATTTTAAAACTGCTTGTTACAGATTGGAGCCAAAACTGGTATTAACACTCTTCTGTACCTATGAACATCAAAGCGGCGAAGTGTGGAAACCACCAGTATGCTTGCATCAAGAGCACACCATTGGGGGACAGCACTAAATTAGTGTATACATTTTTGTGTGGAGACATTAGATTGATCTACCAAACACTTACTTACTTACTTTACTTATACCTTTCGCCCCACCTGGGACATAGGCCGCCAAAAAGAGTCTTCCAGGTATCCCGATCCTGGGCCAATTTCTCTATCTGACCCCAGTTAAGCCCTAGCTTTTTAACATCAGTTTCCATATCACGTCTCCAGGTGTTTCTTAGCCGACTTCTTTTCCTTTTGCCTTGGGGGTTCCAAATGAACGCTTGCCGAGTAACACTATATGCCGGTTTTCTAAAGGTGTGACCAATTTATTTCCACGCCAAAAACTATTTATTGTTTTTTTAAATCTCCTACAGACTTTAATACATGGGTTTAGAAAGTATTTGTGTAATAAATCTATACTTTACTTAGTAAGTGAACATATAGTTTCCCTTTCATGACGCCATCCTCCTTGGATACGAAGCCAACAATATCATCCTCCTCAGACTGGTTTAGTGAAATCTTTTGTTCCGGAGACGGTTGTGTCATGCAGTACGTGTACAGACAGTCAATGGAAGTGGCCAGTATACAGATAAAAGCCAGTGTAGACAATGTCACTCTGAAAGTACAATCACGTTAATTGAAATAGATTTCATTAGTTGCTCAAACAATTTCTGTGGTTAATAAAATAGAAAAAGGATCATTCTTTTTACTGGATTGGATTTTTTTTACACTTTAATAAATATTTATTGACGAGGAAATAATATAAATAAAAATTATAACCAATTAAAATAAAATCGAAAACGAAGAAATCAGGTCTGTTGATATTTTTGGTCTTTTTTTATGTAACATTCGTTTAACAAACAAAATTAGAATGTGTCAGTATTACAAAGTGAATAGCAGACTAGAGGCCGACCAAAACCAAATTTTGTTTGTCCTTTTCCCGTAAGCAAGATCAAATGCATATAAGTACGCATTCTTCCCGAGTGGCATTCGGGCATGGAATGGGTTGCCTGAACGAACCAGGAAAACCAGTAACTATCATCATTTAAAACACTAATAGATATGCAGGACTAGACTCTAACCACGAATGTGCGTAGGACGCAACAATCTTCTTTATAGAATGAGCGTCTGTAATGTATACAATAAGATAGAGAAAGTTTACTATGCGGTCTAAGCCATCTATGTGTGATGCATCTGTCGAAAGTCGCAGTGAACTGACACACGTGTATATACTGTAATGTGTGAGACTATAAGTATTTAACTCCTTGTTTTTTGTTTAGTTGTGATTACCTCCCCTTTGTAAACTGGTGGTCACAATCCTTTTGGTGACCCTAGGTGACCCTTGACCAATTGACCATGCGATGTGTAGATTTTGTTTGTTTTAGAGAGTAGAGTGTATGGAGAGACTTACTGTGTTTACTACGACTTGTGTTTTTTCTTAAATTGTATTATTTTGATGGACTTGTGTTGAGCTCGGTGTTATGTATGATGTTAAATTAAAAGTTTAATTAATGTTACTGACATCTTTCTGAATTGTTTTGATGAAAGGCATGTCATTATAAGAACGTTCAAGATTCTTCGATGGTAACAAGAAGTTATTTAGATATCCGACCACCCTAGACAGAGAGATGTAACAAATTATATTATTACCCTACTTACATTGCTGCATAATACCAATAGTCCTTCGGAGGGTCACCAAGCCTAATGATGTGCATAGCAACATCTTGGAAACCATACGTATCTGTAAAATTAGATCAACTGTTATAGACAATAGATGTGGATGGTAAAACTATACTATTCATTCAAACTCTTGCCCCCTTCCATAACAGTGCACAATTTCTTTTTCAACTTGCACTAGTGTCACTCTCCGTTTGTTTCCCACTACCTACCTCTCTACGCAACTGTAATTGTGACATTAAAAAAAATACAATTTGTAAAATATTCATTGCTATGCAGAGCTGTCTAAACATATTAATGTGTGAATAGCCTATGTTAAAAACATTGTTAAAAATCCGTGTTTTCAGTCGCCTGTCTAGGCTTCATTATGAAAGAATACACCCAAGCTTTGCGATGAATGTTTAAGGAAGAATTGAATGTTTTACATTATCTACAATCAAACATTAAACTTAATAAGTGAATAATAAGTAGCTTCCTCCTTATCACTAAGTAAAAACAACAATAACAACTTAACTACACATCAATGCATTTCTTATATATATTTTGGTGCAGAAAGTGCTAGAATAGATTTTCCCAGAAGTTTTCAGAATGCAAAAGAAATTGCTTACTAGAAAATTGTAGAGATTACGAGAGAACATATTGTTGTTATTACGTCATAATAAATAAATATCTTTAACATTATACGCAAATTCTCTCTACGCCAAATTTAAAAATAAATAAATAACTCTACATAAACTATCCAGAAATTCCAAATACAATACGAAGACAAGATGCTAAACACACAGAACAACAGTATGTCTAAATTTAGTAAATTCATTTATTAGAATTTAGATTTCAAATTAGCGAGTTTTTTTCTTTTACGTTTTGTCTTCGTCTCAATCTATTTATAAATATTGTCTAATTGTTACAATAATCATTGAACTATTCCTAATAATACAAAGTATATTTTGGGCCAGGTAGAAATCTCTAGACAAAATAGTTCATCAGGTTAACTTTCACCAATATTTAATCTCTTCGAATAAAATGTTCACCAATCAAGAAAACTTTCTCTTAAAGTAAGTTAAAGCCTATTATGTACAATGTGTGTTGGTAACGTTTTACAATTATCTAAGTAATATATTATATAACATATATATTACGCAAACAAAAGAAAAAGCCAGTTACCCTCAAAAGTCGTTGCCATACTCTTGTAGTCATCAAGGGTGCAAGATGTGGGCACACAGACATACCAGGTTATATGTAGTTCTATAGGGGTCTGTTATATAGAAATACTAGGTTATATGTAGTTCTATAGGGGTCTGTTATATTTAAATACCAGGTTATATGTAGTTCTATAGGGTCTGTTATATTTAAATACCAGGTTATATGTAGTTCTATAGGGGTCTGTTATATTTAAATACCAGGTTATATGTAGTTCTATAGGGTCTGTTATATTTAAATACCAGATTATATGTAGTTCTATAGGGGTCTGTTATATTTAAATACCAGGTTATATGTAGTTCTATAGGGTCTGTTATATTTAAATACCAGGTTATATGTAGTTCTATAGGGTCTGTTATATTTAAATACCAGGTTATATGTAGTTCTATAGGGTCTGTTATATTTAAATACCAGGTTATATGTAGTTCTATAGGGGTCTGTTATATTTAAATACCAGGTTATATGTAGTTCTATAGGGGTCTGTTATATTTAAATACCAGGTTATATGTAGTTCTATAGGGGTCTGTTATATTTAAATACCAGGTTATATGTAGTTCTATAGGGTCTGTTATATTTAAATACCAGGTTATATGTAGTTCTATAGGGTCTGTTATATTTAAATACCAGGTTATATGTAGTTCTATAGGGTCTGTTATATTTAAATACCAGGTTATATGTAGTTCTATAGGGTCTGTTATATTTAAATACCAGTTTATATGTAGTTCTATAGGGGTCTGTTATATAGAAATACTAGGTTATATGTAGTTCTATAGGGGTCTGTTATATTTAAATACCAGGTTATATGTAGTTCTATAAGGGTCTGTTATATAGAAATAATAGGTTAGAGGAAGTTCAATGCATTATGTATTATTACTACTTTACTCTTTGCCTTTTTGTCCACAGTCCACTCAAAAGAGTAGCCCCTACAACAGGCCTGGCTCTTAAAGGAAATATAACGTGTTGGGTCTCTAAGCCATCAGGCCTACTCAACGCGTTCAACTATATCATAGAATTGTTAAACTTTTATTAAGAAATACAGACCAATAACCAACTGATGCATTAACCAGATAAACATAAGGAAAAAACACTTTCCTTGTCCTTTATGCGAGAACAAATGCAGATAAGTAATCTGTCTTCCCGAGTGGCATTCGGGCATGAAATGACTTGCCTGGAAAACCAGTAACTTAACATCATTTAAAACATTAATAAAAATGCAAGTCTAGACTCGGACCACGGATGAGAGTTGAACGCAATAATCTCCTTAATAGAAGGAGAGCCTGAACTATATAAGATAAGACGTTGCAAAAATAAAGGGTGGTCAATAGGTACAGATCGTGATTTGAATATAATATATACAATTAGATATGCAAGAATACATAGTTCGTATACACGAATACATTGTTGGAATGCAAGAATACATTGTTCGAATACAAGAATACATTGTTCGAATGTAAGAATACATTGTTCGAATACAAGAAAAAAATTGTTTGAATACAAAAATACATTGTTCGAATACAATAATTTATTTTTCGAATACAATAATACATTGTTCGAATACAAGAATAAATTGTTCGAATACAAGAATACATTGTTTGAATACAAGAATACATTGTTCAAATACAATAATACATTGTTTGAATACTTACGTTGGTGACCGATGGGGGAAAAGACGCCATCATGATGTATTTACCGGATATGACGTCATTGTCCAAACCTTTTACATCGATCGTTTCACACTGTTCATGGCTGCCGGGCAGTTTGGCTTGGTTCATCCTGTCGAAAATGGATTGCTGCCCGTTGGAGTCAAGAACTGTTGTTCAAAGGTGAAGGTCATTATAGTTGTTGTTTTTTTTATCAGGTAGAATGTATTTGTATTTAATTTGTAGGTAAAGTTTATGAATTAGTTTTTGATCATCCCGTTTACATATTTGTATATATCTATTTGTCTTTCTGATTATGCTTCTATTCGTTTAGAATTATATCTTTATATATATTTGAATTCCTAAAGCGGCAGCTCTTTCGACTGGCGTACCGAAAGTCCTGGGTTCGAATCCTGGTGAAGGCTAGGATTTTTTCCCCCCGGACTCAAGTGGTGTCCCAGCTCTGACATGAGTTGGGGTAAAGTAAAGACGTGTGGGCATTGTGCTGGCCACGCATCCCATAGCACGCTGCTTCACCGGTCCTATGAACAATTTTGTCCGACGGGTACTTTTACTTTTATTTTGTATTTCTCAGTGTGTTGGTTCTTAAATATAAATGTGTGCATCTTGTAGTCTCTTTGTCTGTATCACTTTAAAAGTCTAGTACTTTATACCCCTTTTTCAAGTCATTATATTAATGTAATAATAGTACATCTTTCTACCAGATCAAAGATAAAAACAGTGTCGGCATGGGTAGACGAAAAGACTGATAGGTAGTTTACAGGTAAACACGCATGCCGACAGGTAGTTAGAAAGATAGGTTGGTATGCAGTTAGATCTTTGTAGACAGGCAGACAGGGTGGGTGATCAAATCGAAACATGGGAACGATTTAATAAATTCTAACAAAATTCAACAAACGTCGTTATATTAAACTAGTGGGGAAAAAACAAAGGACGCATATCAAACCTGCTGCCATTTTCAACCTGTATCTTCCCTTAGTTCAACAACCGGAAGTAACACGTTCAGTAATTATATTTTCAAAAGGTCACATGCATACATTTGCATATGACCTAAGAAACGTCCATAGATATGGCTATTACAGAAAAAAAAAAAGAAGAAAAAAACTTTTCATTGGGGAATAGAACCCACGTCACGCGCATGGCAGTTCGGGACGCTAACCACTCAGCTAGGGAGGACACATGGAAAAAAGGTCATGTGTCTTCCAATGAACCAATGGGAATCAGACTCCACACACACAGCTTACTATTATATATAGGCCTATATATATATAAATACTCCTAGTAAAAAAGTAAAGTACAAGGAATTTTAACTACTTACAGGCTAATGCCCATTTGTCCCCTCTGTGAATGCCCTCAGAAATATTTCTCATTTGTTTAGCACAGAGCTGGGAGATATTGATGAAGCCTAGGAAGTAGACCTGGTCCGTGGCAAGCTTGAAACGCAGAGAAATACTTTCATGCTTTGGTGAACTGTGGAAGGAAAAATAGAAAGGTCCTGGGTTCAAATCCTGGTGAAAGCTAGGATTTTGTTCCGTTGTCTGGAGGGTGTCCCTGAGTCTATCCAGCTCTGATGGATACCTGACCTTAGTTGAGGTAAAGTAAAGGCGGCTGTGCATTGTGCTGGCCTCGCAATCAACTACAGAAACTGGTGAACGCTGCTTCATCGGCGTTATATACTCAATTTGGTGCGAAGGCTACTTTACTTTTTTTTACAGTAAATAATTACAAATGGCAGCCAGATGCATGTTGGTCAATGGAATAAAGGAAGGCGAAAACATGCTCATTTTTAGAAATTGGACTGTGAGGATGAACTTACAAGATAGTTTGAAAAAATTATAATATAAAACAAAGAAATATATAACATGATTTGACAACGTTTTTCATGCATTGACCTGTTTAAATTATTTATTATATAATGTTTATTATACATATGCTTTTAATTTGCATACACATTTAATAGGATATAGAGTTTGTTGTATTGAAAGTGTGTGTGTGTGCTTGCATGCGTGTGCCTGTGTGTGTTTCAAACCTGACGTAGAAGAGCTTCAGAGCCTCGTCGTTTGATTGGTCGATCAGCTTTTGATATCTTGCTTTGGCGGACAAATAGAAAGCTCTCGACGGCGAAATGTTGCCGGCTGACGTAGTTGATGACGTCAGATTACATCGCGCCAGACCGTGGAGAACGAATAAATGGAAACAAATCAACCATGCCGTCATCACTTTGTCCATCTCACTGAAACAGGAAACAGTTATATCAAGTGATAAGTTGTTTATTTGAAGCGTTCGGTCTAAGGACCAAAAGTTGTTGTAGACCAAAGAACCTTCGTGGATCCCCTATTTTAGAAATAAAGGTAATCTTAAAGTCTTAAAGTGTAATGAAAGTTTTTTCCTAAACTTTTTCTTAACAGTATGCCAACTGTGAAACTGCAACAAAAAGAACTTTTTGGTGCAACCCCAATAGTTCAAAAGCTGAACAATGCCAATACATTTATATTTCGCAATGTTCGATTTGTAGCTCATTTCAACTATAAATTTGCTATCTTTGTTTACCAGCTTTTCTGTGGTATAATTTCAGCCGGTGCTAAGAATCCAAATCACTCGAAAAAAAAGTTGGGAACTGCACTTACTTTTGGGGAAATTACTTTCTGCGCATCCGAATTCAAAGAACCTAATTTGAACAAAAACTAACCCATAAAAACCAATTTTTTTCATTATACTCCCTTTCTTTGTAAACTAAGTTTACCATCATGTAATAGACAGACAGACAGTAGCAACTAAGAGAAAGGGAGTAAAAATACCGGTTATTTATTTCATTGAACATTTGTACGGCTTTAACAAAAACATTGCCCGCAAATTTTATAATACGACACGAATGTAAACATGAATTAATTTGTTCCCTTCATTCACAAAGCTAGAGCGCAAAGTTTGATAACGTCATAAAAATAATCTCAGCGCATCCTTTTTTTCTTCTAGCTTTGTGACGAAAAACCATAAAAAGTTGGACTGGCATTTTCAACGTAAAAGCAAAACAAACCGTTAAATTTTCAAAAAATAAAAATTATAGTGTAATTAGTTTTTTTTAACTGAAAATTTGATAGAATGTATACTTAGTCACCACAAGTCTGCCGCCCAAGTTTCAGCTTGATTGGACGACGGGAAGTTGTCGAAAAATCGATGCAAAATTTTACAATCAGACAGACAGACAGTATGAGCTAAGAGAAAGGGAGTAAAAAAGAAGGTATCCGTCCCAACAAATATAAAAACTTATTTCATAGTATCAGCATATCCTTTATTAATCCTATCTAGTGTCCGAACTCATGAACTCGCAGGCCCCTTAAGATTTCTCAGGGTATCTCATTAGAGAATCTCTGATTTAGAAAACGTAACACTTTAGAACAGTTAGATTGAAGGACTATGGACTTCATTTGTTGATGGACAAAATGACGTTTTTACTTAGTTACTATGGTTACTTGAAGTAAGCTACACTTGTACTACTGTTACTCTGAACTCATTAGACTGCTAAGTTTACCCAAAGACTATAATAAGATGCTATATTTTTTTAGAGCTGAATAGTTAGTTTATGCATGCGCGGCCTTCAATACGTCCTCAAATTTTCCGGTGCACATTAAAGAAAATATATCGAGATGGATTCCTTGATCTATTTTTAGAACTTAACACTTGTTTTTTTCCGTGCGCAGTCAATAACGCTGTCCTAAATGACCCCTAAACATGCCTAAAAAAAGACTTCCGCGGTATACAACTTTCGATTTTAATCTCAATTTTCCATTGAGACTATCATAGCGAATTACTAAACTGGAAGTCTAGAGAAGGGATCGGCAACCTACGTAACGCGTGCCAAACTTGGCTCGCAGAGCTATTTTCAATGGCATGCGAGAGATCTCCAAGAGTGTTTTTTTTTATTGATTTTCCGTTTCTGAAAGAGGAAAACTGACTGTTGAAGCCGATGTTTCTGCATGACATAGCGCCACATTTCAGTAAGTTGAACGCATTGACAAGGACAGGGTCAATCAGCACTTGACCTGTTAGATCATTGAAATGGATTTCCTTATATCTTGAGTGAAATCAATTTTAAAACATTGAACTATATGTACTTCCATTTATTAAGGAATATATTACGATGTATAGTTGGGCTTTTTAGTATAAAGTTCGAAGCACTCACAGTGGAGTTATCTATACAAAGGCAAGACTTACAAATTCATGGTATCATTTTTTCATACCTCAACAAACCTAACTGGTTTGATCTAATTACAACAACTGTCTTAGATGTAGATGTATTTTAAGTGTACGGATTTTAAAACGCTGCCAGTTTAATTTTACACCTCTAAAAACAACCGGAATCGAAATGTGCCAATTTGCGGGAAAATCTGAAAGGAAGATGCTTTGGAAAGTTATCTGCTATTCTCAACTGCGGGAATTCATTCGCTCTACTTTCAGCTTTTTGATACAACTTACACTTAGCCTATTTATTACACATGAAAGCTGTGTTAAGCATTCAAAGAGGTCACTTACACTTCACTACTCAGAAATGACTAAATGTGTATCTGCCATTATAAATAAATTAGCTAAGAGAGTTCAAGACAAGGCTCTCATTAATACAGACTAATTACATTTAAAATAGTTTTTATGCTTATCTTCTATAATTAAACATAAATATAAGTTACTCTAAAACAAAATTTGTTTTTATTAATTTTATAAATATAAGAGACTTTTTAATAGCATTATATTATGCAGTTGTTGTCATTATTAGGATAATGTTAAAAGAGATAAACTCCTTATGGTTAAATTTAAATGGACAAACAATTGATGCAGGAAATGTTTATTTACAATACTGTTTACCATAAATTATTTGTATCTCGCTTATTAAATATTGTAATGAATATCATAATGGTGGAATTATATAAAGAAATAATAATTAGTCAGTAATAGTCATTAATATTCGTTATATTACAAAACATAACTTGTTTGACATCAATATTGAATCAAATTTAGGAACTTTATTTTAATTAAAGGGAAATAATTAGCACGTTTTTTTTGCAATAATATTTCTAATATTATGGTTCTTATTTTTCTTTTATAAAAGACTAAAGGGCCTCTAACATATAACTTTATAATGACCAAACTATAAAAAGTATTTGAACATTATATAAATACTATGTGACTAAAAAATTATATGCATATTTCTTAAACACTACATTAACTACCCAGTTTGTATGATTATTAAGTATCAATTCCGCTCAATGATAGTGCTGAAGATGATGACTCTGGATTAAACAAATTAAAGAAAATCTCAGTTATACCTGAGAACAATATAATCAATTCAAGCAGTTATTAGATCCTCATCTTGAAAGCTAAATGATAATGAATACAAAATAATTACCATAAATGTGAAAGTTTAGTAATAAAATGTTGTACGGTAATTAAATATCAAAACGCCTTTGACGATTTTCTCTATACATTTCCTTTGCCTTAGTCTTGTCACAGTGTTAAATTTATTGTCTTGTAAAAAATAATAAAACAAGTATAATAGAGCAGGTTGACATTTAGGCTGTTGGCACGCTGAATGATTTAGAAATCCTAGTTTGGCACACCATTAGCAAAAGGTTGCCGACCCCTGGTCTAGAGGACCAGTCCGGAAAGTCCGAAACTAAGTGTTTCAAGTTATCAATATAGCAGAAATGTCAAGGCAAGCGGTACATCTTATTATAGTCTTTGGTTTACCTTGACTAAAATATAACTGAGTATCCCCATTGGTCAATTTGAAATCACGTGATATCACTGACCTATCTAGGCCTAGCCCTATATACCGTCTAATAATTTTTCACATCGGACATGTGTCTTCGATTGCCTAGTGGTAAACGTAGTGGACTGCCATACGGGCTACCAGGGTTCCATTCTCCAGTTAGATTATACTTTTTTTTTTCGAAAAAAAATTTTTTAAACTTTTAAAAACAAAAGACAATGTATTTCTACAGGCAATTTAGATTTTGTTAAATAAAAATATTTGCCTATTTTTTTACCCGATTACAATATTTATTTACTTTCCTAAAAGTATTCAGTAAAAAAATTATAATTTAAATATAAGATTTATAGCTTTCTTTTAATTGTAGTTTATAAATTTGTTATCTGAACCTTAAACAGTCCTGTTTTTTTTTTCATTCGGGCAACGCCGGGCAATGTAGCTTGTAGTTATATAAGAAAACCCATTGTTAAATGCGATGTAAATACCTTAAGTTAGTATGAAGAGTTAACCGGTAAAATCTGGAGATGAACACATAATACAAAACATAAATGTAAAAGATCAATACTTGATCTAGCACACAACATTATGTTTAATAAAAAAATAATTTAAAAAAAACAGCACCATAAACTATTGTATTACATATCAGCGGTCCCCATTATCCAATGTTTTCATTTAACAATCCATTGATTTTTTTAATTTCTATGTCATACTAACAAACAGTATTTCGTCTTTGTGCTTCACCTGTCTCCCCCCCCCCCCCCCCACCACCACCACCACCACCAGTCATCAGTTGTGAGTTTGCTCAACAAACATGTATACAAAAAAGGATGGGATCCATGTTCTGAAAAACGGTGGTGTACCACCTCTGCAAACGTCGTATAGACGGAGAAAAAACGTGGAAACCACAAAAACACGTAGAAACCACGTTTTCCCCCGTCGTTACGACTTGGTGCGCCCTAGGGTTTAGGGATTTTATAGATGAGTTTATTCGACTCTGACTACTATATCGTAAAAATCAACTATAGACATTGTGATGGTAAAGACAATAAACCTATTCCGATGGTCACCTTAACTGTTGTAATGTAACGATTTCCTTATCTTTTTGGTGATGGTCAAGTACCCGTCGGACCAAATTGATCCATGGGGCCGCGGCATACTAAAGGATTTGTGTGGCCAGCACAACGCACAGCCACCTTTTACCTTACCCCAACTGAAATCAAGTTACCCATCAGAGCTGGGTAGACTCAAGGACACCTTCCATACTTGAGAACAAATCCTGACCTTTACCGCGATTCGAACCCATGACCTTTGGTAATAATAATAATAATAATGATGACATTAATTGTATAGCGCTGCCAACAAACATACTGTAAGCTCAGAGCGCATTTAACATAACAATTAAAGAACACAGATACAATCTATAGGCCAAAAGATAATAAAACAACAACTAAATGATGATTCAAAACATTACAAACATAGAACAAATCAAACAACTAAAACAAAATAATCGACCTAACATATAAGTAAGACAGTGGGGCTCTAAAGCATGTTAACTGAGATAAATATTGAAATAAAGAGTTTTTAAGTTCTTCTTGAAGGAATCAATGGAGCTTGTTTGCCTGAGTTGAATGGTACGCCAGCCAAACGCGCTGCTGCTCGACCACCTTATTGTGATGGTTTCGTCAATAAATGCATTTCACAACTTTTATTATTATTTTCAATTCAATCACTTTATTTTGATGTTTATTTCAATCACATTTTTTTATGTTCATCTCAATCAATTTATTTTGATGTATATTTTACGATTGGCATCTTGCAATCCTCGAGGACAAGAAGGGCAGATGAAGAAGTAAACTTTGCAATCCTCGCTAAACCTTTGGATTTTTTAAGGACATAATATTTTTTGTTCTTTAATGAGATCCAAATATTATATAATCATTGCACAATAAGCGACCTTTGAACTTGCTGTAAGGTGATTGATTGGCGAGGGGTGCTATATGACGTCAATAGAGATTATTTCAACTCATAACTTAACACGTTATGGTGCTCATGTCAGGCGCATTAACCAACAGCTGGCGTGCAGGTGTACGTGTTGAGTAGAGATGGCGAGATGTATCACGACGGATTACGTCAAAGGAAAGGGGGGGGGGTTGGTTTGCTTGATGCAGGGGAAGATGCACATTAATATTACCTAGTAATGAGATGTAATAGAGAAGGAGTGAATACCTAGAGAGTAAAAAATACTTCGAATCTCCGACGTAGAACACAGGACTAATGAGTATGTCTGGGACAGAATATCCTCAATTTGCAAGACCTCAAGAAAAACATTATGACAACAATCAAACGGCGCAAACTGACATGGTTAGGTTATGTGTTGCGGCATAATAACTTGCCAAAAACAATCCTCCAAGACACTGTAGAAGGTGGTAGACGTCGGAGAGGCCATCAGCGGAGATGCTAGTTCGACAATGTAAAGTATTGGACAGGGCTGCAGTCGACTCAACTATTGACAACCTCTCGAGATAGGCAAACGGGAAGAACATTTACTGCTGAGTGTGCCCATTCGCTACCCCCAACGACCAACTGTCAAGACATTGATAATGATGACGATAACCCTACATCCTTTCCAGGCTATTACGTAACAAAAGTAAACAAACAGTCGAAAACATGTCATTTTATATCAACAATTTTAATACTTCTGATCATAAATGTACACTGGATTTTGGAGTTCTAAAAAAAAAGTTAGCAAAGTTATAAATAAATTATACTATTTCAATTACATATGTTTCGTAAGTGAATTTAGACTGAGATAATAAATAAGTTAAGATAAGATAAGATTTCTTTATTGATACAAACAAATGAAAATTTGACTTGATTACATGTGGTTTGTCCTTCAGCATTTTATAAACAATATAAACGAATTAATTGTACTCAAGCACAGAAATATACTTATAAAAATAGACAAGCACGCACACAATCACACAATTTATCAAGCAAGAAAAAGTTCACTGGTAGTCAGCTATTGTATTGTGGGTGACTGAAGTCTTGACGATATATGTCTTGGTATAGACTTTATTGTGTCTATAGAACTGTAGGCTATAATATATAATATATAATAGTTTAAGAAAAGTATATTTCTATTTTGGAAATAAGATGTACATTTAAAAAAAATAATATACATGTTTTTAAATGGTAATATCTTATCTTATACATTACAAACGCTCCTTCTATAAAGAATATTATTACGTCCTACGCACATTCGTGGTTAGAGTCTAGTCCTGCATTTCTATTAGTGTTTTATATGATGTTAATTTACTGGTTTTTCTGTGTTTTATTTCAGGCAACCCATTCCGTTCCCGGATGTCACTCGGGAATTTTGTATAATTTATATGTAGACATAGTTTGTGTGATTTTGTCAATAATGAATACAATTATTTGGTCTAAACATAATGTATGATAATTATTTTGAACAATATTTCTTTATGCTAACCTTTTGCCATATCTCTACAGGATATACGTTAACATAATATGCATTGAACAAGGAAGTATGAATTGTAGATAGATTGAAAATGGATTATACAATGACATTATGCATTTAATATGTTTAATATATAACTTAGGCTCAAGAGCATGTCGGATTAGTTGCGTTTTGGTGAGCTACTTTGCGGGCTTATTGTGCTCGGCTTTAGAGTTACGCTAGATTCTCTCGTCATGCTTGAATGATTGGTGGAAATTTCGTCTTGTCTTTTTTTCTCACAGTCCGCGTACGCCTCTTGCCACGTCATGTTTATAGGCCGGACTTCTTCTTCTGTTCTACCTACAGATACGAGAGAAAACATAGAGATCTAGATGCAATGTTATTTATTACATCGAAATAATAATATATAAATATATAATGCTAAATAACGCCACGACATAGAACAAACAGCATATCATATCTTATATATTACAGACGCTTCTTCTATATTGAAGATTATTGCGTCCTAC
The DNA here is from genome assembly GCA_949126835.1 of Anisus vortex. Lineage (NCBI taxonomy): Eukaryota > Metazoa > Mollusca > Gastropoda > Planorbidae > Anisus > Anisus vortex. The sequence continues at coordinate 36,832,193 of OX421504.1, forward strand.
GTACATCCGTGGTCCGAGTCTAGTCTTGCATCTTTTTCTATGTTTTAAATGATGTTAAGTTACTGGTTTTCCTGGTATGTACAGGCAACCTATTCAATGCTCGAATGCTACTCGAGAAAAAAGAGTACTTATTTGCATTTGTTCTCGAATAAGGAATAAGGAAAGTGTTTTTATCCCTATGTTTATCTGAGCATTGCAACAGGTTGTTATTGTGTTGTATTTCTAGATTAGAGTTTAATGTCTTATGTATTATTACAACTTTTTTCTTCGCCGTCCTGTCCTCTAGTGCAGCGGTCGGCAACCTCAGGCACGCGAGCCAAACTTGGCACGCAGAGCGATTTTTCATGGCACGCGAGAGACCTCCAAGAGCTGTTTTTTAATTATTGAAAATATTAAAAATAACATTTTCCCATTCTGAATGAGGAAAACTGACGATGTTTCTGTGACAGAGCGACGGATTTCAGTGAGTTTAACGTATTTACAAGGACAGGGTCAAACAGCACTTGAACTGTTAGACCACTGGAATGAATTTGTATATTGAGTGAAAAAGCATATATATCTATATTAAGATAGATAGTTGGGCTTTTTCGGAAGCACATCAAAACACTTAAAGCGGGGTTTCAAGACTTTCAAATTCATGGATTCTGGCTTGATCTTACTACAACCATCTTAGATGTAGATGTGTTCTTTTTTTAAGTGGAGACATATTGTCGATTTTAAAACGAAGACACATGCATTTTAAACATTTAAATAAATAGGCATCGAAATGTGCCAATTAACAGGGGAATCTGAATGAAAGCTGCTTAGGAAAATCATCTGCTATTATCAACTGCCAGACATTCGCTCTATTTTCAGCTTTTGGTTCAACTTAAACTTGTGAACAGTTTTTATTACACATGAAAGGTGTGCTAAGCATTCAAAGAAGTCACTTACGCTTCACTAATCAGAAATGACTAAATATGTATCTGCCATTATAAATTAGCGAAAAGCATTCAAGACAAGTCGCTCTTTATTTAATATAGACTAATTCCATTTAAAAGAGTTTGTATGCTCCTCTTCTATAATTAAACATAAATAAAAGTAATTCTAAAACATTTTTTTTATATTAATTTAATAAATATAAGACACGTTATAATAGCATATTATATTATGCAATTGCTGTAATTATTAATGTTTAAAAGATAAACTCTATAATCTATAAGGTTAACCCTTCCCGTACCGACCTACTTCTATCTATGCTGCCTTCAGTTCCGCTATATACGCGCCCGGGACTGTAAGGGTTAAATGAACAAATACTTAACGCAGGAAATTTTTTTTTACAACTGTTTAACGTAAATTAATAGAGCGTTTTCAGTAGGCGGAGCTTAAGTTTTTTTGTGTACATTTAGTGACGTATTTGTGTAAATATAGAACCCACTTGAGGTACAAACATAACGTGGTGAAAGTAAATTACTTCTTTATCATGCAAAATTCACATCTGAATATTGGCTATCCTACTCAAAAATAAAGAGGTAAATAGTAGTACTGTAGATTAATTGATTAATGTGATTAGGCTAGGGCCGGCTAGACCTATTTACACTTTCAATTTCACTTTATAGGCCTACACTTTTAATGTTTCGTAGGCTAGGCTACGATGTCAAGTGATATTGTTGGTGAATAGGCTATCTAGTCAAGTCACTATTAGGCTCACATCGTCTATGATCTATGTCTATGATAATAATAAAAAAGCCTATTTTATTTTACATACATAATACAGCTTAAATCTTAATAAGACTTAAAACACAACACATCATTTAAAAAAAGCTCGAGCCTTTATGAAACTTTATTAATACAGCGGCCATATTTAATTGTACACCATTACTCAAAGTAAACACAAATCACGTGCTTTTTGTCACGGGATTGCAAACGCCCTATTGTATACCTCTAATATATAAATCTTGTAATGAATACCGTAATGCTTGATTAATATAAAGAAATAATTAGTCAGCAATATTTGTTATATTACAAAATATAACTTGTTTGGTATCACTATTGAATATAAATTTACAATATCTTTTTTAATGAAAGGGAGATAATTAGCCCATTTTATGTGCGCTACTTTTTCTAATATTATGTGTGATTGTTTGTTTTTTTTTTTGTTTTTTTTTTATTATTTAAAATAAAGGCCAACAACTTCCAACAACTTTTAACTTTATAATGACTAAATTGTAAGAAAAAAAGTTAAAAATTATATAAATATTATATGACAAAAAAATTATTTGCACATACTGTTATTCTAAACATTACATTAACTACCCAGTTTATACGATTACCTTGTATCCATTCTGCTTAAGTACAATATGTTATATAATTATATTATTAAATTTGAAACAAATTAAAGAAAATCTCAATTAGACTGAGAACAAAATATTATATTAAATAATAGCAGTTGATAGATCCTAATCTTGATAACCAAAAGATTATGTTTACAAAATAGTTACAATAATGTAAAAGTTTGGTTTAAAAAAATTGTATTTGGTATAAATGCAAATAAATAGGATGATAATCACAAACACGTTAATTTTTTTAAATTAAATATAAAATGCTTTACCAATTCTCTTTATAGATTTCCTTTCCTTTTGGCATTGGTCTTACTACTTAGTTAAATTAATTGTGTTTAAAAAAATAATTATAATAGGCCTAGAGCAGGTCGACATTTAGGATGTTGGTACGCTAAAAGATCTAGACATTCTAGTTTGGCACACCATTAGCAAAAGGTTGCCGACCCCTTCTCTAGTGTTTCTAGTTTTAGTGATTTAACTATTGATATTACTCTTGTCAGTTGTGGATATTCGCTAGTACTGAACCTTGCAGCTCTTTTCTGAATCACTCGGTATTTAAACACAAACATTTCATCACACGGACCCTTTAATAATCAAACTTAAATACTTAAACATAAGGACGGATAATCACAGTCCTTTGATACCTACTGTTTTCATTGATGTCACTGCCCTTCTAAACAATAATATCTGCACCTTTCTCTCCCATACTCTCCCTCATTTTTAGCCTTACTTCCTACCCCCAAACTGAGTTTTTAGACTTGTAGTCGCCATGTTACAAGCTCATACCAAAGACTATAATAAGACGGACCGCTTGCTCTATTTTTAGAGCTTATATGTTCCTTTTTCCGTGCGCATCCAATAACGCTGTCGTAAATGACTTTTATGCTCCTACGTTTGCCTGATTGTTTCAGCTGTATACAACTTTCGATTTAAATTTTTCATTGAGAAAATCATAGCGATAAAATAAAACGGAAGTGCCCAGCACAAAAGGGAAAATGGAATTCCGAAAAGAAGTAATTAGAGTCATCAAATAGCAGAAATATTAAAAGCAAGCGGTCGATCTAATGTGTTCATACTCATCATCAGACCCTTGACCATTGTGGTCTTTGGAGGTAGTTCATACTAATCTTATAGAAACTTTTGATATAAATTTCCTATTGCATTTATTACCATTCTAAATATTCCATTGATTCCACACACAAAAAAAATAATGTATTTTTTGAGTGTCTGAAAACGAAATGATTGGTTTGACATGATTTAATCATAAGAAAAACAATTGCCTCGGTTTCTCGTCAGTTTGGGATTTCGTCCATTGTTTTTCGGATGGAAAATATATCAACGAAATTTGGGGTTTTACTTTATTCTGTACTCTTGAGAAGCGTACTTGTTTATTGTTTACTTTCAGTACTTACAATTCTTGTACAAGTCTGCTTTACTGCACATGATTTGGTTGTTCAAATGTCGCTTGACTACAGGAATTGACTCTGTAATTTTAGGAATGTAGCATATAGTATATAGATATAGAGAATTTAGTCTGTATTTATCAGAATCTAGTCGGTAATTATAGGAATCTTGGGTGTAATTATAGGAATGTATAATATAGATATAGGGAATTTAGTTTGTATCTATAGGAATCGTGTCGGTAATTATAGAAATATATTCTGTAATTATAGGAATCTAGTCCATAAATATGGGCATTGAGTCTGTTTTTACAGGAATCTAGTCTGTAATCGGAAAACACAGCTGTATAACAGTGAAATACTGGTCCTTTGCTATTCACTTTTTCTCAACGAGTTAGGAATGTATAGCGCTTTTTACAACAGTCGATCGAATTGAATGCTGAAGTCAGGGGATATATATATATATATATATATATATATATATATAGTTATTGCAATAATAAATATATTTAATAAATGTGTATGTGTGTCTGTGTGTAGATTAAACTTATGTTTAAAAAGGACAAATTAAAACGTTGGTTGGATTCGTGAATTAATATGTGATTAAATATATATCATTTAATTGTTTAAAAAGGTCTAATGATAAATATACAATTGAAATTTAAAAAAACAACAAGAAAAGTATTATTGGGTATTAGGTAGACTGACTAATAGAAAGACAATATCAGACATAGAAAGACAGCATAGAAAAAAGATAGATAGATAGATAGATAGATAGATAGATAGATAGATAGATAGATAGATAGATAGATAGATAGATAGATGGATAGATAGATAGATAGAGAGATAGATAGAGAGAAAGAAAGAAAGAGAAGATAAAAAAGCAATTCCGTAAGACCAAAATGATCCATAAGGCCGGTGAAGCAGCGTTTACCATTTTGTAAGTGGCCACGCCATACTAGGGTATTGTGAGGCCAGTACAATACCCAGCCGGCTTTACTTTACTCCAACTTAAATCACGTACCCGTCATACCTGGGTAGACTCAGGGACACCCTCCAGATCCGGAAACAAATCCAAGCATTCACCAGGATTTAAACCCAGTACCTTCATTACGCCTGCCAAACGCGCTAGGCGACCGTGTCCCTGAGAGATGACGATTTATATGAATATTGTTTATAAGATCAAAAGTCATATATTATGTATAGATCTATATGTACAAAAAAAAGTCATATCATGTGATAATATCAACACTTACCTGTAGCAATCAATATTGCAAATCTACACACCTTTTGTCCTGGTCACATAATACAAAAGTCTACCGCTTGACCTAGTTCACGTCAACTCCGTTAGCTGTGCACACCAGATAAGCTTGAGAGAGAGAAAGGGGAGGCGGTGATACGTTTGAAATGTTAACACTATACTTAGAACATGTCCAAACACCGTGAAGTGATTTCATAAAAAAATAAATTCCAGTCTTGCCGAAACACAAGGCCCTCGGCACAGTCTTATGTTTCTTCCAAGAATAAGACTGAAGAATACATAGTGCCTTACTTGTAGTACTGTATCTATATTATATTCAATGGCCGTGTGTGTAAGTCAATTTTTATTACAGTTATATTAAAAGTATTTAATCTTTTATGTTGCAGACACTCCTTCTATAAAGAAGATTATTGCGTCCTACGCTCATCCGCGGTCCGAGTCTAGTCTTGCATCACTATTAATGTTTTTAATGATGTTAAGCTACTCGTTTCCCTGGTTTGTTCAGGCAGCCCATTCCATGCCCGAATACCACTCAGGAAGAAATACTTTTATGCATTTGTTCTCGCATAAGGGATAAGGAAAGTGTTTTTGTGCTTATGTTTATCTGAGCTTTGAAACATGTTGTTATTTTATTGGACTATAGAACTCTTTCTAAACTCTAAACTCTATAGTAACTTTGTTCGTTCCACAGGTATAGGAACAGTAGATTAATTTCATGTCAAGAAGTTACCAGGAATTGATACATTCCATGTAACCAAAGTATATAACAGTTCCAATTTATATCAAGATGCTTTGGTCAGGCTCCGCCAATGTCAACTGTAAGTAATTATCTTTGTAATATGAATTAAACGATATAAGATCTAATTTCAGAACATTATTATAAACTTTATCTTTATGTTTTATCTTCTGATATAACTATATTATATAACTTTATATATAACTATATATTATAACTATAAAAAACTATATTCCACCTACTGTATCATTTATTTAAACCTCATAATCGTTTGTCTGAAATAGTCGTCGTAGTTTAAAGGCCGACCGAAACCAAATATTGTTTGTCACGCGAATGGGGCTCGTTGGCCGAGCCGAAGCGCGTTCGACTGGCGATCCGAAGATTCTGGGGTTCGAATCCTGGTGCAGGCCTGGATTTTTTCCTTGAGGGTGTCCCTGAGTCCACCCAGCTCTGATGGGTAACTGCCATTAGTTGGGGAAAAGTAAAGGCGTCTGGGCATTGTGCTGGCCACACATCCCCTAATATGCCGTGGCCACAGCAACTGGTGAACGCTTCTTCACCAGCCCTATGACCAGTTTAATCCAAAGGGTACTTTACTTATTTCTTTACTTGACACGCGAAAATTTGCCCCCGCCTCCCATTCCCCCTGAAAAAAAAAAACAGTCTGGCTTCGCCCCTGAATCTTAATGCATAGTTTTAGAACTACCATTTACAGTTCTCGACTTCAGAATGATGTCAATGTCTAGACAAATATTCTTTTATTTATTTATTTATTTATTTTTGTTGAATTTCTCATTTTCAGACCGTAGCGAAGAAATGATCTTAGAACATGGGGAAACCTTACAAGAGGCTTACATCAATTGTGTTGAACATAAAATGCACTCACTTTTTATCCAAGTTCCAGAATTTGAAGACAAAGTTCCAGATGAATATAAAGACGACAAAGATGTCGTAAGCCTGATTAAAAGTTTAGCTGATCTCACGGTTCAGATTGTGTACATGAGGCCGGATTTTAAAATGGTTTACGGCACCGGCTTTATTCAAAGGGTGAGGACGGAGCGAGGGTTCGACTGCCCCGTGAGAAACTGCGAGAGACGGAAGGAGGATCACGCCCGGCTCGTTGCTACCGTGACGACGGTGTACCACGTAGTGGGGACGCAGGAGGACGCCATGAAAACCGAGATTAGGCTGAGCCAGGACCCTGGTCAGCAGACGGAGCCTCTTTTTAACGGTTACAAATTGTTAGAGTCCGACAAGGAAACGGGCGAGCGCGACTGGTGCGCCGTTGAGTGTGCCACGCATGACCTGAGCCTGAAGAAAGGTTTGGAGAACAGCATAGAGTCTCTGGAGCGTCTCCAGCAGGAAACATTCAACAAGTATAAAGACCAGGACCCGCATCTTGTTGTCGTAGTCGGTCACCCTCATGGCGGAGAAAAGGTTGTGACCTTCGGACAGTGGGTTGACCGCAAGGTCCTGAAAGCCATACGGAGCAATCAGGACTGGTGCCACTACATCCACACGGCGGCGACCTGCAAGGGCAGCAGCGGATCTCCGGTGTTTATTCTAGGGCAGCCCTTGTGTGGATATGGATTTTGGTTTGGGCATCCGCATAACCACAGCGCGAGGACTCTGGATACCAATCAGGCCATGACTTCTATTGGAGCAGATCACGTTTTATAGCTAGCACAATATTAATCAGATTACAACTTTGACAATAATGATCTTGTTTGGTGTTACATTTTCACTGTCGTATACATATTACAATATAATTACTGTAGTTAATTTTTTGAAACTTGTTAAAGTGACAGTTTTATTTAAGGATGGACATATTTTAAAACACTCCTCCCCATGTCACAGATTCTTACAAATATTTATGCCCACTCCCTCCCTTGTTTATGTGATGTCATTTATAAACGAACCATGTGCGTTCTATTACATTATTGTGTTTCTAAAATATGATTTTATGCTATAAGTATAATTGACTGTAAAATGCCTACCGGCATAGACTATTAGGTTTGTATCCAAAGCTTGTGATTCTAATGACGGTGTTACGCTGGTAAGAAAAACAAAACAGGCCTACATATTTCTCACAAGTTACAGTTCTCAAAGTAAATTGATCATATATGGGGAAAATCCGTTTAAAACAAAGCTATTTTTAGACATCGGAAATTATTTTAACACGTCAGGCTTCCTTAAAAGTTTATACATAATTCCAGTAAGATCTTCACTGCTCACAGTATAGTCAACATACTTTAGTGTATTTATACCAGGCTATGTAGGTACTGATTTGTGACTTCGTAGAATTAACACCGCGTGAATTAAATATGAGACTCCAGGAGTAATATTTCTGTTGGTTTGTTAAATTTTGTATGATTTTACTTTTTCAACTTTTGTTTCACAACATGAAAAAAAGAAAAATAGAAAAAAGGCAATCTGGCTAAAAGGAATATTAAAATAAGTAAAATGTAAAATAGTACAGTAAGTAGCTTTTTAATATAAATATTTACTATAACTTCTTTTCAATGATTCTTTATAGGCATATTCATGTTGCAATTATGTCTTATTATATTTTATGACGTGTATATTGTTCAAAAATTACAACAACAAAATAATACGAATTCGGCATTCGGGCATGGAATGGGTTACCTGAGCAAACCAGGAAAACCAGTAACTTCACATCATTTAAAATTTAAAACATTAATACAATTGCAAGACTGGACTCGGACCACGGATGAGCGTAGGACGCAATAATCTTCTTTATAGAAGGAGCGTATGTAATATATAAGATAAGTTACTTGTTTATTCTAGAAATTCTCATATGAAGATTATTTCCCTTAATTGCCTCCATGTTCCCATTGACTGACTTAGCAAAAGTCAGAATTAATCGTATTTTTACTTACGGGCATAAAATAGGCTCTCAGTAATTTAGAACTAGAGCTCACGTTCGGAGAACAAAATGTGCCGATCGGGAATATAGATTCGACTTTATGCTTTTTTTCTGGCATTTCTGTGGTTTAAAATAAACAATACTTTAGTGATGATCGGCGTGCTTATCAAATTCATTGCTTTTTGTTAGCTAAAGTGTTTTTTCATAATGCTGTTTATTAGGTAGTGATTGTTCAGTGTTAAATCTAAAGTTTGTAGCAGTTTTTTATTTTGTTAAGATTGAGATAATATGATTATTGAAAAATATGATCGTGTATGATGTTATTGTTTAGGAGGTAATTTATATTTATATTTATATTTATATTTATATTTATATTTATATTTATATTTATATTTATATTTATATTTATATTTATATTTATACTTATATTTAGTTTTGGCTCTCCTATAGTTTGTTCTAGTAATTATTGTTAATGTTTTGCCTATTTAATTGTGATTGTTTATGCTTTTGATAAAAATCAACACATCCAACAAAAAAAACACACTATTGATACCATGTTTGACCGTACTTTCGATAAAGATGCAGTCATAAGACGCCCACAGTGTAAAGTATCTCACATAATATAGTTTTTATCCCTAGGACAGGAATCTCTTCTCAACGACATTGGACACGGGCAATCTGGATGAGGTCCACTGCATGACTTCATCACACGTGTATAAATAGTTTGTTTTTTATGGATCCACTTTAATCATCATTGTCAAAATGTTTGAGATAAGAGAGGAGAGGCGGGTGGGTAGGGAGGAGTGCCAAAATTTATGTTTTAAATAACACACTTTTTATGGACGTGTTATCATGCGATCTGGTTTAGACATAATGTTACATGAGTAACAGTAGCACAGCCAAGGGTTGTAGATAAAGTGATGGGAAATATGGGGCGACGTGGTGGTAGGTAGTACAAAGAGACGTGGGGAGGGGGGGATAAAAGTATAGTGATCCCGTCGTACCAATTCGATCCACGAAGCCGGTGAAGCAGCGTTCACCAGTTTCTTGAATACTAGGAGATTGTGTGGACAGCACAAGCCTATCCGCCTTTACTTTACCCTAAACTAAAGTCAGGTACTCAATAGAGCTGGGTAGACACAGGAAACCACCCTCCAGACCAGGGAATGAATACTGGCATTCACCAAGATTCGAACCCAGGTCCTTCGGTACGACGCCCTATACCCCCGTGGAATGTGGTAATATCATTTTTTTTGTGTGTTTAAGCCACGACCTTGATAAAGCTGATAACGGTTATTCTTCAGAGTGAGCTGAGATGCTTACAGTACCAGCTAATCAATGAGGATTAAGATTAAGATCAATTCAGATCCATTTTACATTGGATATCATTCTGTAACATTGGTAACGTTGATACATAAATTGAAGTGTCGTTTGGCATAATTTGTTTCTATTTAAATAGCCCAAATATACAAATATATATAGAGTTGACATATCCTTGCATAAGGAGTTATAAAAAGGTTATTCTTTAACAAAAGGCAAACAACGGAAAACGTATTTTTTAATGGTTAAACGATATATATATCTAGAGGTTATTTATTGTAGTCTGAAAGCGAAGTTATCCATTTAGATTACTAGAACACAGCTTAAAGTGATATCATATGAGTGGATAGTGTATATACACACAGCAAGGCCTACTCAACCAATACCTAACCAACTGAATACCTCACAATTCTCATACATAATCTTCCTTGACATATAAACAATAAACTCTAAATTTTTATTTAACAAATATAAAGCAATTCTTTAATCGTTCATTTATTGTTTGCGAGTGTAGCTTGAATTTTTACATGAACATTGCGTTTAAGACTTTAAAGATTTAGGCTGTGAATTGAGTTGCGTTGGTGGGCTGTTCTCGTGGTGCGCCGAGACGGAATCTTGTTTCCGAGACTTCACTTTGGAGTTTTTATCACAGGCTGCATAAGCTTCCTGCCATGTAACATCCACACCTCTGACTTCCTCCTCCGTTACGCCTAAAAATAGAATAATGATAAGACAATAGAAGTGTGTTGATGTAAATCTTGATTCTAGACATTAAAAACAAAAATTGTGGAGCCGGTTGGAACCTAAGAGCACCTCTGTACCCATTTATGGGCCCCAAGGTCTGGCGAAGCGTGAGAATCGTTCAAAAGACACATCAGTCAGCCAGAAAATACTCCTAAAAGATGCAATTTCTTGTATGATAAATAGTTTGATAGTGTGGACAAACGTCTAATGTGCATGAGTACAAATGGTTCTTTAATATTGTTTTTAAGTATACTGTAATCAAGTCAAATATCAATATCAATATAGTATCTTAAACCACCGATACGATTTCATTAAGAGTACACCTGTGGACGAACGCATTTGGGGGGGGGGGGGCGGAGGACAGCTCCTGTGACTGGATGTTCAGACCTATAGTCTGAGATTTGTGCTACCGGGCGACAGTGCAGGTATTCGAGCGGGCCACCATGTTAATGATGGGGGAAATGCCGCAGGTGGGGAGAGAAGAACTGCCGCGGGCTGATTCATCTCGGACAGGATCTTGGTCCCACGGGATACTTTACTTATAATTATACGTATACATTGACTTAAGAAATAAATGAAAACCTTTAACATTGAGTTTATTAAATAGTTAGTTGTTTGCTAAACATGTACAAGAACTTACAATTTTTTTATAAATCTGCTTTACACGCCATTGATATTGATGTCATTAATTGGATTCTGAAATCTGAAACATCAAACAATACCATCAATCATTACCATCAAAATATACCATCGAACACCATTATAATATTTTACAGATTTTTTAAATAAAAATATCAAAGACAATATTTGTTAAAGGATTCACTTCGTCTCTCCGTGGTCATGGCACAATGTGGCCAGCACAATTCGCCGTCACCTATATTCTTCTGCAAATAAATACCCATCAGAAATGGGCGGACTCAGAGAAAACCTCCAAGGGACAATCCTCGTCGCGTTTAACAAAGGTAGTTTTGAACCCGACACACCGAGCTTACACTAGACCTCAGCGTACCTTATGATGTACATGAATAAATTTCTATCTTAGCTTCCATAGATCTAGTATATGTACCTCTTTACTCTCTCTGTTCAATAATATAAGTAGTAAAGTAAAGTACCCGTCGGACCGAATTGATCCATAGGGCCGGCGAAGCAGCGTTCGCCAGCTTCTGTGGCCACGGTATACTTGGTGATTGTGTGGCCAGCACTATACAGGTACCCATCAGAGCTTGGGTAGACTCAATGAAACCCTCCAGACCCCCCCCCCCCCCGGGGAAGAAATCCTAGCCTGCACCAGGATTCGAACCCGGAACCTTCGGTAGGACAGCCGAACGCGCTGCCGCACGGCCACCGTGTCCCTGTCAATAATATAGAGTCTTATAAAATTACCGATGCAGATTTTTACACATTCACACACACACATACACACACATGCATAAGCGCACATGTTTGTATATATTTACTGAATGCACCATGTTTTCCACAAAATCAATCCAAACTGTCATTCAAATATATTGCTTCCCAGGTCGCCTACCTAGATAATAGAGTTTATATAAAGCCTCCTATTGTTGTGAATATCAATATTTCGTTTTATCCATTCCAGCTATTGAGGATACATCTAAAGTCTAATAGTTCAATTAATAGTCAAACGCTAAACGTTAAAGTAATGAGCGCTGTAGTCACTTGCTATTTGTCATTTCATTTTATACTACATACTACACAACAATGCCAACCTCTGCTGTTAATCTTGTCTATATCGTCTTTCTTTCTACACTAACCTCAACGCTTCTGTTTTCAATTCTGGCAATCGGAATTGTAAACTGACGTACTTGATCATGCGTATAAATAAGCGTAGGCCTAGCGAGTCAACATGTTTATGACAGTGTTAAAAATAAGTTGGTGTCATGATCATTCCTACGTTTTAAAACATGCCTATGACACAGCTGAACAACTATCCGTTTTACCACAATGTAATGTAGAGAAACCTATGCGATTCCTTAAGAACAGCTTTTCGGCATTGTGAATCGTGGAAAGGGATTGGCAATAAAAAATATAAGTTAGACAGCTAGCTAACATGTAGACTACTGATCCGACGCGAATGATTTTGCACTAGACTTGCCAGTAAGCCTATTACGGTGGAATACACCAGTCTCAACAAGACATTGTTTTTAAAGAATCATTTAGTTACTGTTACTTTAAATCGAAAAAAAAAATGTATATATATATAATACTAATATAGGCCTATAAATATAGATAGAAAGAGAGAAAATAATGTATTATACATGACTATAGTAATCAAAAAAATCTACAACAAAATACATGGCGATTATATGTATCTATCTATCTATCTATCTATCTATCTATATATATATATATATATATATATATATATATATATATATATATATATATATATATAATCACCATGTATTTTGTTGTATATTTTTTTGATATATATTGTAATATATATATATATATATAATCTTATTAGTTTGTCTAAATTTCATTAAAAGCCTTTGAAATGTAATTACAATAATTATACTTATTTTGTTGGACTCAACTATTCTTTTGAAGAAAATATTTAAAACATAGGGCAAACTTTAAGGAACTTATAATCACACATATATATCTATTAGACAATTCAGAAGAATATGAAAGCTTTACCTGGAAACTGTAAAGCTGACGTCCTTGTATTGACATTGAAGTCAGACTAGTAGGGTCCAGTGGTTTAACTTTACAGCGACAGTCAAAATCGATAACTTCAACGTTGTAGATTCAAACCGTAACTTCAGAATAACAAATGAATAGGAAAAAATCACACGAGTGGAAACCCTCGTGATATTAACGCCTTTCCCGTGTATTGAAATAAGTTCTACTTCTTTGTTGGCTGCAAGCTCTCTTGTGCCGGCTTAGCATGTTGGTTTACGTTACAAATGTACAACTATTACATCTGATACAGCATATCATAAAGGGGTGTTGCTTTATTAGCCCGCGACGCTTTCTGCACTTTGCAACGCTGTGTTTGAATTACAAGATAATGCTTAGTTAGCATTTTAGCTCATTGGAGTTATGTCTACATCGAAATATTTCACCAACTGTAAGTTATATATTTCATTCATCCTTCTCTTCTTTATTATTCTGTTTTTCTTAAAAAAAAAAAAAAAATTTAAAAACATGGATTTATAATTTCAATAAAGATATTCTTGCAAACAGTCGTCTCACAGATGTGCAACAAAAAGCCCATTGATGAAGGACTTTGGGTCGAATCTCGGTAAAACCGCCAGGAAGTGTTTTTTTTTAAATATAATTTCATGGTTTAGAGCAAGGTTCGACAACCTACGGCACGCGTGCAGAGTGATTGTCATTGGCACGCGGAAGACTACCCAAAAATGTGTGTGATTAATACGTATCAATTTCGCTTAACGATAGCTATATGTCCTTACTTCAAAACTTCCGCAGCAGCTTGATGGGCTGTTTCTAAATTTAGGGCCTCTAGCCTCTAGACTACCAGTTCCGTTCAGCCGTTCTTCTCCATGGTTCCATTGTCTTCCTTTCAACCTTTTACCCAGGACTGTCCTGGGGAGGTAGTTAGCTGACAGTCTGAAGACGTGTCCCATCCATCGCCATCTCTTTGCTGGTGGGCGGTGGGGCCACTCCTGATAGCTTACTTAAGTCCTCATTCGGGTAGTGTTTTGACTAGATGATATTGAGGATGCGTCTTAGGCTTTATGTCTCGAAGACATCTATTTTCCATTCAATGGTCGTAGTAGATTCCCAGCATTCAGATCCATGCAAATTGTAAATTATTATAATTTTTAAAAAGAACAAATTAATACGATAAAAAGTTACTATCATTGTTATAAACGACAAAACATTATTAACATTTGTGATAAAAGTTAGACAATACTTTTGATGTTGTTACAAATGAGAATTTGAAAAGACCTTTTTTTACAGGTGTTAGTGAGGAGTTTATTTGGCAGAAAGATAAACCACTGTCAGAAGCGGACAAGGAATGCACAAAGAATCGCCACGACCAGTTCTTCGACATCTCCGAGTTGAAGGAAAAACTCCTCCCAGAATATGCCTGCGATAAAGATTTAATACAGCAGGCAGAACAAATGGCGAAACTCACCGTTCGATTAATAGTAGTGGAAGATGGAACGAACCTCCGTTACGGCAGCGGCTTCATCCAAAGGGTCAGGCGAGGAAGAGGCGCCAGGTGCCCCGATAAAACTTGTCAACTCCAGGGCGCCAGCCATACGTGGGGCGTGCTCACCGTGACAACGGTACATCACGTCGTGAAATCTCAGCAGGAAGCAGAAAGTGTCCAAATTTTCCCGTCTTTTGCTGAGAGTAAACCATCGGAATTTAAAAATAAAGCGTTGTCTGGGTACAAGCTTTTGGAGACAGACAAAGAGGGCGGCATTTACGACTTGTGCGCTGTTGAATGTTTTTCTCACAACATGCCGCTTGTCAATGAATTTGAAAGGGTTGTAAGTGAGTTTGAAGACCTTCAAAAACGAACCTACCAAAAGTACAAAGACAATAAGGAAAAGCTTGTTATAATGATAGGTCATCCACACGGTGGACCTAAGAAGGTCAGCTTAGGCAAGTGGACCAACAAGCAGAACCTAAAAGACATACGGAGCACCCAAAACTGGTGCCAGTACCGGCACACTGCGCCCTCTTGTCCCGGGAACAGCGGTTCCCCTGTTCTCATACTCGGCCAGCCCCTGTGCGGGTACGGCTACTGGTTCGGGCACCCCCACAATCACAGCGCCTGGGATAAAAAAATGAACGAGACCGTGACTTCCATCGGCGCTGATAACATAATTGACGACATCAGTTAACCCGTTACGACATGTTCATTCGACGATTTATGCAGACACGACTATTCCAACATGTTTAGTTGATAACTGGCATATCACTCAAATACAGCTTTTTCTATTTATAACCAAATAAAAAATTGTACTGAACCAAATCACTTTTTTTCGTTGTAAATCCTAATGTTACATTATTTATTTTTTAAATCTGTTTATATTTTTCAATGTAATTACTAGCTAAGTTACCCGGCGTTGCTCGGGGTTCAAAAGGCCTGCAGTTTATGAAATAAAGTATACAATTTGAGCGTTCACAAAACCACTTACTAAAATTAAATTAAAAATTGATTCAAAATATGCATCATATACATATTTTATATATAAATCTCAAAAGGAGTGTGTGGCTGGCTGGGTATGTACGTAATGCATAATCTTTTTTTTTTAACTGGACATAATGACGTGTTCTGTGTGTTACTGTGGTGAACACTGTCAAGGTTTTACATAAGGATGACCAATGCGGTCATTAATGAGAATAGAATTAAGGAAAAGATTTGTTTCACGTTGAAATTGCCGGTAACAAATTTTATATAATTTGTCTTCACAAAATGAGAAAGAGAAAAAAAAAAGGCTGGCGTTGAGATTATATTTATGACGTCATCAAACTTTGTGAATGAACTTTTTAGAATGAAGGGGAATATTTATTTCACACTCTATACTGAGTCTATACGGTGTCAAGCATATTCATGTACGTAGCCCGATGGAGAAGCGGGCACATATATGCTAGTAGATAATAATAATTATTCGGTCTATCGACTACTTGTGATGCATAAATCTTAAGTCCCCGAGTAACATTTGGTTCTAACCAGCAGATTCTCGGTTATGTATTCAATCATTGGAGATTTCTTCTATTCTGAAATAAGAGTACATTTATTTATATATGCGCCAAACGTAGGCCTATAGCAATGGGCTGGTGCCAAATGTTTATCAATGTATGGCCGCCAAATGTATAACATGGGATCTTCTGTCTTCTGTGAAAGGTCTAGTTTATAAGTTAACTAGTGGTTATGCCCGTCAAAATGACGGATAAACGAATGACTACAATGTGTTTTGTTAAGAGAGAAAGAAAAAAGACTATTACAATACAAACTGGAGTGAGAACGTTTCTTTTCGGTATTAATTTTTTTTGTTCTTTTTCATTGCTCTGGTTGCCCTGACCCTGGCATATGTATAAGAATTGTTGCTGTCAAACTTCTGGTACTACTGTGCCCGTGGGCCTCAAAGACTGGCGTAGTGGGTAAACCGCCGATACATTCCCATTAAAATACACCGGCGGGCGAACGCATGGGGGACACCCTCCGCAGCGGGTCCGAGATCCATTACACTGCCGAGAGGCCATGGGGTCTCGGTGGAGAGGAAGCAATGGTAGCTGCAATCCCGTCTCGAGAACGACCTGGTGTCTGGATGCCTGCACCTATAGTATAGGATTTGTGCTACCGGGTGACAGTGCAGGTATACGGATGAGCCACCACGTGAACGGTCGCTGGTCTGCGGAAACCTCCCCTGTTACACGGCACGCTACGCCTTCGACGTGTCGGGGGTGGCTGGAGCCAGGACAGAGATTGCTCAATCCTAAGCAATACATAAATAAGAGTCTAACAGTAACAAAAGACTGGCGCCAAATGAATATAGAGCAAACATTTGTTAATTTTATTGTTCATGACTCTTCAATTTTTTAAATCACTTTTAGTCCTTAGCAAGGCTACACAATCTAGTGAACTGTCAACCTTATAAAAATATATAGAACACCTTAAGATATCATGAATATAAGTTTTATCGCCTATGAAAATTGAGAAATTGAAATTTCCATTACGTTGTATACTAAAAACTATACGCCAATACTATTTCAACTTTTAACATATATATCTATATTAAAAACAACAACAACCAAAAACTAAAAACTATTAAATTAAAATAAGTGTAGGCTATATGCCGAAATGATTTAAGGCTCAAAGCCAGACATTCTTGCCAGAATAGTTTTTAAAACGGCGACTCACAGCAAGCTTAAGTGCTCATGGCAAAGTAGAAGTATCTTTTTTTTTTTTTTTTGCAAGATCCGTCTGGTGATGCTGGTTTTCATGTATAGACGTGGACGCTTTTCATGCTCATCACAGCAGATCACTAGAGAAAGGCCCCTGAAAAGAGATGCTTTCCGCAAGATATCTGAACATCTCATACACGCAGCAAACGTAGCTCCCCGCGAACAAATTCTCTAACGTCATCAGCTCATGGGAAGACCAGCTCACCACCATTAAGAGAAGGTAACTGAGATGGTAAGTGGTCATGGTTCGAAGGGCTTGAAATCTTTTATATTATTAAGCCATACAGATCTGTATAAATGATGCTTAAAAAAAGCAGGGGTATGTTGACAAAATCCTTCATTGTTTATCCCCCTTACGGTGGTGATGAATCAGATTTTAGATCATCTAAAAGAGTCAAAATCCTTAAATCACATGGTTGTGGAGAAAGAATTGAATCGTTGTGATTGTAGAGAAAGAATTGAATCGTTGTGATTGTAGAGAAAGAATTGAATCGTTGTGATTGTAGAGAAAGAATTGAATCGTTGTGATTGTAGAGAAAGAATTGAATCGTTGTGATTGTAGAGAAAGAATTAAATCGTTGTGATTGTGGAGAAAGAATTGAATCGTTGTGATTGTAGAGAAAGAATTGAATCGTTGTGATTGTAGAGAAAGAATTGAATCGATGTGATTGTAGAGAAAGAATTGAATCGTTATGATTGTAGAGAAAGAATTGAATCGTTGTGATTGTAGAGAAAGAATTGAATCGTTGTGATTGTAGAGAAAGAATTGAATCGTTATGATTGTAGAGAAAGAATTGAATCGTTGTGGTTGTGGAGAAAGAATTGAATCGTTGTGATTGTAGAGAAAGAATTGAATCGTTGTGATTGTAGAGAAAGAATTGAATCGTTGTGATTGTAGAAAAAGAATTGAATCGTTGTGATTGTAGAGAAAGAATTGAATCGTTGTGATAGTAGAGAATGAATTGAATCGTTGTGATTGTAGAGAAATAATTGAATCGTTGTGATTGTAGAGAAAGAATTGAATTGAATCGTTGTGATTGTAGAGAAAGAATTTAATCGTTGTGATTATGAAGAAAGAATTGAATCGTTGTGATTGTGAAGAAAGAATTGAATCGTTGTGATTGTAGAGAAAGAATTGAATCGTTGTGATTGTAGAGAAAGAATTGAATCGTTGTGATTGTAGAGAAAGAATTGAATCGTTGTGATTGTAGAGAAAGAATTGAATCGTTGTGATTGTAGAGAAAGAATTGAATAGTTGTGATTGTAGAGAAAGAATTGAATAGTTGTGATTGTAGAGAAAGAATTGAATCGTTGTGATTGTAGAGAAAGAATTGAATCGTTGTGATTGTAGAGAAAGAATTGAATCATTGTGATTGTAGAGAAAGAATTGAATCGTTGTGATTGTGGAGAAAGAATTGAATCGTTGTGATTGTAGAGAAAGAATTGAATCGTTGTGATTGTAGAGAAAGAATTGAATCGTTGTGATTGTAGAGAAATAATTGAATCGTTGTGATTGTAGAGAAAGAATTGAATCGTTGTGATTGTTTATTTTTATTATTCCTACGGATCCGAAGTGTGGCATTCACGAATATATAGTATTACAAGGCAATTTATTCACCATAATAAATTATGGATGAGACCTTCTATTTAGATCACACAAGTATAATTATGATTTATAATGTTATTACGGCTAGAGCCCCCATTCAATTTATGAAAATAATAGTTATAGTATTGTTATTATTAGTGTGAGTATCCTTGTATTAGTGAAGATCTTATTATATTATTCTGAAGTTTATTTGTAGTTGTCTAGAGTATTCCTGGTTCTTATAATCCCCTGGCAATTCACATAGCGTAGTTTTAGAGTTTTCAGTTGATTTACTTCATGTATAATTATTTATGTGGCTCATATTATACAGCAAGAACCTCGATGTCGAGTGGTAGTGTAGATTATTAATATAGTTGAATAAATATTACACATACACACATGTAGATAACTTTGAAATATTGACGTAAACCAAGTTGTGTAGAAAGCAACGATAAATTTGGTTTAATTTACAACATCAATCCAGTAGGAATCCAAATAATATTATATACACAATCAAGAAATACACATATTCCAATTAGTAATGAATATCCTCAATGAACATATAGCATTGTAGTTAATAGTAGAATAATAAATTTTCCATAATACAACTCAAATAGAAACGATTCTCAGAGACTCAGAATCTTAGATGTTATCCGATCGAATGTACGCCAAGAACTGACTAAAAGTGTCGAATCGCGTAGAAATATATTACGGGTCAATCGTTGGAAAAACCAGACAGCCTAGTGACACGAATATTTTAATCAAGCCTGCATGTTGACTGCGTGATCAGAATGTTTTTTTATTAAGAACAAGCAATAATGCTCTAACAAAATAAGGAGAGACCGGACGGCCTTGACACGCTGTAGGTACGTGCACAGTTCATGTTTTTATCGAGGTTAATAAAAAACAATAATGCTCAAATTAGGTTAGGAAAAACCCGGGGGAAACTTTGAGCTGAGAAATATTTATATCGTTTAAACGCAATTCGCTTAAATGATTCAGTTGGTTTATTAACATTACAATGTAGGGAATTTACGTTTCGTAACAGTCGCCCGTACCAAAAGGAAAAGAACATTGCATACTAAACAATAGAAGTGTGCAATTTCTTTTAGAACCGCCTGCACTTAACTTTAGTTCTAAACAATATACAAAAAAAAAAAAACTGACTCCACCTGGGTAGTCCTTTAAATAAGACAAGTAAGGGAAATAATTTATTCTATTAAACCCTCATCATATAGGATCTTAAGTTATCCTTAGACCATAACACATGTTCGCGTTATTAAAAAAATTATACTCTCTGAGATATCATTCCTTATAAACATCATCATCTTATTTATAAGGTAAAAATCAACATAACTAATGTTATCATATTAAACAATTCAATCATTAATTAATTCAACTTAAATGAAATTAATATTTAAATAAACTTAAGAGTAAGAATTTAATCTTAAGTGTGTAAGCATGTGAAGTGTATGCACATTACTCTATTTTGGTTTTTACATAATCACAACTATAGCTTGATTGTTTCAAAATAAGGATGTACATTTCTGTTCATTCATTATCTTACTAATAAAGAAAATTATGTCCATAAATCAATAATACTTAAAAGTAACTTATTAGGTTTTTTCTTTTTTCTTACAACAATAATAATATTTGTTTTAGCAAATGGAAATATTCATGGCATAAAATAAGGCATAAGATATTGCATAAAATAATCACAACATATTCATGTATTCATGCATTTATATTTTAAATGATCCAATTCTCTTAGTTAGGATTATCAGAATATATACATAAAGTTATCTATTTCCTTATACATTTGTTACATGCGCGATAGGGTGTCCGCGACGATGTTATCTTTTCCAGATAAGTGAGTTATTTTTAAGTTGTAAGCTTGAATAAACAAACTCCATCTTAGAATGCGCTGATTTTGTTTGATGCGGGAAAGAAATACTAGTGGATTGTGATCAGTGAATATCTCGATTGGGAACTGAGAACCATTTACATAGTAATTGAAATGTTTCAATGCTTGGATAAGTCCTAGTAATTCCTGCTCTATTGTGCTATAATTTACCTCATGTGGGTTAAATTTTTTTGAACAAAAGCTAATGGGATGTTCAAGTGAATCATCTCCTATTTGTGAGATTACCGCGCCCATTCCTGTATTACACGAGTCTACCGTTATTCTGAAGGGTTTAGTATAATCAGGTGAGACTAATACTGGTGCCTTGGTCAGTATGTCTTTTATATCGTTAAAGGCTTGGTCACATTTCTGAGTCCACTTAAATTGATTTTTCTTTCTCAAGAGATTTGTCAAAGGGCAAGTGATAATAGAAAAGTTTTTACAAAACTTCCTGTAGTACCCGGCCATACCCAGAAATCCTCGAAGTTGTTTCTGCGTTTTAGGGACAGGGAATTCCTGTATAGCTTTGACTTTGGCATTCACTGGTTTTACTTTGCCATTACCCACTACATGACCTAAATATTCAATTTCTGCATGGCAAAATTGACTTTTAACTAGGTTTATAGTAAGATTAGCCTGTTTTAGTTTTTGGAATAATAGTTTTAACTGATGTAGATGATCATTAAAGTTATTACTGAACACTACGATATCGTCCAGATATGCATGGCATTGTGGGATATCATGGATAATAGTGTTTATTAGTCTTTGAAAACTAGCTGGAGCATTGACCATTCCGAATGGCATTACTTTAAACTTATATAATCCATCAGGAGTAACAAAAGTTGATACCTCCTGAGCCCTATCTGTTAATGGGATTTGGAAATAAGCTGTTAGTAAGTCAATCTTAGTTACATAGTTTGCAGTGCTTACTCTATCGATTAAATCATCTATCCGTGGTATGGGATACGAATCTGTTTTTGTCACTTGGTTTAATTTCCTATAGTCTACACAAAAGCGTAGTGAACCATCAGATTTGGGAACCAACACACATGGGGATGACCAATCACTGTTACTGTGAGTAATTATATCATTGCTCAGCATATAATCAATTTCTTTACGGATGTGTTCAAGTTGTATGGGATTAACCCTATACGGATGTTGTTTGACAGGTTTAACATTATCATCTTTTAAAACTACATCATGGGTAACCAAAGTTGTTTTGTTAGGAACATCACTAAACAAATTTACATGATCATAGATTAAACCCTTGATAGAAGTCTGTTCACCTGAGTCTAGATGTGCCAGTTTATCATTGAGGTTTTTAAGTGCTTCAGTGTTTTGAAGTTTACTTTCTATGATTGTCTTTTTAAATTTAGGCGGGGGTGTTTCAACAGTTTTGATAGCACTCACTGGCCTAATGTCAGTTTGTTCTTCCCTAACAACATAAGGTTTTAGCATGTTTATATGGCACAGTCTCTGTGTTTTCCTTCTATCAGGGGTTTTTACAAGGTATGTTACATCACTGATTTTATCTAAAACCTGATATGGTCCTGTATATTTTGCACTCAGGGGTTGTCCAGACAATTGGGTCAACATGAGGACTTTATCACCAGGATGGAAACATCGGTATCTGGCCTTGACATCATAGTACCCTTTCATTCTTTTCTGAGCCTGCAAAAGATTATCTTTAACATGATTAAAAGCATGATAGATTCTATTGCTAAATTGTTCCACATAAGCTACGAGTCCAGTCTCTTCATCAGGATTTAACAAGGTTTCCTGCAACAGTTTTAGAGGTCCTCGAACTGAATGTCCAAACACTAACTCGAACGGACTGAATCCAAGAGATTCCTGCACAGTTTCTCTAGTCGCGAAAAGAGCGAATGGAATACCGCGATCCCAGTCTTCAGTGTTCTCAAAACAGTATGTGCGGAGCATGGTTTTCAGAGTCTGATGATATCTTCCTAGGGCACCTTGGCTTTGCGGATGGTACGCAGTTGAAGTTGCATGTTGGATGCCTAGTTTCTTTAAGACCTGGTTAAACAGCTTTGATGTAAAGTTAGATCCTTGGTCTGACTGTATAGTCTTTGGAAGACCGTATCTTGAACAAAATGCAATCAGTGCGTCAGATATCTTATCTGCGTTAATGGTGCGTAGCGGAATAGCTTCAGGATATCTCGTGGCAGTGCACATTATAGTGAATAAGTACTGGTGTCCTGTCTTTGTTTTAGGCAAAGGACCTACACAGTCTATTAGCAAGTGGCTAAATGGTTCTGCAAAGGCGGGTATTGGCTTTAGAGGTGCTACCGGTATAGTCTGGTTAGGTTTACCAACTATCTGGCATGTATTGCATGACTTGCAGTATTTTGTGACGTCACGATGTAGTCCAGGCCAATAGAAGTACGGAAGAATTCGACGGTAAGTCTTGTTCACTCCTAGATGACCAGCCTATGGCGTTGCATGAGCCATGTGTAAGATGTCATTACGATATATGGCTGGTACCACAATCTGACTTCCTTCTCTGCAATTGTCATTATCACATTTCACATCTCTCCATTTTTGCATTAATATTCCCTCCTTCAGAAAAAATCCATTTCCGTTCATTTCTGCCTCCTGTTCAGTTATCACCTTTTTCTTCAGGTGTTTAATTCCTGAATCTCTATTCTGTTCTAATAGGAGTAATTGTCGAGGTGACAAATTACTTTCAGTAGTCTTGACTGAGGGACCACTCAAGATGTCAGCCAGGAAAGTTGCCTGTAGGTCAATTTCTGGTTCTATTTTTGACTTTGACATGGTTTCGACAGACTTTTGTTGTTGGGCCATACCTCTCGTGACGATGCATATAGGTTTGATAAAGCTCTCACTTTTATTGAGGTATTGTTTTTTCTTGGATATGGAATGCACCACATCTCCAGCAATATCATTTCCCAGTATTAAAGAAACGCCTTTAAACGGAAGTGATTTGTACACACCCACAACTACATTTCCAGTGAAGTACGCACTCTTCAGCTGTATTTGATGCAAAGGAACTTGTACATTTTTCCTTGATACACCTTGAATAGTAAGATCCTGTCCTGTATATGTCGATTGTGACGTAGGAACAGTATTCTCTAAAAGTAGTGAAACCTCAGCCCCTGTATCACGGAGTATTCTGATGTTCTTTTCACTAGTGACACCATTTATTATGGATGACACGGTACCTTCTTCAATGAATGGTAAACAATTGCTTGGTATCTCAGTATCGATGAGATCTGTATCCAAGTTATTTTTGTAAGAGGTATGTTTAGTACTCATGGTGGTTCTATCTGATATAGACTCCTTGGAGCTCAGATTAGAATTAGAATTATTGAAAACCATTGTCTCTATTTCAGGAACTATTTCTGGTTTCAAGTTTCCAAGATACGTGTGTTTTGTCAGGTTATCTGCATTAGCACTAGGTATCTCTGTTTGAGTTCTAATATCCTTCTTTACATTTTCATGAGTTCTTTGTTTTGGCATTGCTACATACGATAAGACAACATTCTTTTTATTCGGGTTCCCATTCAATATCCAGCACTTTTCCTTAGTATGTCCAATTCGTTTACAATGGCTACAGGTTGGCTTGGAATTTGTTGGACCTTCATTGCTCTGCTGATGTCTCTTTGATTGATAGGATTCATTTGGATTCATGGTTTTCTTTTCTACCTTCATATCTCGATTCTGGAATTTAGATTTATCAACTGTTGTAAATTTATTGCTGGAATGGATAATAACATATTCGTCTGCCATCACTGCTGCTGTTTCTACTTGTTCTACACCTTTGTCTGCTAAATGTATTCTTACATCACCTCTGATGTTATTGTTAAAGTCTTCCATTAGCATAAGATTAGCTAATTTATCAAAGTCTTTGTTTACACCTTTGGATCGAATCCATCTTTCAAAATATTTCTTTTTCTGTCTTAGAAAATCAACATGGGATTGTTCCTGTTCTTTCTTAGACTCACGAAACACTTTTCTATATTTTTCAGGTGTTAATGCATAACTTAGCAGTACTCTATTCTTGATCAGTTCATAATCATACAATTCCTCTTCAGTAAGACTTAATACAACATCAAGTGCCTTTCCTTTGTTCAGAGCTGAGCGTAGAAGTATAGCTTTCTTGCCCTCGGGAAATTGATAGTCTCTAGCGTTTCTCTCGAAAATCATGAAGAACTCTTCCACCGAATTATCTTCAAAAACTGGAATATGTTTCTTAAACTTATACAGTTCTGCATCTGCTTCAGAGCTTGCATTCGAATGATTTGACGTACGAGACCTTGCTATCTCAATTCTTTCTTGGCTTGCTATTTTCTCTCTTGCTATTTCTCTTTCCATCTCAATTCTCTTGTTTTCTCTTTCCATCTCTAATTCCATCTTTCTTAACTCAAGTTTAAATTTCAATTCTTCACTTAAGTCACCAGTTGTATGCTTTACTCTTTGTTTTATAGGAAAAGGTAATTCATCATCTGATTCATCATTAATGTTATCATTAGCAGTAGTTTCTTCAATAATTAGTGTACCTTGTTTTCTTAAACACTCAGTTACCTCTTGAAGTAATTTAGTTTTTGATGGCCTAGTTTCTGTGATAGAAATGCCAAATGATTTAGCCAATTCTTTTAATTGTATCATTGACATTTTATTAAGCTGTTCTGAGGTTAGATCAAATATTTCTGGATCCAATGTAAGATTATTTGTGGCTTCCATTTTATATTATTAAAAGTTACTGTAAATCTTGTTAATAATACAATAAAAGTGTCCAACTTACTTTCTGTCCTTTGAATAATTCACTACACCACACAGTTCAGATTTTTCACAACAAGGTCATAAAAATAATACTTTCTTAGAGTTACTTTGTTCGATAAGGTAATACACCAGATAATTTTCCAGGCTGAATAGTTAAGTTTTCCGATTCTCAATAGCAATGTTCAATTCAATCACAATCTTTAGTATATTGTATATTGTTCATATTTTCCAACACAATCCATCCAAGTTACGAGTATGTATTACGGCAGTTGTAAATAGTTTGTGTAAATAGTATAACGATTCTTGAAGTTGAAGTAAATCCTCTAAACGTTTGTTAGTAAATCACTGACGAGCAAAACCCATTTTATTACAAGGCAATTTATTCACCATAATAAATTATGGATGAGACCTTCTATTTAGATCACACAAGTATAATTATGATTTATAATGTTATTACGGCTAGAGCCCCCATTCAATTTATGAAAATAATAGTTATAGTATTGTTATTATTAGTGTGAGTATCCTTGTATTAGTGAAGATCTTATTATATTATTCTGAAGTTTATTTGTAGTTGTCTAGAGTATTCCTGGTTCTTATAATCCCCTGGCAATTCACATAGCGTAGTTTTAGAGTTTTCAGTTGATTTACTTCATGTATAATTATTTATGTGGCTCATATTATACAGCAAGAACCTCGATGTCGAGTGGTAGTGTAGATTATTAATATAGTTGAATAAATATTACACATACACACATGTAGATAACTTTGAAATATTGACGTAAACCAAGTTGTGTAGAAAGCAACGATAAATTTGGTTTAATTTACAACATCAATCCAGTAGGAATCCAAATAATATTATATACACAATCAAGAAATACACATATTCCAATTAGTAATGAATATCCTCAATGAACATATAGCATTGTAGTTAATAGTAGAATAATACATTTTCCATAATACAACTCAAATAGAAACGATTCTCAGAGACTCAGAATCTTAGATGTTATCCGATCGAATGTACGCCAAGAACTGACTAAAAGTGTCGAATCGCGTAGAAATATATTACGGGTCAATCGTTGGAAAAACCAGACAGCCTAGTGACACGAATATTTTAATCAAGCCTGCATGTTGACTGCGTGATCAGAATGTTTTTTTATTAAGAACAAGCAATAATGCTCTAACAAAATAAGGAGAGACCGGACGGCCTTGACACGCTGTAGGTACGTGCACAGTTCATGTTTTTATCGAGGTTAATAAAAAACAATAATGCTCAAATTAGGTTAGGAAAAACCCGGGGGAAACTTTGAGCTGAGAAATATTTATATCGTTTAAACGCAATTCGCTTAAATGATTCAGTTGGTTTATTAACATTACAATGTAGGGAATTTACGTTTCGTAACAATAGACAGTGTAACTGAACATACAGGTAAAAAAATCTATCAGTTAAAGTTACGCTATGTTACAGGTTACAAGAAATTCAATATTTTAAAATCTGTTTGGTTCTACAACTTATAATATTGACAATTCTATAACTTTTAATATCGACAATTATATAACTTATAATTTTGACAAATCTTTAACTAATAAAATTGACAATTCTATAGCCAATAATATTGACAATTCTATACTTATAACATGGACGATTCTATAACTAATAACATTTATCAATTCTATAACTAATAAAATTGACAATTCTATACACACAAGAAAGTCACGTGATGTGAAGTGTATACATTTGTATCGGAGAATAAAAGTCCTAGACATACATTCACACACACACACACACACACACACTAGCCAGTGTCCATATTTACTTAAGGCACATTAAAACGAGCCCCCCAAACACACAGTCTTTCAAACATAGGCAAGAACCTGATCTTTCTACTTGTTCGTTTCAATAAAGAAAACACATTTTCGTTTTTTGTTTTTCAAGAGAAAACGAGTTGATCAGGAAGTAGGTCGTTATGTAAATTTGATGAAAGTTTCCATCTTATTGTAAAGTTTACCATCGGGTTAACGCAGACGACACAGTGTCAAAAGTAGCATCTTTCGTTTCACTACCTTCTGCTGATCTTGCCTACGTACGTTCCCATCAGTAGAAGCTACGTGCCTTGAATTGAGACGTCCAAAATACTTTTTCTTTTTATCTGGCTCAAAAATTTTCAAACATTTTTTTTAAAAACTACAATTAGATCGTGATATTTTTTTTTCATTGTAGAGTTTGATCGTGACCGAAAGTGACACTCATAGATCAATGAAAAGATCGAATTAGTCTGGCTGATTTTATATTATATGATGTTTTTAGATTCGCTCATTACTTTACATTGAAATTCATGCCTAGCTGTTTTCCAACGTGACTATAGTGGACAATACGAATACACATTGAAAGTGTCTGTGTGTAACATCATGGGAAATATGCACAGACTTTCGCCCGTGACCATCTTCATTGTCTGTGTTTTCTTTGTTACTGTGCAGAGCCAACCTGAAGAATTAGGTAAGTATATAAATATGTTGTGATCTATGAGGATGAGATTATAATTAATTAACTCCCTTGTTTTTTATAGTAGTGATTACTTCCCTTTGTAACAGATGGTGACATTCTTTTTGCCGACCCTGGGTGAGTGACCCTTGTCCGTTTGGCCTGAGTGAGCACAGGGTGTGTATTCGGACCATGTGATGTGTAGTTTTTTTTTAGTGAGTAGAGAGTAGAGTGTAGTATTGATAGACTGGTTAGGCTGTGTTATTTAATGCTTCATGTGTTTTTCTTCAATCGTGTTATTATTGACTGTATTGAGCGTCGATGTATTGTATTATGTTCAATTAAAAGTTGTGTTAATTATACCTGCTGACGTCGTTTCTAAATTGCTTGGATGAAAGTTTGGGCGAGAGTTAAGGATTCTTCAAGGGTATCTTAAAGTCATTGAGGTAAGCTGCCCACCCTAGACAGCGAGACGTAAAAATAAATGTAGTAATAGTACATAGTAGATTATATTTTATTTATCATATATAATAAGATAATAATATTAAACTATAAAATCTAATCATTTAAATTTATATATAAGTAAAATAATAAATTATTTTTTAAGAACTACTTGTTAACAAAGCTTTTAATACCGTTTTCTATGTAATGGGTTTCCTGATATAGTAAGTAAACCGAAAACTTAACATTAATTAAAACCTTCACAAATACAACATCAGACTAAGTCTTGCAAACGTGTAGGGCGCAATAATCTGTTGTTTTTATCTGGTGTTGGAGTTGAGATAGCTCCCTCATTCCTCGCTCGCTCAATTGAAAACATGCATAACTTTGGTGGTAACCTGACTCAAAGGGAAATAATTTAAATCAGGGTCAGATAAGACATTGAGCTCTAAACTAGGTCAATAATTGAGTTTGATTGAGTTTAAATCATGTCATTATATCATCTGAGTTCTGATAACGCATGTCATTCTGGTCTTCTCAGAAGTTTTCACATACTTAATGTTCTAGTTAAAAATCATATTTTATAAATTTCTAAAATTATTTTAGATTTTGAGAGCATCTAAAACTGAATTATTTCTTCCATAGTTTCAGTTGAAGATAAATTGATGTTAGATAAAAAAAAAACAATATTAAATGACTTTACACTCACTGGACATTTTTTCAGGATTTACTTTATTTTTTAAATGCGTTTCTTACAAATTCAGTTGGTAGCCAGTGCTCCCACAAGAGAACTATCAATCTAGCTAGAGATGGGAAATGTCTGGTTCCTGTTAAGACGGCCTATGATTGGGTTACAGCTCAGGCTACCTGTGAGAGGGCAGGTGGCTCTCTTTACCAGGTAAATACGGTAGTTTGATGTCAGTTTTGCTTGACAGTAAGATGTCTGTGATTGAATTTGCAGACGACATCTCTCTTTTGGCACAGGAAACTTATAGTGGATCGAGTCCGGTTCGACACAGTATTGGAAACAACAACACGTTGTACCACATAGCCTGCTTTACATTAATTTTTTACTGCTGTTTTATTAAGAAGATAGAAAGAGCAGGGCAGAAATTGAAAAAAAAACCCAGAAATTAAAGAGAGAGAGAGAGAGGAAATAATAAATTAGTGCAAAAGAGATACAAAGAAAGAAAGTGAAAGAAAGTGAAATAAAGAAGGAGAGAGTCAAAAAGATAGAAATAAATATGGAAGAGTGAGAAAGAGAAATAAAAATTGGAACAAAGAGAGACAGGAGATAGAAAGAGAGAGAGAGAGAGAGGAAGAGAGAGAGGTAGAAATCAAAATAGAGAGCAGGAAAAATAAAAAGGAAGGGTTCGAATTTTGATGGTAAAAGTTTGAATGTTCTAGAAAGAATACTTTTTTCCCCGATTAAACTAGATTATGGAATAGATTCTAACTTTCGTTGTTTTGTTACTATGGTATTGGTAAGAAGGCTTTTTTTTTTACTTTTCCAGCATCCCAACGCCAACCTTGAGTCAAGTCAACAATTACTAAACTGCTTGACATCCATGTCAGATACCACATTTGATGACATGTGGCTGAACGCTGTGGGGCTATGGTATCCACACTTTTTCTGGGTCAACAGTAGGCCAACTTAACTTTGTTATTTATTTTTTTTATTTTTTTTTATTTTGGGAAAGTGGTGTGTGGGTGGGGGGGGGATCTGTAACAGTTGTAAGGTAGAGAAGCCGACCGTGACTGGTCAGTTGTTAGTATGCTGGTTGTTTGCGGTCGAGAGAGACTGATTCACGATATTTACGTCACGGGTCAGGTGTAGGGGAGAGTCGGTATGGAAGGACAAGTGTGTGTTGCAGGCAGAGGACGTAGAGAGTGGGTGATCTCCTAAGTAAGAAGAGATTCGCTAGATAGGATTCTGATATTCTTTGCATTGTATATTAGAAGTTATAAAGTGATTTTTTGCTGTTTACTATTCGGATAACTGTTCCTGTGTTCAGTTAATAAACCATATATAGGTCGGAGAACCAGAGTTGTTAAATATATATGTATGAAGTGTACATCCCATGTTTGTTGTGAAGGCCATTGCTGACGATCATATATTTATATACGGTATATAGGCCTATATCATACAACGTATGGCTATGTGACAGGTTCATTCGTTGCCTACACGTTCACTGTGGATTTCTATTTATATAAGAACGCTTGCAGACCGATTTTTTGCAAATGTACAGTGTAATAGTAATGTTATAGTCTAAGGGGAATAACTCAGTTAATACAGTTATAGAACTTACAAGCCAAAAGACTATAATATTATATACTAAGATAAATAATAAAATACTTCAGTTGTAAATCCTTTAGAATTTATGCCTGTTTAAACACTTTCTGTTCTATTCCTCCAATGAGAACTGCATTCATTATAGATAATTACTATTGTAGAGTGTCAATGCTCTTGTCATTGTACTGTTTTGTATATTTTTTGTCGATCATGTGTAAAACGCTTACAAGGATAATACAGAAGGTCTTAAAAAATTGCATATATATTTCTTAATATATCTTTAGTGGAAGCTAACTTATTAGTCTAGATGTAGTTAGAGGTCAGTGACCTATGCATGTTTTACTTTACAGTGACCTTGGTCAATAAGGTCAACTACTGCACTGAACTTGAGCCCCCAAAAGACGACTCCAGCAATGTTCCCATAACCAGTGACACCCTGAGCGTAGACTACTGCGTCTCCACGTGTCATGACAGAGGTGCCAAATACATTGTCATTCACGTGAGTAAAGTGTCATGTTTTGTGTGTCATAGATTGTCGTAGCTTCCTATGGATTCCAGAACTCGTATTGTTGTTTATTAGGCCCTACTGTTTTTTAGTTCAACTTAAGTTTCAACAAAACCAAAAGGGACTTCTAGGATATAAAATATTATAATTTACTACAGACAAGTTTACAATGGACACGGCGACATGGCGACATGGTGCTGTAAATGCTGTAATTGTCATTTTGAAGGTCTCCGGTCCGATGTTAGGTCCAAAACTTGTCCAGGAGCTTTTTTAAACTTAAAATTTTTACAGACGTTCCTTTTAGATAGAAGATTATAATAATAATAGTATTTGCACATAATGTAACCGCAGAGCGCATTTAACATATCTCCACTAGGCCCAAAACTTCTGCAGGGCGGCAGGGATCGGTTGGCGGCAGGGATAAGTACCCGCGACGTGTCGGTTGACAGTCCGGTGAATTTACCGCACGACCAGCCTACCCAACGCTGGTCGTGCGGTTTTTTGGTGGAGGGCTCCACATAATTGCGCGAATCAACAACAGCCAATTTCCGGGCTCTGGGCACTCACTGTCCGATAGCAACTATTTTCAGTAGGCTAAGGCTTGACCTAGTTTCGCGGTGTAGAAACTGCAGGGATGAAGATAACAGACTGGCGATTAGGTGCTATTCATGAATGCCCGGGTATGTTGGAGTGGAAAAAATGGACGAGAAATGCAATCATTTCGAGCTACTCAATATTGTGACATATTCTTGCTAAAAAAACTTTATATATATATATATATATATATATATATATATATATATATATATATATATATATATATATATATATATATATATATAAAGTAGACTGTGTGTGTGTGTTTATTAGTTAATTTAAACAAACGTGACCTTATTGTCTCATAGTATTATACATTTGCGATTTCAATTCCTTCGCTAGCTAAGTGATTTACGTATACCCATACAGGCGACCGGGTTCGATTCTCCAGTTAGTTTAATACCTTTTTTTCCCCTACATATTGGTAAAGGAATTTCACGAGCATTAGCGGGCAATTTAGATTTTTGTTAAATAAAAAGACTTGCCTACTTTTTAAACCGATTACAATATTTATTTTAAATTACTTTCCTAAACTCTTGAGTAAATAAATATAAATTATATCTTAGATTTATAGCTTTCAGTTCATTGTAGTCTATAATTTTTATTTATCTGTAGCTTATACAGACCTGTTTTATTTTCACCTAAGCAAAGCCGGGCAATTTAGCTAATTTGAAATAAACTTGTTATTATATTTTTTGTACTCTGCTCTATTTTTACAGAGTAGTGGCAACGCCCCTGAATGTTACTGTAAACATGATTTAGAGGCGAAATATCAGACACCGTGTCAAGTCGACTACGTCAATTATGCTGACTCGGCAACTTACTTCATCGTCCATGCTCAAGAAGGTAATGTCAGGTCTGAAGAAAAATATTTCAGGCTTTGACCAAAAACTATAATGAGATGGATCGCTTGATTTATTATTTCTGCTATTTCATAACTCGAAATCTTATTTTTCAGAAATTCTCGATCACATCCGGGTCCTATAGAATACCGGTTTAGTAATTTGCTATTCTTTTATCATGGAAAATAAAGATTAAAATGGAAAGTTGTGTACAGCTGAAGTCTTTAGGAGTCATTTGGGACAGTGTTATGGGCTGCGCAAGGAAAACATAACAGTTAAGCTCTAAAAATAGAACAAGCAGTCCATCTTTGCTTTGACGCATTGTTGAATGAAGTTCTCGTTTTGAGTATAAATGTATCCAGTAACATTTATTAAAAATGCCACTCTCCCATTCTTACAGACAGTTTGATCAAATTGGCCAGTTCCGAAGCTTTCTCCAAGACAGAGATTTTGTGTGCCACTGTTGATCAGACCACTAAAGACAGCAGAGAAATGAGAAGTGACACTTGCTTTACGTCACATCCGTTTCTATGCCTACTGGGTAATTACTTTCATGATTAAAGAATTATGTACATGTACGACAGTAGAGTTCAAACGTTAATTTGTGATCTATTGTTTTGAAGGGTATGATTTAAAGGATTCGATTTGCTTCCCAATGTAATTAGGAGCCGTTGTGAGTTCCCATTTTGACTAATGCTGTTTAGGTTAACGCCATTGTTATTGCAGGAGATGCTACCAAGTGCAGTAACAGCACCCAGTGTTCCGGAACGGAGTGCAGGTTCCTGATGAGGGAGAAGTGCATGCTACGAGTGGCACTAAACTACAACTGGTACGCTGCCAGAGCTTACTGCGTCAACAGAAGAGGTGACCTGTGGAACATGCACGGGCTGAACGACATGAACCAGGTGACCCAGTTTTTAGGTGGTCAGTCCAGGTACTGGATAGGAGCAACAAACTACGCCTGGTCTTTCAACGCCAGTAAGTAAGACACAACTATTATAAATGCCATTTTAATATTCTTTACAAAGTTTCATGGTCCATAGCTTTTTTATATGATCCACTTCTACTTTGCCCAGTTTGCCTGCAATTCGTAAAGGTAAACACGACCATGTGCCAAGTTTCAGCTTGACAAGATGACGGGAAATGGGCTAATTAGACTTCGGAAGATTTGGTCCGTCAGTCGGCCACGTTAGTAGGTCACCCCGCACAGTTTTTTTTTAAAAACTTCTTTCTCAATAATAATGCGCAGGAAGAGTTAGGCAACAAAGTCCAATACTTGTGGTGAACTGTGCAGTGGGTGTTGGTTGCCGCAACACACCATTTGCTGGAGCTGTGTCGCTTAAAGAAGAGAAAGCAAGAAACGTCGGAATACAGATGCAAACGATGCGTGAAGGACTTATCTTATACATTACAGACGCTCCTTCTATAAAGAAGATTATTGCGTCCTACGCTCATCGGTGGTCCGAGTCTAGTCGTGCATTTTTATTGATGTTTTGAATGATGTTAAGTTACTGGTTTTCCTGGTTTGTTCAGGCAACCCATTCCATGCCCGAATGCCACTCGGGAAGAAAGAGTACTTATATGTATTTGTTCTCGCATAAGGGACAAGAAAAGTGTTTTTGTCTTTATGTTTATCTGAGCTTTGCAACAGGTTGTTATTGGGTTGTATTTCTAAATTATAGTTTAATGCCTTATGCATTATTACTACTTTACTCTTTGCCATTCTGTCCTCTAGTGTTTCTAGGTTTAGTGATTTGACTAATGGTGTTATATCTTGTTAATAGGGAATATTCACTGGTTATGAACATTGCAGCTCTTTTTTGGATTTGTTCTAATTTTTTTTAATGTCTTCTTTAGTTGATGGGTCCCATACAGGTGCTGCATATTCTAGTATAGGTCTAATGTGAGATAGCATTTTAGTTTTATATTCTTTTTACATTTGTAAAAGTTCCTTTTTATTAATCCTAATAATTTGTTTGATTTTTTTAATTACTTCATCAATATGAGGGTTCCAAGATAACTTGTCATTAATTATTACTCCTAGATACTTAGCATTGTTAGTTTGAGTTAGTTCTTTACCATGAATGAAGTAGTTTGCTATTATTTGTTTCTTTTACTTGGATACCCTTATTAGTTGGCATTTTCTGGGTGAAAAGACATACTCCAGTTGGATTCCCATTTTTGTAGTTCATCTAAGTCTTTTTGTAGAAGTTCACTATCTTTTCCTTTCTTTATTATTCTATAAAGTATGCAATCATCGGCAAATAATCTTACTTTTGTTCCTGTGTTGATGCAATTTGGCAGATCATTAATATAAATTAGAAATAAAGGACTGTCAGTCTCGGGTCGGTGTAGCCCACGGTGATGCACCATCGTCTCTCGAGACGGAAGGTTACTGCGACGGTCGGTTACTTCGACGGTCGGTTACTGCGACGGTCGGTTACTGCGACGGTCGGTTACTGAGACGGTCGGTTACTGCGACGGTCGGTTACTGCGACGGTCGCAAGCAGTAATACCACTCCTTGCCTTTTCCCCCCAAGATCTTGGCTTTTTCGATCCCAGATTGGGATATTGTATTTTTCGATCCCAAATTGAGATATTGGCTTTTTTTTTTCGAGGACTTTGAAAAGGTTAAGACAAAAAAAAAAAAAAAATACGAGGTGGGGGGGGGAGAGACCAATAGTGTAAATATGTAGGGAGAGGTGGGGGCAAAGGGTAGTCAAATAGTAGAAAGGGTTGGGGGGGGGGGCAACACTTTGCATCGGGTAAATAGTGCAAGGTTTGGTGAGGGGGCAATAATAAATCAAGCTTTTTCTGCACTTGTGATTTTTTTTTTTTTGGTTTGTGGAAAAAAAAAGGGTTGGGGGCGGAAAGGTGCACGTGGGTGAAGTTGAAAAAAAAATAGGGATGAAAGGAAAAAAATAAGTCACCGAGACCATAATATTATTTATTATAACTTACTTGGCTTTTCTGAAATTTTAGAGCGGTATCACTGGCTGGTCGCAATGGCGCATTTCCCTGTCTCCGATTTGTAGTTTTCGGAAGGTGTGCTGTTTTATCCTATTATCTCATGTCCTTAGTCTGCAGATAATTCGTTTGTATTGATGGGAAAGCTTTTGATAATCCTCACTTTAGATGTGGTTTTGGATGTAGCTCAGATCATCTTGTGAAGTTAACATAAAGGAATGTATTTTTGGAAAAATGAAATACCCATAAACGAAATTGATCTAACACCAACTTGGAAAAGAGACACGTTACTAATGACTCTTTTTAACCCTTGACACTTCACAGCCAGCGCTCAACTGATGAGAGTTAATCAAAACAATGTTCCAAGATGTGGACATATATTTCGACAGAGTTCCAACTCAGACGCTTCCTGGCAGTTGGGCGACACAGTCTGCGATCAGCAAAAGTCTTTCCTGTGCGAATTCAGTAAGTGTAAAATTTCACGCTAGGTTCATTTTTTTTTGGTTTGTAGTTTAATTTAATATCTCTTGAAGTAATGAAACGATTTTACATTTTTTAAATCTTCCTCTTTGATTCTTTGTACGCCCAAAGCAGACGGCAAGAGTAGCATCCAATTCAGGGCCATCTATTTAATAGTTTCACTTTTTTAAACATTTATATCCACGTGATTCGAATCTTTAATCGGTTCTTATTTTTAACAAACGAGTTAAATATAGAAATTAATGGGTCATGCTTTGTTTATTTCCTAAACGTCCCTTCCCGTGAGAGGCTATTTAAGATCTCGTCCCTTTGAGAAACATTTCCTCAGTTGGTTTCTTAATTAAAGCCACGAGTACACAGCCTTTTGAGGCTATTTTTAGTTACTTATTTTTTTTTTAATATCGTGTTTGCTTATTAGGAATAAAAGATATACAAAGGGCCGTATTGCTGCTGAGAGTTAACACTCTTGCCCATTACGGTATATAAGATTGACTTGTATAAGGGGCAAGGGTGTTAACTCTCAGCAGCAATACGGCCCATAGACCAGAGTCGGCAACCTTTTGCTAATGGTGTGCCAAACTTGGATTTCTATGCCACTCAGCGTGCCAGCAGCCTAAAAGTCAACCTGCTCTATTATACTTTTTAGAATTATTTTTATAGAACAATTAATTTTACTCCATAGCAAGACCAATGCCAGAAGCAAAGGAGATTATTTATACGGAAAATTGTTACATCGTTTTATATTTACAACACAATTAACGTGTTTGTTATTATCATCCTTTTTATTTGTCTACTTTATATTTTATATCAAATACAATATTTTATGATTAAACTTTCACATTTATGGTAATTTAGTAATTATTGTCGAAAAATTTTCATTTGTTAGTTAAGATGAGGATCTAAACATAATTATAATATTAAAGACCAAGTGAAGAGATTTTTATCAAAGGAACGAGATTTGGAATAGCCTCATACGGCAGTGACGTATCACAAGGGAAATAAATAAATAAAAATAGACGCTATAAATCTATATTTAACCATTTTGTTAAAAATAAGAACCGGGAAAAGATTCAAAACATGTGGCAATAGATTCAAAACACGTGACAATATTCATTTTTCCTAGTCGGAATCCTTTATGTTACGTCACTTTCCTATATTGCCGGAAATAAAAACATCTCAAATGGCTACGAGATTTGGAGTAATCATCCGAAAAACACACACATTTAAGTGCAAATATTGAACTAATTACTTAAAATGTATCTTTGATATTTTGTATAAATGTTTTTTTTAACATTCAGATACTGAATACACTATTTACTATCAAAATCAAATGTTAACTCAATTTTGATAAAAAGCTCTTCACTTGGTCTTTAATTACATTTTGATCTCAGTATAACTGAGATGTTCTTTTATGTGTTTTAGTGAAAATAGTTAGAGCTATATGATCTATTAAGCGGAATAGATACGTGGTAATCATACAAACTGTGTAGTTAACGTAATGTTTAAATATATACATACACATTTTTTAGTTCTCTATTATTTATATAATTTACAAATACATTTTACAGTTTGATCATTTATAAGTTATACATTGTAAGCTATTTATTATTTTATAATAGAAACATATTAGAAATATTAGCGCAAATCAAACGGTTTAATTATCTCCCTTTCATTAAAAAAGTTTCAATTGCCGACCTAAGCAGCTTCCTTCCAGATTTTTTCTACAAACGGACACATTTGGATGCCCATTTTTTTAATGATTGAAATTCAACTTGCTATAAAATCGATAAATACCCCTACACTTTAAAAAAATATCTACATCTAAGAAGGTTGTTGTAAGATCAAACCAGTTAAGCTTGATGTGGTATGAAAAAAATGATTATATTTAAGTGCTTTAAGTGCTTCGATGTTCTTTTGAAACTATCTATCTTAATATTTGCCCTAATATAGGGATGATTTCACGCCAAGAAATTTTCAGTTTCAATGTAAATCATTTCAGTGGTCCTTGTAAATGAAAGTTAAACTCACTGAAATGTGTCGCTGTGTCATTCAGAAACATCGGCTTCAACAGTCAGTTTTCCTCATTCAGAAAATGTATTTTTCATTAATAAAAAACTTAAAAAACACCTCTTGGAGGTCTCTCACGTGCCATTGAAAATCCC
Organism: Anisus vortex; assembly: GCA_949126835.1. Lineage (NCBI taxonomy): Eukaryota > Metazoa > Mollusca > Gastropoda > Planorbidae > Anisus > Anisus vortex. The sequence goes on from OX421504.1 coordinate 36,870,789, forward strand.
TCTGCGTGCTAAATTTGGCATGTGTGCCTTATGTTGCCGACCCATGCAATAGACCAGCGATGGCGAACATATGGCACGCGTGCCAAAGCTGGCACGCAGAGCCATTTCTGTGGGCACGCGAGCATTTACCAAAAATGGAACAGCTAAGTTATGGTATTTGGTTTTACTTGCTGTGTTGGTACGTTGAAAGAAATAAGTTGGTCTTGTATTGTACTTTAGGCACGCAGCCTCAAAAAGGTTCGCCATCACTGCAATAGACCATTCAAATTTTATTGATTTTAAACAATATATATTATAAGTAATCAGTAAAGTAAGTATGCCGTCGGTCAAAATTGATCCTTAGGGCCGGTAAATCAGCGTTCACTAGATTTTGTGGCCACGGCATACTAGGTGATTGTGTGGCCAGCTCTATGCATAGCCGCCTTTACTTTACTTTAACTAACGACAGGTTCCCGAGCTGTGTAAACTCAGGGATACCCTCCAGACCCGGGGAAAAAATCCTAGCCTGCACCAGGATCCGAACCCAGGACCTTTGGTACGCCAGCCGAACGCGCTAATTAATCTGTATTATTGGAGAAAGTATATTATTTACATTTTCTAATGTATGTTTTACCAAAGACTATTATAAGATGGAAGGCTTGTTCCATTTTTACAGCTTTATGTTCTTTTTTTCGTGCGCGGCCACTAACGCGGTCTTAAATGACTCCTGCGGCTGCCTAAATGTTTCCGCTGTATACAACTTTCGATTCTAATTTTAAATTTTTAATTGAGAAAATTATAGTGATTAAAAAAACGGAAGTTTACAATTTAAAACAATACAAAACGGAATCGGGAAATTCTGAAAGTATTTTAAGCCATTCGAGTCATCAAATAGGGCGTTTGCAATCATGTGTCGAAAAGCGAGTGATTTTTGTTTACTTTGTGTAGTGGTGTACAATGGCCGCTGTATTAATAAAGTTTCATATTGGCTCGAGCTTTTTTTAAATGATGTTTTGTGTTTTAAGTCTTATTACGATTTAAGCTGTATTAGGCCAATTATCCATAGACATAGGTCATAGACGATGTGAGCCTATTAGTGACTTGACTAGATATTCACCAACACTATCACTTGGCATCGTAGCTGCCCTACTTAGCCATTAGCCATTAGCTTAGCCTACGAAACATTAAAAGTCTAGTCCTATAAAGTGAAATTGAAAGTGTAAATAGGTCTAGCCGGCCCTACCCTAATCACACTAATCAATTAATCTGCAGTAATTAATTAAATTTAAATTTTAAAATAGGGGAATACATATAATTAATGTTGTACCAAACGATTACAATTATTCGCAATGACCACAATAATATCAATAAAATCAATTCAATTGCAACCCTTACCGGTCGGATATGAAGATGTTGAAAATCGTTGGGAAAATACCATGTCAGGCTTTCTCTTGTACTAGGAAGATGATCTACTACTATTTACCTCCTTTTTTAGTAGGATAGCCAATATTCATGCGTGAATTTGGTATGATAAAGAACAACCTCAACATATTTGTTCCTCAAGTGGCTTCTATTTACAAAGGACGTCACTAAAATAAATTTAAGCTCCGCCTATTGCAAACGCTTTATAGCAGATATAATAAAGCGAGCGGTCCATCTTTTAATTGTCTTTGATTTTACCCTAGTATTGGTTTTCTTTTCCATCCCAGAAAAGACAAATTTTTCCATTGAAGAAGTCAATAATGAAGTAACTTGCCCTTGGCCCTTGTATGTGCCAACTTCCCTGCCTACATCGACAACTACAGGTTAGTGGTGCAAAATGAAACACGTGTTCTGTCTATAATATAATATTTTATTATGTATTTATATTCTTATTATATCTGTGTATATCATTCTTTGTTATCAATGTAAGTTTCTATCAGTCAGTGATTCAATCTATTCGTCTGACTATACATATATATTTATGTTTTTCTATTTATCCACTTATTAATAACATTTATAAATATATTTATATCGTCTGTCTAATAATTTATAATTAACTATAATTATATACCTGGATCAAAATGTCTCTGTGTATTTGAACGATCTATCTATCTATCTATCTATCTATCTATCTATCTATCTATCTATATATATATATATATATATATATATATATATATATATATATATATATATATATATACAAGTCAAATGCCACGGCGTTGCTCGGTTGGAAATTAGAAAGGCATGTATAAGCTACAGATAAAAGTTTCATAAACTACAATGAACAAAAAACTATAGATATAACAATCTTAAAAGTATAATTATTGTTTACTGAAAACATTTTAGGAAAGCATTTAAGTCCTAAAGTTCTTTATAATCTTAAAAAAAAAAAAAAGAAAAGAATTATAAATGGAAATTTTTACAAATAAATTTGTAGAAAAAATAAGCTATCAGTATCAGTGCATAATTTAACCCAGGTCGCCCGCATCATGGCAGTCGGAGACGCTAAAGACTAAACCAGGGAGGCCACCTGCCGGAAGCGAGATCGCAAAAGTAATATATGAGACAATAAGGTCACGTGTCTTTAAATTAACACACACAGTCTACTATATATAGATATACATTTGTATCTATTTTTCCTTATATCTATTTCTTCCAATCAATCTATCTTTTCACCTATATATATCAATTTATCCTTTACATCAAATATTTACCCATACATCATTGCATCCGCCTGTCTGTCTATATACAGGTATCAATCAATTACTTTATTGGTTTGAATTTTTTTATTGTAAGCTTAAAATAACAACATAATTTATATGTTAAAAGTATTAACCTGGTGTTTCATTATTTACTTTCAGTCGTCAAAGATAGAGAAACCACAACTTTAAAAGTGGATGTATTTGATAGAGATGTTTCCGCTGGTTCTGTGCCTGCATTGGCACCAACAGGTTGGTACTCAAATATACATATGCAAGAACAGATGTGTATAAGTACTCTATCTTCCCGAGTGGCATCCGGGCGTGGAATGGGTTGCCTGAACAAACCTGGAAAACCAGTAGCTTAAACTCATTTAAAATACTAATAAAAATGCAATACTAGACTCAGACGTAGGACGCAATAATATTCTTAATATAAGGAGCGACTGTAATAGGTAAGATAAACTACGTGACTAACAGGCCTATCAATGTATTCATACACCTATCTATCAATGTATTCATACACCTATCTATCAATGTATTCATACACCTATCTATCAATGTATTCATACACCTATCTATCAATGTATTCATACACCTATCTATCAATGTATTCATACACCTATCTATCAATGTATTCATACACCTATCTATGTATTCATACACCTATTTATCAATGTATTCATACACCTATCTATCAATGTATTCATACGCCTATCTATCAATGTATTCATACGCCTATCTATCAATGTATTCATACACCTACCTATCTTAGTCGTGACTAGTGGCTATCTGTCCGACTGTCTATTCCCATAGTCCTCCACTAGCTGTTTGCCTTTGTTAATAAAGGATTATTGTCATTTTCTTTTAATATAAAGGGAAAGAATTGTTCATGAAGTTACTTGCCCTTGGCGTATTAATTCAGCTGGTTCCTTACCTACTTTGACGCAGAGACAGCGTGTTACTCTAACAGAGTCATCCACAGGTAAGTTTGTTTACCTAATGGTAATTAATATATTGCACTTGTAACTTTCTTCCAACAGTAATAGTTGCAATCAATTTCTTTACATTTCAATCTTGTTTAGAAAAGAACAGCGATTGTAAACATATCATATTAATTATTTGTGCAATGCTTAACGCTAAAACGTATATTATGTTGATCTTGATGTGAGATTCTGAGTCTACCGTGCTCCTATGGTTAACTAATAGTTTCAGTGGACAGGTAGAGCGGCTGGGCATTGTGTTGGACACACAGTCCCCTCGTACGCTGCGGTGCACAGTGCACAGAAAGTGAATAACTCTGCTTCACTTTGCGCAATAGATTAAACTTTGTCTCTGTTGCTTTAGGAGGCGCGTCGGAGCACTTCGGAACTCCTTGCACCTCCTGTTAACCTTCTAGGCTTGTATAGTTTGCATGGTATCGGCAAACGTCACTGATCCTGTACTGACTTCCCGCCCCTCAAGGTTGGGTCATATACTCGTAGGTCGTAGATCTGTTAGTTCCGCCGACTGCACAATCACCCCCACTTCAAGTATGAGAGCCAATTTGACCGCCTTCTGAAATCAGAGATCCGAGAAGCTATTGCAATGACAAGACTTCACACGCACTGTGTAGAAAAGCCAGATTCTATTACTGATACTTACGTACTTCATACGTTTGTGTTACTCAATCTTTCTTTTGTATGCTTGCTTGCTATGTATGTGTGTCTTATAGATTGTCTGTATATTTACATAGTCGACCACTGGCTGTCTGTTTACTTTATGATAAAGCATTTTCTTATGTAAAAAAAAAATCATTATCTTCCACGCAGGTACATCATGCAAAATATTCAACGTTTGTTCTACAGAGAAAATGAAGAGACGAAACACACAACTTATGTTTGAAAATAAAAAGACAAAGGCAAAAATGAGTATTTTTATTGCAATTGTAAGCCAAACAAGAGTTCTCTTATAATATATAGAAGGTTTTATTTTCATTAGCTCCCTTTCATTAAAAGTTGCATTTACATACTGTTGGCATTTGTGGATATAAAAAGATACACATAATAAACATAATTTAGAGCATTGCAGAGCATAGAAAATTCATGCTTTGAGAATAGACTGATATATAGAATCTACAAATTGTACAACATTCACTATATAAATATATTTATTATATTTAAAAAAACATGTAGATTTATGTATATAGCTAACTAAGTAACACATTTACAAAACAATACAGCATACACAACATACATATTAAATATTTAGAATATATTTATTTTATAAAATATATAACATGCATTGTTATGCATCGTATTAACGATACAAACAAGAGTCGTTACTCAATAAAGACCTCACAGACTAAAGACATGTAGGCCTATCAACATATTATAAGCATGCACATTACAGAGTATAGACCATATATTATATAAGCCATGCAGAATATAAAATATACATAGTCGTTTTTTTCTTAATGTATATGGAAAAAATCCATTGTTTACATGTTTTAAAATGCTCTACAACAGGTTTATGGTTTATGTTGTTTTTTTTTTTTTGTACATTTTGAAATACTAGCATCAGAAATATTTTCATGGATTTAGTTTTAACAAAGCCTTCAATAAGATGGACCCGTTGCTCTATTTTTAGAGCTTATATCTTGTTTTATCCGTAGGCTATCTTAAATTACTTCTACCCTCCTACCATTAAAGGTCTCCGCTGTATACAACTTTCGATTTTAATATTAATTTTTCATTGAGAAAATGATAGCGAATTAATTACTAAAGCGAAAGTCTAGAGGACTTAGTGCAATCGGAAATTCCGAAACTAAATATTTCAAGTTATCAAATAGCAGAAATATCAAAGCAAGCGTCTGCCTTATTATAGTATTTTGTTCTAATGAGTTAAAAAAAAATAAACGTTAGAAATATTTTGTTACCCGTTATATATTTTGTTACCCGTTATATATTTTGTTACCCGTTATATATTTTGTTACCCGTTATATATTTTGTTGTTATATTTTGTTACAGAAATTAGAAGAGATTATTTAAAATGTCTTCATAAAATAAGATAGTTATATTTCAGGAACATGTTATGTGATTCAACTAGTAAAAGAATACTTTTTAAGTAAAACTTTGTAAATAAAATATTTTTTCTAACTCAGATTATTTTTGTGTTGTGTTGTATATAACTGATAACAATGTCGCTGTCTTAATAAAACAATTATTCCCTCAACTTTCAGTTGAATTATTGTTTTTTAAGGTTGTTTTTTTTTGTCAAATTTATAAGACTCCTCGACCATTTCAAATAAGTGACATTTAGAAATTCATTTTACCTGCAAAAAAGCTTTTGCTAGATTTGTAATAACACTAGAGGTCAGAAGGGCAAAGAGTAAAGTAGTAATAATACATAAAGCATTAAATTCTAATTTAGAAATACAACACAATAACATCCTGTTGCAATGCTCTGATAAACATAAGGACACAAAACATCCGGGAATGGAATGGGTTGCCTGAACAAGCCAGGAAATCCGATAACTTAACATCATTTAAAACACGAATAGAAATGCAGGACTAGACTCAAATCTCGGATGTGCGTATGTCGCAATAATCTTCTATATAGCTTTATAGCTAATGCCTTTTATTTTTAGACCAGATAATCTTCACTAAATATAAATAATAAAGCCTCCAGATAAAATGTCACCATCTCAAACTTCTTACCTCTATTGCGTCTTAAAGGTTTGATATATAAATTATTGCACATATCTCCAGAAGAAAATAATTTTTTTTTGACGTTTTTATTGCTTATCAAAGTAAATTTCATTAAAAGTAAAATTAAAAAGTAAAGTAAAGTCCTCTTCGGACCAAATTGATCATAGGGCCAGTGAAGCATCGTTCACCAGTTTCTTTGACCACGGCATACTAGGTGATTGTGAGACCAGCACAATGCACAGCCGCTTTTACTTTACTCCAACTAAGGTCAGTGTAGCGTAAATGTGCAGCTGATAAATATTGGTGCGCAAAAGACTGCACATTATAACGCAAAAATTATGACGTGAGTTGTTTTGGGGGAACGCAAGTTTTGACGTGAGATAACAACGGTTAGTCAGATTAGGCTGGTCTCTCGTTGAGGTATGACGGGTGTGAGCAGAGATAGATATCAGTCTATTGAATGCGTGGCCGATAATATTGAACAGTAGCCTATAAACCTCTCTGTACATAAGTTATGAATTAAAGTTTCACAGTTTGTTTCACTAGATCTAGCTTGTTATATTCATTTTGTTATGCACCCTGAGATAGAGAGAGCTAGCCGATGTTTTGGATACAGTAATAAAGTATATCGAAGAATTCTTATAAACAAAGACGTAACTGTCAGGTATCCATCAGAGCTGGGTAGACTCGGGGACACCCTCCAGACCCGGATAAAAAAATCCTAGCCTGCACCAGGATGCGGGACCCGGGACCTTTGGTACGCCAATCGAACGCGCTGCCCTCGACCGTTGGGCTCGCAATATCTTTTAATTTTTATGATTTATTTTCCACTTTAAAAAAATCACAAAAAGCCTTCTAGAAATATTCATTTTTATTATTTTTTTTAATATTTTTACATTAGTTGTGAACTTTCTTCTTTTTTTTCTTCATCGTATTGTGGAGACCCTGTTAAACCCGAGGAAAAATTCCTTTAGATATTGAATACGACACTGTTTTTTTTTTTTATTACTTACAAGAACAAAAATATGTAGATCTATAGATAATTATTACCGTATGTTACGAAAAAAAACGAGATCTATATAATAACTAACAAGAAATTCAAATTGGGAAATTATAATAATTTTTCCATTATCGAAAGAGTAAATAATATTTATTCTAAAGAACTTTTTTTTTATTATGAATAATAAAATCAATATATAATTTTTAAATATATTAAAAGTGAAAGTATTTATTATTTGTTAAATTGAAAATATAATAAACTATTGAAGAAAAATTACTTTTTAAATGCACAATGATACGCACATTGCAAATGAAATAGATCTATTTCTATTTAAAGACAATAAAACAGTTTCCATACACTATTTCTTGATGTTTTTCTGCTCGACGTGCTGTTGACCAACATTCCGCTGTGCAACACTCTCTACCGCAGCCTCTTCTTCCCGTTTACTTTGACTCTGTCTCTCACACCTGGCGTATGACTCCTGCCACGTGACGCCAACAGGTCTTATCTCCTCTTCAGTGACGCCTGAAGAAATAGTGCCGAGGGGGTTAGTGAAGAAACTATAAGATGAGAAGTCAATGATAGTTGAATGTATAGTAGATATAGGGCTATTACACAATATCATATTTACTTATAATGATAGAAAGATGGTTATATAGTTCAGGGGTCGGCAACCTTCTCAGACTATTGTGACAAGCTGTGATTTCTAACTCATTTAGCGTGCCTACAGTCAGAAAGTCATGTGGCTCATACTGCGCATTGTGCTGGCCACACATCCCATAGTATGCCGTGGCCACAGAAACTGGTGAACGCTGCTTCACCGGCCCTACGGATAAATTTGGTCCTACGGGTGGTTTACTACACTTTGTAATAAGCTTATAATTAAATAGTGTGTTTTTATCGGTTCTTAATACATATCTATTATACATAAAAAAAACAACGTGTCGTTAACGTGTTTTAGCTTATGACTTAAAAATATACGAGTTTAGTCATTTACGTTCATATAAAAATAAATTAATTAAGAATGACATGTATGGGATGTAAAAGAACTTACAATTTTTATATAGTTCTGCCTTTGTTGTCATTTCGCTCGATCGATTTGCCTGCAGCAAGATTAAGATAAGGATTGATATATTGATCTATTGACCCACCTGTTTAGATTGGCTTTCTTCCTTTAATTTTTTTTCTCTGTTCATACGAAACTGTAAAAACAAACACAGTTTCAATATAAAATACTCCAACCTAACTTTCTATATAATTCAATTTTCAACACGATAAAATAAATATAATTATGCGCAAAAACGTATAGATATTGACCGCTACGACACAGTATAAAACTCTTTGAGAGAATTTTTCGTTTAGTCTGAACATCGTTTCTAACACCATATTTAAATATGTATATTTTTGTAAAATGTATAGTATACTATATATATTCTATACGGTTGTAAAATACTTTACCTTAAGTTTTAAATCCAAGTTCTTAGATTCCTGTAAGTTCTAATCATACCGGTGTTGAAATCTCATCGTTTATACTGCGTTCATTCTACTGAGTTCTCAATAGTAAAAATCTTTCTATTTCCCAATATGGACTACAATAATCTTTAGATGTTTATGGTAAACATGTGGTAAACATGTGGTAAACATGTGGTAAACATGGGGTGAACATGTGGTAAACATGCGTAGAAGTTATTGCGCAGATATTTCACCCAAGCTGTTATTTATAATCTAGAGATATTCCAGATATGCATAAGTAAAGAACCAGCCAAACAGAAACAACTAACAACTGTGTCAGCACTATAGTTCCAGATATAGCGGACACCGTCGACTAGGATTTCCTGGGAGGGAGGGCGGTATCAAGAGTTGTTTTTTCCTTCTTTTTACGGAGCTATGATAGTCTATATTTTTGGCTTAAAGCCAGAAGACTTTGTCGTTTCGAAGAAAACATAAACTTAGCGAACCAATATTGCAGAGTTGGTTTTCATGTTAAGTAGAGTCGTTCACTGGGCTCATTGAGTACAGTTCTTTCAAACGGTTATTTTATTATTGTGATTGGCGTTTTGAATTTTTTTTTTGTAAAATTCTTTCATTGTTTTTAAAGGTACTACACTTATTTATAACAATATTACATTTTTGTTTTAGTAATGTCAAATTTTATACGATTTTAAGTTAGTTTTCAACAGAATCGTCAATTAGCCAGATAATACAATAGCTGACTCTTACTGATACTTTTACTTGTATGATAAATTGTAGGATGGTGTGCGATATTTTTTTATAAGTGTATATTTATGTGCTTACCAAGGACTACTGAAGACAGGACGTGCAGACTTGAATTTCTGACTTAGCTAGCTAAGGCCAGTTTTTTTAACAGTAGCGATACACTCGCTTGTCGCGCTTATATATGAAGTAAATTATTATTAAGTAACTAACATAATTAATGTCAATAATGTCAATAATGTTAATGTGCAGGGCCGTTTACTAATGAGGGGTTAGGATTGAGAGGGTTTAAAAGAGCATTTGAATATTATTTAAGATCTATTTAGATGATTGAATGATTAGGGCCGTACACATGATACCCTATATATATATGCGGTTGGTGTTGACGGTTTCGTGTGGGGGGTCACCTAAGGAATAAAATAAAGTGAAAAAAAAATTCTAAAAAATCGTTATTTCTTGACCTAAAAAGGGAAAAACGTAACCCGCCCATAAAATTTATCTCGCTCATAATTAAGAGACAAATGTACAGCCTCTAAAAAAAGTGATTATGAAGTAAGTCGATTATTTGGGTTGAGAATTTTGCCAAGTGGTACATGTACCATTATTATAAATACTATAATTTGATTTCTATGTCTATGGCAAAATTTATTTGTGTTTTCATGACCAAGGCATATAAAGAATGTAAATTGACTGTGATAGTTACAAATAAACAAACATTGTGCTCTCCTCTCATATTTTCTGCTTTCAATAATGGTATACATGCACTATTTGGCACTTTAAACAAACGACACTTGTTGGCAGCATTATAATTACCTTTACAATTAACTACACCACATTTATTAGGCATTTTTATAAAAAATACACGATCGAAAAATTGAAAACAAACGCAGTGAAGTAAAATATCAACAACAAGTATCCATGTTGGAACCAAACTGTGCCTTCTATTCATACTCCTTAAAAAATAGTGCGCTCATGCTTGGTAATTATTAAGACATTTTAATGGCTATTAGATCGTTCTTTGTCATTAAAAAAATGAAAATGACATAAATCATTAATACAATGAATCATATTAGTAAAGAATTTTGTTAGTTACTTAATAATAGTTAACATTATATCACTGCGCCAAGGGAGTGTATCGCTACTGTTAAAAAAACTGGCCTTAGCTAGGAAGTCAGAAATTCAATTCTGCACGTCCTGTCTTCAGTAGTCCTTGGTGCTTACATATTAATTATTATTTTTATATTGTTGAAAATATGTTGGAAAAGACGGAATTTATGTAATCAAGTTAAATTTGCATTTGTTTGGATGAATAAAGTAATCTTATCTTAACGTTCGGCAAATGTGATTTAGACTAATTATAATAATCTTACAATAATCTATTAACACGAAATAAATTACTGTATTTACGTAATGTCCGACACGGGTCGGACAGATATGGCACGCATGCCAAACATGGCACGCATAGCAATTTTCAATGGCACGCCCAAGACCCCTAAAAAGCCAATGCAAGTCTTTTTAACAAGAAAAGAACAGGGTGACATGTAGGATGTAGGCACGCTGATTGGATTGGAAATCCTATTTTAGCACACTATTACAAAAAGGTTGCCGACCCCTGATTATAGCGTACACACAGTCATACACTAACATGTATACACAATTTACAAATAAAGTACAAATGAAAATATATTTAATATCTATCAAACTTTTTATATTAAATTATTGATCTTAAAAGGAATCAGAATTGTCTTTTAACTGTCTTGCAAATAAAAATATATATAAAATTTACCTTTGTGGCTTTAGATGTTTTGCGTTATCTTTTTGGTTATAATTTTTTTAAATGATAAGCTTTTTTTTTATACACACTGACTCGTTTTGTTTTCTGACAATGCAATACATTATAACTCGGCTGGCCTTTCGAATATTTTGTTCAGCGTAGTATTGACAGATACACCGTGTGGACGTGGATACAATCGATTTATAAACATTGGTAAAGATAATGGCCTGCGTGATAATATATTGCACTGTGGGATTGACACACCTAAACATGAATATTAAAACACACCGTGTATACATAATCATGTACTAGGCCCAGGGGTCGGCAAAGTATGTGTGTCCAAAGTAAGATTTCTAATTTATTAAGGGTGCCATAAGCCTAAAAGGTCATCCTGCTTTATCAGTCAACTTCATGTAGAAGTACTTGAATTGCCTTTCTTTGTAGTCTTCCGAGTGCTATTGAAAATTGCTCTGCGTGTCAAGTCTGGCAAGCGTGCCGTAGGTTGCCTACCCCTGTACTAGGCCTCTTCGCTCAGCACAATCTTTTCCAGAAGCAGAAGGATTTGCTATGATAATTAGCGCCCAGACAAAAAAAAATATGGGAATTGGCGCCACCGCCACCTCCCCTTATAATACAATTTATGTTACGTTGTAAACTCCATTTTGGTGCCATTATATCTCGGCTCCCGGGGACACGTCTACCCACCTGCAGCCCCCTGACTTCTCCCCATGGAAGAAATACCTGGATGTCTACGTCAAGCGGGAGCTGTCCCCCATGCGTTCGCCCGCCGGTGTAATCTTAAGGTGAACGTATCGGCGGTTTCGATAACAAATAAAAATTCCCATGGAAGCAAAACATCATTTGTACTGTCAGCAATAATTGGACCTAATAGATCAGGAGTGTGCGACAGGCCACCAGCGGGCCACAACACGACAGCGCCAAACCTTGAAGAGTTTTTAATATCGATTCCTTTTTTATAATAATTTTTCAGAGTTTGTTTTCCGTCTTATCGAATCAACTACTTTATAATGCCTTTTATACGACCCGAGGACGAAAAATATGTACACCCATGAAATAGAATAGTTAAAAGTAGACCATATTAGTACATTTATAGTGCTTGTATTTTTATTTTAATTCCAGAATCATGACAGACAAACAGACACAAGTATTTACAAAATGTAAGTAATGGTTCTATATTTGGCTGCAAGATGATCATGAAGTATATCTGTCTTGGTGTAGAGCGACAGTTGAACACTATACAATAACTTTTTCTTGGCTTTTTTGAAAGTCTGAGAAGTTTCCAAAGGATATCTGTAATAACTATGAAGTAATTGAAAGTTGTCCAGCATTGTACTATTCATACAATATTCTTAGATGTCCTGCAAATGATACTAATGAATAATAATTATTTAAGTCAATACCTGCACATTATGCAAAAAAGGCTTGATTAACGATTTAATTGTAGCCTATAAAGTCATCAATGATTTTTTTAAATTCGATGTACATGTAATTACTTTGTTTTCGAAATATTTATTTCAGACGTTTTGTAACTAGACATGTCTTTGATTGACCACGTAATACCGACATGGAAATTATATAGCTTTAATTATATAAAAAAAAAAAAAAGAATACCTTTACATCTTTCATTGCTTTGCAGGTCTCTCAGAAGCTGAGGTCAGGGAGGCAGATTTGCCATGGCAAAAGCAGAAAGAAAAATGTACCAACACGCACAGTAATTATTATAATGTTCAGGAAATAAAATCAATTTTTTTAGAAGGCAAACATCGAGACTTACACTTGCAAAACTTAATCGAACATATCGCCAAACTAACGGTGCGAATCGAAATTCCGATCGAGTCAACAGAAGTCCCTAAAAAATCAGTTTTAGGAACAGGTTTCATCCAAAGAGTGAGAAAAATTACTAAAACGAAAAAATCGGAAAATGGTAGCACTGAGGGCGACGACATATGTAAATCTGGAGTATTGACGATCAGCACTGTACACCACGTTCTGTATCCTTCTAATTTAAGGGAAGGTGACAAGGTTGACTTCAATGAAGCCACTATATGGATTCACTACGACGCTGATAAGAGCGGATACGAGGAGGCTAAAACGTTCACTATCGTGGAGTCTGACAAAGACATCAACACCTACGATTGGTGCTCTTTTGAATGCAGCACTGAAGATTTGGGCTTAATAGATAGATTGTCTGCGTTCATTTCTACGCTAGAGGATGAGCAATTAAAAGCCTATAGAAAATACAATGAATTGAAACAGAATGAAGAGAAAGACCAGATGAAGACACCGCCGAGTAAGAAAGACAATGGACAAACGGATCAGAAGTCGGCTACAGAAGCTGAAAAAGTTACGGATTTCATAGTGGTAGTTGGGCATCCTCACGGCGGACCTAAGCAGGTCAGCACCGGGAGAGAGAAGAAACCCAAAGAAATACTGAAGCAGGTCCGCGACCAGCAGGAGTGGTGCTGTTACTATCACGACGCTGAAACTTGCACTGGAAGCAGCGGGTCGCCCGTGTTCATCTTCGGCCAGCCGCTGTGCGGGTACGGCTACTGGTTCGGTCATGCGCACAACCACAGCGGAAGAATTTCAGACGATCTGAAGGTGACGTCCATAGGCGTAGACCACATAGTGATTGTTAAAGGACAGTCTAAGTAAACCCTAGGTCCGTAGGCATATCTACGTATCGACGTAGACGTAGATCTAATTGCGATGGTTAAAGATCAATGTAAATATTTCCTGCATTCGTAGGCGTATCTACGTATCGACGTAGGCGTAGACCTAATTGTGGTGGTTAAAGATCAATCTAAATAATTCCTACGTCCATAGCCCATAGGAGTAGACCACTGATGATGTTTAAAGGTCAATCTTAATAATTCCTAATATGTATTTTTTTTTTCTAATAACATAGGGCACAATAAGTAAACAAAATTTATTTTCTATCTTTTCAATGTTGTATCGTTTTTTTTTAATTTAAGGAAAATTACCAATTATTTGTTTGTGAATATTGTAAATATGTTAAAGTAATACGATTATATTATTTATTTTATAGCTGCTTGTTTGTAAATATATTAAAAATGTAACAAACAATAAGATTATATCACTGTTTGACTTACTTTTTAACATATCTTTTTTTACATATAACTTTGCTTATAACATTTTTCGAAATATATACAAGTTAATCACATTTATAACATTTTGAATTTTATTTCAATTTAACTGTATGTTCTGTTCTGGTAATATAATCAAAGACTATAATAAGATGGACTGCTTGCTCTATTTTTAGAGCTTAAATATGTTCTTTTTTTTCCGTGCGCAACCAATAAGGCTGTCTTGAATGACTTTTACGCTCCTACGTTTCCATTAAAGGTTTCCGCTGTAAACAACTTTCGATTTTGATGTTAATTTTTCATTGAGAAAATCATAGCGATTAAATAAACCGGAAGTATGAAAAACGTATTGGAATCGGGAATTCCAAAAAGAACAAAGTCCTTAAACGAGCCATCAAATAGCAGAAATATTGAAGCAAGCGGTCCATCTTATTATAGACTTTGATATAAATACAATGTCATATATGGATGTCACTCTAGAAGAACATAAAAGTAGTAATTATTAGAACGTGCACGTTTAATACGATAAGTGTTTGATATAATATAATATTTTCCTATGTATTATAGTTTCCAATTATGTGTTGTATGTTTAAGTGAACATGTGTTTAGGGCTGTTCATTAAAACACAGATATTTCTATCTTTCCTCAGTTGATTGACAAAGCATTTTGTTTCATTCAAATAATAAATAGTATATCTCTTTTATACCATAATGAACTTAAAGAGTTTTTGTTTACTATATCTCAGGGGTCGGCAACCTTTAGATAATAGTGTACCGAAGTAGAGTTTCTCATTCTTTCAGCGTGCCAACAGCCTAAAAGTCATCCTGTTCTAGCACTCACTTTCTTATGGAAGAGACTTGAATTGCTTTTTTAAGCGGGTCTTTTGCGTGCCACTGGAAATAGCTATCTGTGCCAAGTCTGGCTGCGTGCCATATGTTGCCGACCCCTTCTATAGCTTACCTAAGATAAAGTCTCATATTCTGTGCTGTTTTACATTCTGTAACTAACCGTGTGTTAAAAATAAATGTTTCGTAAATAAAATAATCTGATCTTGTATATGTTTTAATATGTTCATGTGTACACAACATTTACCTATACGAAGGAATATCAGTAGATTGAATTCTAAAGAGGTATATATGTAATGGACATTCATTTTTATACTATAAATAGTAGTAATAACCAGAACTCGTTAAGTGGTAAAGATCTTGCACGTAGATTTTAATACCAGTGGAGGTTGGATACCTGTAAAAGGCATGCCGTTTTAGGACTGCATTAAGTACATTGCATTTAACTAAAGAGCTTAGTGTTGAAGGGCGTCTTACGAAACGTGTCCGCAAGATCGATTCTCCCATAGTCTCGTGTGGCTCGGAATCAGGCAAGTGTGGAGTTGTGCCTAATCTCTCCACAGCCACCGAAGCCCTTCCCTGGGACTAAGAACTTAGAACTCCATAACGATTAGTTGTTGTTGTTTTTTTAAGGGGGGGGGGGGGCACAGGGCCACATTGTGGACTCAATCTACTGTGTGTGTCAAGTCCTGCTAGCTGCAGCATAAGACGAAGGTTGTAGATGAAATGGCCAGAAAAAAACAACAAAACAAAAAACAAAGAAAAACAGAATCCGGGTACTATCTTTACCTATGACCTATGACCTATGACCTATGACCTATGGTATCATTCATGATTGAGTAAAATAGCTCCAATATTCAGTCAAACCAAAGACTATTGTCATGTATATTGTTTTTCCAAGAATTGGAACACGCAATGTTTATTCCTCTCTCTCTCTCTTTTCTTACTACACACCATATTAGGACGTTTAGTAGGAAAATAAAAGGTTCTAGGTAATGTTGGGATTCTGTGTTGATCTCAAATTCTCAGAGTCTGGGAACGACTCATTATTTAATAGGGGAAGTTCCTATCGTTTTTGTTATGAGTTTTGTAATGATACCATGATTTTCACCCCTACTGGTAATGGGTCTATCCCTTGCACCACTCGGATAGTATTTAATGATTTGTTTTGTCTGAAAGACAGAGAGTTTCAAAATATGTTCGTTTGAGAACGTTTGTGTTTGCACTATTTTATTCTAACTGTACATAATAGATATATTGTATATATTGAACATACCACCTGAAATAAACTATCAACAACAGTTACACTGAAGCTTCTTTGTCAAGTTACTATCCTATTGTGTTGTATACATTACTATAAGATTTATCTACTACCATAATTTACAAGAAAGGAAATGTTGGAATACAAATACTGAATTTGTGCCCAGGACTATAAGAAGAGTTCGTGTAATACTGAAACATAAATACTAATAATTAAAGTCTCCCCTAGGACTAACGAGAATTATCAGCAAGATCTACACAGCTCTGGCCACAAGGGGATTGTGGACGTAACAAAATTTGGTGGTCTCGCCCGGTATATTTGAGTTCTACTTTTCCTGACCTAGGATTGACAAGATTTGGTAGTCTCGTTCGGTAGATTTGAGTTCTACTTTTCTTGATCTAGGATTGAAAAAAATTTGTTGATCTCGTCTGGAAAATTTGAGTTATATTTTTTCCTGACCTATAAATATTTTGTGACATTAGTAGTACTGAGAGCGGCATATTTGTGTTTCGTTTTCAGGACTGTGAAACTATTCTTTTTAAAAAGAGGAGAGAACTGGTTTGCGTTTTTATTCCTTGGGAAGTGTGAAGATTCCACGAAGTGTTTAATATTATATTGTGCAAATTTCTGGACAAATCGTAAGTTGGAACTTTATATTTTATTATACAATATATACTACTCTAATATAACAAATATTTCGAACGCTATACTATGGCTTCGAATATATCAAGTGAGGAACTTAATGCCATGTCATTTGCTGAACTAAAAGAATTAGCTGAGTCCTTTGGGATTGAGGCAGGACAGGCAAGACCTAATCGTAATCGTTTGACCAAAGAAATTATGACATGTTTGAACGGGCAGAATGCCATGAACACTGGTAGTGTAGTTGAAGTGGGACAGAACGATATCAATGAAGGTTATGTAGCTCCCAGTGGGGGCGAGGTAATTGCCCACGGAGACGAGGTAAGAAATATGTCATCTAGATCATCAAACAATGATGAAGATGAAGGGTTGAGTGAAAACCTAAAATTCCAATTAGCTATGAAGAGAATGGAATTGGAAAGAATTAGGATAGAAAATGAAAGAATTAGGATAGAAACTGAAAGGGAAAATGAAAGAATTAGGATAGAAACTGAAAGGGAAAATGAAAGAATTAGGATTGAAAGCAGAGAAAGGATAGAGATGGCACGCATGAACAGACCTGACCATCGTAGGGACAGCAATGGTATGGATATTAGCGCAATGAAGCAACACTTGCCTATATTCAGGGAAGAAGATGTTCAAGATTTCTTTTTGCTTTTTGAGAGAATAGCTGTAGATTATCAGTTCCCTGATGATAAGATGGCTTTATTGTTAAGGTCAACTCTCAACAAAGGAAAAGCATTGGACGTAGTGTTGAGTTTAACACCCGAGGAAATAAATGACTATGAAGTAATCAAAGATAGGGTGCTAAAAAGTTATTCCCTGACACCAGAAAAATATAGAAAGCTATTTAGAGACAGAAAGAAGGCATATGATCAAACTCATGTAGACTTTTTGAGACAAAAGGAGAAAATGTTAGAACGGTGGCTAAGGTCACAGAATGTAAGTGAGTTTGATAAACTCAAGAACCTAATATTGTTTGAGGAATTCAATGATTGTATTCGAGTGGATATTAAAACTCACATCTCAGACCGAGGGGTTGAAGATGTGCATGAAGCTGCTAGATTGGCAGATAACTATGCCATAATTCACGCCAGCATAAAGCCATATTATGCTGACAAACCCAAAGTGCACAAACCAGAGTCCAAGGAGGCTAGTAAACCAAAAGAGACAAGTGAAAACAATAATAAGAACAGTGGTGTAAATAATAATAGTAACTTAGTTCATTTCAGGAAGCAGACAGATGTAAATAAAGCAAAGGTGGTATGTTTCAATTGCAAGAAAGAGGGCCACATGAAGAAAGATTGTTGGATCCTTACCAAGAAGCAAGGTGCTATTCTACACTGTGCCAGAGTGCAGAAAGATAGCAAGCAGACAGAAGAAGTGTGCAACACAGGGTCAAGAAACTCAAAAGAAATGCGGCCGGCATCGCCCATAGTTGTGGAGTCGATGGTTTTTGAGAACAGTCTATCTAAGGTAAAAGAGAATAGCTGTACTCAATCTATTATGCTTTCAGAAGGCCGTGAGGAACAGATGGTTCCTGAAGTCCCGGAAGAGGACGACCTATCCGATTTTCGACCCTTTGTCTACGAGGGGACAGTGTCGACAGAAGTCGATGTACTCAGCAAGAAGAAAATACAGATATTACGTGACACGGGTTCTGCTGTCAGCGTGATCCTGGAGGGCAGTGTGCCGTTAACAGATGCCACCAGTACCGGTGAGTCTGTTGTGCTGAGAGGTGCTAGCATGGAGGCTGTGGAAGCTCCACTGCACAGAATAAAACTCGAGTCGGATATTTTTACAGGTAACATCGTAGTGGGAGTGTGGCGCGCACTACCCGTCAAAGGCGTTTCCATGATATTAGGAAATGACATTATGGGCGGCAGAGTCACTGTCGAGCCCATGGTTAAAGTGTTGGAGACAAAGATGGCGGAGGACAAAAACCTACGTCCTGCCAATGAACGCCCAACATGTGCACTGACAAGAGCAATGCAGAAAAAGAAGTCGGTAAAGACTCCTGCTACGCCGTGTAGTGCAACGAAAGATGTGTTTGTCTGTTCTGAAGACACACATGCGAATGAAACAGTGATAACAGAAACACCTGACATCGATTTAAGTGCTACGTTCTTCGCTGAACTAACAACTGGTGATGCAACAGAGAACGATAACATTTTGTCACCAAAGCAGAAATTGGTGAAAGAACAATTGAATGACGAAGTAATAATGCAACTCAGAATGAAAGCTGTTGATGAAAAGACTGCAGATGCAATGGCGGAATGTTTCTACATGAAAGATGAAGTGTTGATGAGAAAGTCGAAACCGCTCAACTCAGGTACAAACGAGTGGGACAGTATTCACCAGATTGTAATACCTAAGTGCTATCGTCAAGATATACTGCGTATGGCGCATGATCTTCCTTTCGCTGGTCACATGGGAGTCCGAAAAACGCACCACCGTATCCTCCCTTACTTCTACTGGCCAGGACTGAGAAGAGATGTCGAACAATACTGCAAGACTTGCCACGTATGCCAAATGGTAGGACGTCCTAACCAACGAATTCCTGTCGCTCCACTCCAGCCGATACCAGCGTTCGACGAACCATTCAGTCATATACTCATTGATTGCGTGGGCCCGTTGCCGAAAACAAAAGCCGGTTTTCAATACCTGCTCACAGTCATGTGTTCATCCACTCGCTTCCCGGAAGCCATTCCGTTGCGGAACATAACAACAGTGAAGGTGGTAGACGCCCTGACAAATTTCTTTACACGTTATGGCCTACCGAAGACGGTACAGTCCGACCAGGGGACTAACTTTACTTCGAACATTTTCAAACAAGTCATGGAACAATTAGGGATAAGCCATAGGCTATCAAGTGCCCATCATCCTGAGAGCCAGGGAGCTCTGGAAAGGTTTCATCAGACATTAAAATCGATGCTTAAAAAGTACTGTTATGAAAACGAGAAAGACTGGGATAAGGGTGTGCCTTATGTACTGTTCGCTGCAAGGGAGGCCACTCAGGAATCCCTGGGGTTTAGCCCATTCGAACTTGTGTATGGAAACTCAGTCAGAGGTCCGTTGAAACTTCTACATGAAACTTGGCTAACGGACAGTGAACCGATTGGACTTTTGTCATATGTAGATAAATTTAAAAATAGGCTTTATCATGCTTTTAACCATGTGAAGATTCATTTTCCACAGATGCAGGAGCGTATGAGACAGAACTATGACCGTAAAGCTACAGCTAGAACTTTTGCACCAGGTGACAAAGTTCTTATGTTTCTACCTTTGCAAAATCAGCCTTTAAGTGCAAAGTTTAGTGGACCCTATGAGATAGAGTCAAAGCTTGGCGAGGTCAATTATTTGATAAAGACTCCTGACCGGAGACAAAAACAGAGGGTATGCCATATTAATTTACTTAAGCCCTATGTTTCCAGGGAAAAGAGTAAACCACGGGAGGTCCCCATGATTTCATTAGCTAGAGTCCCGACGGATTTATCTAGGATAGAATATAAGTTAGCAGAAAGTAAACTTAATAATACAGATGCCCTTAAGAGTTTAGATACAAGGCTAGAACATCTTCCGGTAGAAGATAAGGAGAAGATTATTGAGCTGGTACATGAATATAAGTCACTGTTTACAGATGTTCCCAGGAGGACGCATCTAATAGAACACGATGTAGTATTAACTGAGGGTGCCAGGCCAATTAAGCAGCATCCATATAGAGTTAACCCCATCAGACTTGAACATATTAGAGCAGAGGTGAAGTATATGTTAGAAAATGACATAGTGGAAGAATGTGATAGCGAGTGGTCTTCACCCTGTGTGTTGGTACCAAAAGCCGACAACACATTGCGGTTTTGTACAGACTTTAGGAAATTAAATAATTTGACAAAGACTGACTCGTATCCCATTCCTCGTATTGATGACCTCATTGATAAGATAGGTGATGCGACGTATGTGACGAAAATTGATCTTCTCTCCGCGTACTTTCAGATTCCTTTGACGCCACGGGCACAGGAAGTATCCGCCTTTGTGACACCTGACGGACTTTACAGGTATAAGGTCATGCCATTCGGACTCCGTAATGCCCCTGCGACGTTTCAAAGGCTTATAAACACCCTCACTCGCGGTATCTTCCAGTGTAATGCCTACCTCGACGACATAGTGGTGTATAGTACAGATTTCAAGACACATGTCAGTCAACTACGACATTTGTTTGAACGACTGAATGACGCCAATTTGACAATAAACCTGGCTAAGAGTCAGTTTGGACATGCCACTATCGAGTATCTTGGACATGTAGTGGGTGGTGGAAAGGTTAAACCAGTAAATGCTAAAATAGAAGCTATTCAGAATGTCCCAGTGCCACAGACAAGGAAACAACTCCGTAGTTACCTTGGAATGGCCGGGTATTATCGTAAGTTTTGCCAGGACTTTTCTACGGTAGCTTGCCCCTTAACTGACCTACTAAAGAAGAACAATCGCTTTGTTTGGTCTGACAAGTGCCAAAAGGCGTTTGATGAGTTGAAGTTAAGATTATCCAGGGCACCTATTTTGGTGACCCCGCGTTTTGATAGACCCTTTAAAATTGCAGTAGACGCGTGTGATACTGGGATGGGAGCGGTGCTAACTCAGCAGGATGACCACGGAGAGGAGCACCCGGTGTGCTACCACTCACAGAAATTCAATATCCATGAACGTAATTATAATACAAGTGAGAAGGAACTTTTAGGGTTGATCCTAGCGTTAAAACAGTTTGATTTCTATGTAAACAGCTCTGGGTACCCGATAGAAATACTGACCGACCACAACCCTCTGACTTTTCTCTCCAGGGTCAAGCAAAACCAGAGGCTTGTTAGATGGAGCTTATTCCTCCAAGCCTATGACTTAAACATAAAACACCTGAGGGGTAGGGACAACGTCACAGCTGATACTCTATCTCGGGTGCTACATGATTGACTGAATAACCCCATACTTCTTTTTCAGATCATCTCATTTATTCATTAAGAATGTGTCATGATAACCTATCATTCGTTTGAATTTTGATTATGTAATACCTATAGAATACTTGTATCATACAGAAGTCAAGTCTTTTGAAAGTATTAATAATTCTTATAATCATGTATAATATTGATGTTCTGATATATTTTAAATTCATTTGATTATGGAAAAGAAATTCCATTTAAATGTTGATGCATGATGCAATAAATATATAATATGCACGTATTTACTTGATATGGATGGATAAAAGTAATTGTCATCACATGCAATTAAGTGGGAAAACTTTGAGCTAGTTGATTTATTATCTTGTTTTATTTTAGTTAATGAATGGAACTAAATAATAATATGTACAATTTTTATCTTAGAAAGAGATGTAATCTTAATTGGTATAAATTAATAGATAATATTGGAAATCTATTGCTAAATTGTTATATCATGGTAATAGAATGGGAAAAACTAGTGGATATTCACTATGTTGTATATAGGTTGTTATATATTCCATATATCCGGGAATGGAGGGAAACAAAGGTACCTAAAGGTGGGCACTCATTCAACCCTGAACAAACTTTTATATTAAACTTTCAAATTTGCCAAAAACGCATAATAGTGGATTACATTTTAATATTGAGATTACTGTAGTAATCGTAACTAGAGCGTATTTTCTCCTCATATTTGAGAAAAGGGGAAGTATCATCATCTTAGGTATGAACCCTGTTAATGTCAAGTTGACACTGTAATTTAAAGGGGAAGTAACCTATATTTTGATTCGAGTTACGTATTACTTATCTTTTGGTTTGTATATTAGAAGTAAACTGTTGAAAATTGACAGAGTTTGAGCAATGTTATGTTTGTTTAAATAGATTAAGACTTTTTGCAAATTTTGGTGAAAATCCACACAACTGTACATAGTTAAAATAAGAATGACTAGAATATTTTTGAATTATTTGTACTTGTTGAGACATTAGTTAATATTAATACTAACGGGGAAATATTTGTCCATCACGTTATAATCACAATTACCATTGGGTAGTGACACTTTTTATAATTTAGTTGTGCCAGTGAGCCATGTTTGCTTAAATTGTCTTATAATCTTCCATTGATTGTTGGTTGTTAAAACGATAGTGTTAAGTACGAAAAATGTACCATGTTGAGTATTACTTGGGTAATTATGGTACATTATTTCTTTCATTGGGTGGGGGCGTGTCATGTATATTGTTTTTCCAAGAATTGGAACACGCAATGTTTATTCCTCTCTCTCTCTCTTTTCTTACTACACACCATATTAGGACGTTTAGTAGGAAAATAAAAGGTTCTAGGTAATGTTGGGATTCTGTGTT
The DNA here is from genome assembly GCA_949126835.1 of Anisus vortex. NCBI lineage: Eukaryota > Metazoa > Mollusca > Gastropoda > Planorbidae > Anisus > Anisus vortex. The sequence continues at coordinate 36,894,343 of OX421504.1, forward strand.
GATCTCAAATTCTCAGAGTCTGGGAACGACTCATTATTTTAATAGGGGAAGTTCCTATCGTTTTTGTTATGAGTTTTGTAATGATACCATGATTTTCACCCCTACTGGTAATGGGTCTATCCCTTGCACCACTCGGATAGTATTTAATGATTTGTTTTGTCTGAAAGACAGAGAGTTTCAAAATATGTTCGTTTGAGAACGTTTGTGTTTGCACTATTTTATTCTAACTGTACATAATAGATATATTGTATATATTGAACATACCACCTGAAATAAACTATCAACAACAGTTACACTGAAGCTTCTTTGTCAAGTTACTATCCTATTGTGTTGTATACATTACTATAAGATTTATCTACTACCATAATTTACAAGAAAGGAAATGTTGGAATACAAATACTGAATTTGTGCCCAGGACTATAAGAAGAGTTCGTGTAATACTGAAACATAAATACTAATAATTAAAGTCTCCCCTAGGACTAACGAGAATTATCAGCAAGATCTACACAGCTCTGGCCACAAGGGGATTGTGGACGTAACACTATAATAAGATGGACCGCTTGCTTTAATATTTCTGCTAGTTGATGACTCGAATGACTTCTTTTCGGAATCCCCAATTCCCTTTTGTACTGTGCACTTACTTTTTTATTTAATCCCTATGATTTTCTCAATGAAAAATTAAAATCGAAAGTTGCATACAGCAGAAACATTTAGGCAGACGTAGGGGCGTAGAAGTCATTTAAGACAGCGTTATTGGATGCGCACGGAAAAAATAACATATAGGCTCTAAAAATAGAGCAAGCGGTCCATCTTATTATAGTCTTTGGTCACACGTAAAGTAATCCTATCGGATCAAACTTATCCTAAATTCTGAGATGCAGCACTCACCAGTTTCTCTGGCCACGGTTTACTTGGGGATGTTGTGACCGGCACAATGCCTAGCGGTATTTATTTAAATAAAATACCATTTGCTAGTAGCGCACAGAAGTACTAAACTTTAATTTTAATTTATATTTTTAAATCTCCAAATTATAAAAAAACATAAATTATGCGCCCCCCCCCCTTAAATTTTGCGCCCTAGGCTGCCGCCTAGGTTACCTATATGGGCGAGCCGGCCTTGCATACATATATCTAAAACCCAGGAATACATCGACTAACATTTCAAGAAAATTCTTATCAATATTGCAGTCTTATCTATAATGTGTTTTGTAGCAATCAATACAACCATGTTATGATGAGATCGATAACCAATGGTGCTTAGCTATAAAATCAATACATCACGTGGCGTATGGAGAAAAAAAAGGGTCACGACCTTCTGCGTTTTCCAAGAAACACGAGGACTGCATGTAGTGTGTCGAGTCAAGTAGGTCACCCGCATGCACAGACAACGAAATACATTTTAGACTATTATAATTATAGCTGCAGTATATAAATAAAAAATTCCCTTTCGATAGCTTCCAACGGCATAGCTTGTCACAGGTTGACACTATTTGGCACTATCGGGTTAGTAGTGAAGGCTGTACGTTGTAACTGTATACAAACAAATCTGTGTCAGGTAGGTTGAATGTTTTTGTATTATTAAATCTTAGTTTATAGACCTATTTAGGATTTCTAACTTAGAAGTCACGTGAATGATTTTAAAAGTAGTGTGTTTTGCATGTCTGCGTATTTACATGCTTTAGGCCTATATTTACCATTTAATGTAGGCCTAATGTGTAATTAGTAAAATAATATTGTTGTCTATTTGATTTGTAGCTTAGCTATCTTTTAATCCATCTGTAAGCTTATAATATATAAAGAAAGACGGAACAGCAAGAGAGAGATATAGACAGAGAGAGAGAGAGAGAGAGAGAGAGAGAAAGAGGGAGAGAAAGATAGAGAGAAACAAAAGATAGAGAGAAAGGGACAAAGAGAGAGAAAGAGAGACAGAGAAAGCAATGTTAGTGTGAATACCAAAGGCTTATTTTTGTAGTCTTCTGTTGATAGATAGATCTATATTGTGTTTTTATGTGCGTGTATTAATTAGAACACAAAGACATATCTAGATAAACTGAAACAATCACAAACAGACATATAGAATCTAGATATATAAAAATAGATAGACATTGAATTTTCTTGCTGTACTCTTTGCTAGTGAAATCTTATTTAATCCAATGTGTAGTTTCAAGTTTCTTATAACATACTTTCACATAATAGATCTAGTTTTTTAACTCGATATAATGATTCTTTAAACGTTATTTAGTTCTTTACCATTGCAGCATATGTTTGAAGTAATCGTTTTCTCAAAATGCTTATTTGCATAAAGTATAATGTGTGATATTAATTTTTTCCTTAGGTGGGCAACACTCTTTTTTTAGTAAATGGGTCTTTTAAGGAATTCGATACGTTAAGATTGGATACAGGTTCTAAATATTTTTCACACTTACAACACATCGAATTGATAACAGAAAAAAAAACGCCGTTAGAGGCTCTGTTGGGACATCTCTTAAAAAGCTTTTTTCAGACCAGTTGTGGCCGGCGGACCGCCTGTTGCACACCACTGCCATACATAGTCGGCTATTGTGAATAAAAATTGACGTCCATCTTTGGGTGGAGATAGCGAAAAGTAGAAAGAAAGAATGTTAAAAAGAAAAGTAGCACACGAAATAACGAAATAATACAATTTGACTTAAAACTTCAATGGCATTAGGATATGGAATGGGTTACCTTAAAACACACACACACACACAAACATTCGAATACCCATCAACCAAGCAGTATGTAAAATCACTTTCAAAATGTATTGTTAGGCGTAAACCATAGATATGTGTCTTATACACTGTTCTTAGAGGGTGCTGAAAGTATGAACGTATAAGAAAACAATACTCAATCATCAAACGCGCATGTGTAGAATTTTAAACATTTCATGTGTGAATAAACTTTGAATCATTAGGCCATACTCCTCTTCCTTTGGCGTTTAAGCCTAAAGCTATAAGCCTACATCGATTTCATTGCATTAAAATAATGTTTATTTATCGTTCATATTAAACACATTTTTTTCAACAACAAAAAAACAAAAAAACTGCTATATTTACAGAAATTAAAGTAAGAAAATCAAATACAGAACCATTGGTTTTTAAACTATCCAGTCAACATAGATGAGTTGATAATATGCATCTTGAGTATTACGACACACAGTGACGCTCAACTACAATGTTGAAATGTAAGTTTGTTCATTTAGTTTTGTTATTTCGTAAATTTCTTTGTCTTTTAATTGCAAAATTTTAGGGGGGGGGGGGGGAATATTTGAGGATTTTTTTTTTATTTGGGGATTTAGAAATATAAACTAAATTAAACTTTAGTACTTCTGCGCGCAAGCTACTACCATAGGTAGACGAATTACTAGGTAATGAAAGGCGAATGGTAATTTATTTAAGTTGTCTTAGAAAATAGGAAAGTATGCCGTAACACTACTCAGTTTAAAGTTTATCCCCGCCGAGGGCACTTTAATGAGGGCGCCGAATTGGTTTTCGCCTAGGGCCTAGGGGTTCAAAAACCCTACAGCCGGTCCTGAAGTCTTGTGAATCAATAATATGTTATATTCAACAGTTATCTTTACATTCTAAGTCTGAGGCCTTCAATCTTTTGATAACAGTGTGACGAAGTAGAATTCTATAAGTTTATCAGCATGCCAACAGTTAAAAAGGAAAATTGCAATACCGGTACCATATTCTCATTATCGTTTCCAAGACAATGTAGCATATATAGGGCCTATAATATAAAGTACTAAAAAGTACCATCAGACAAAAATTGATACTTAGGTCCGGTGAAGCAGCGTTGACCAGATTCTGTGGCCAAGGCATACTAGGTGATTGTGTGGCCAGCACTAGGCACAGCCGCCTTTACTTTACGCCATAAGAGCTGGGTACGCTCAGGGACATTCTCCAGAGCCGAAAAAAAAATCCTATCCTGCACCAGGATTCGAACCCAGGACTTCCGGTACGCCAAACGAAAGCGCCGCCGCACGGCCACCGTGCCCCCTCCCCCCCAATAATATAAAGTGCCAAGAGATTAAACTTGTAAAAATCAACACAAAATGGTTAGATTTTATGTTATTTACAACAATTACGTAATATAATTTTCGTAAGGTCGGCAACCTAAGAGACGCGTGCCAAACGGCACGCAGAGCGATTTTAAATGACACGCGAAAAACCTCCATAAGAGATGTTTCTTGCTGGAGAACCAACCGTTGAAGCTGATGTTTTTGAAGGACAGCGAATTCTTAAGTGAGTTGGACTTGCATTTACAAGGAGTGGGTCAAACAGCACTTGAAATGTTAGACCAGGGGTCGGGAACCGTTTTTGTCTGAGAGAGCCATGTGCACCACATATTTTAAAAAGTAATTCTGTGAGAGCCATATATTATGTTTAAAACTAAAAATTTAAGTATATGTGTGCAAGAGTTATTTCTCTTTTAATTACAATGAATGCAGGGTTGCAATTTTTCTGTCTTTTAGATCAGCGGAGTTTCTCTCCATTACCACTTCTAATGCTGAGCTGCGGTAGACTTTAGCTCATTTGTAGAATGAAATATTGATATACAATTAAGATGTAGATCAAAGGAGTCTAAAGAAACATTTTTTTTATAATCGAACATTTGTCTGAGAGCCAGATGCAGTTATCCGAAGAGCCACATCTGGCTCACGAGCCTTAGGTTCCCGACCTCTGTGTTAGACCATCGGAATGGGTTTGCATTGAAATTGAACATATCCTCACGTGATACTTTAAACTACATGTAGTTCCCTAATTTTAGGCATATATTTAGATAAGATTAGATAAGTGGGCTTTTTTTTCAGAAATGTACTCAAAGCAGAGTTTTATAAACAAGGGCAAGACTTTCAAATTTATTGGCTCCTGTTTTCATACCACATCAAGCCTGACTGGATTTATCCAACTACAACCGTCTTAGATGTGGATCTATTTTTTTTTTTAAGTGGAGGGATAACGACCATTTAAAAATGCTTCAAGATGAACTTAAAAAATGGGGCATTAAAATCCTAGCTTTGTTTAAGGAAATAATAATTAAAAAGTAATATTAGTAATATTACATTTTTTATTAACCTTTTTTTATTTGGCATTGCTATCACTATAGAATCAAATTTGTAAACTTTATTTTAATTCAAGGGAGATAATTAATCCGTTTTCCTTGCGCTAATATTTATAATGTTTAATATTTTTACTTTCATAAAAAAATAAATGGTTTACAACTTTAAAATAATTAAACTGTAAAAGACAGTTGAAAATTATATAAATATAATTTGATTACAGAGTGTATACTATGTACATTGCTTAAAATTACATTAACTACCCATTTTGTGTGATTACAATGTATTTATTCCGCTTTAAGATAATATATATTACCGATTATTTCATCGTATGATTGTGGAGACCGAGGAAAGAGTCCACAATATAACAACCAATAAGATTTAAAACATCACAAACAAGAATGAGGATGAGCTGTTACTCGCTTACCTATTTGTTTCAAATTCCGTGTTGGGCATCAGTAATAATGTTGTTCCTATTCAAGTGGTTAGAGATCCCTGATCTGACGATCTATTCAAGAAGCTTGCAACTCAGACAAGTAGAGTGGCCTGTAATTGGCTGGCTGGCTGTCTCCTTTCTTGAAGACTGACTGCACATTGGCGTGTTTCCAGATTGTAGGAGTTTTGCCAGTGGCCAGTGATTTATTGAAGAGAAGGGTCAATGAGGGTGTCGATTCTTAGGCCAATTCCTTGATGAGACGGCATGGGATATTGTCAGAGCCCGCTGCTTTTTTGGGGGGTTCTGTACACCATTACTGTTGATTATTATGTCAGGTATGTCTGGATGGTGGCTGTCATCCATCTTGGACAAGTCGCTCAGATCTTCTCTGGTGAATGCGGCGCAGAAAAGATTATTTAGAATGTCAGTTTTCGCCCTACTGTCGCTGAATGTCCGTCCATTTCTTTTTAGGGGTGCAATACCCGTTGGATCGCTTCGCTTGTTTTTGATTAGCCGCCATGGGTTGTTGTTTGAAGCTTCTTCAACTATCTTGTTGATATAGTTCTAGTAGCTCTGTCGGTTAGATCGTCTGGCTTCTTTCTTGATGTTTTTGAAGCGCTCCCAGTCTGCAGCTATGTTGGTAGTTTTGGCTTTCCTCCAAGCTCGGTACGTGCGAAACGAGATCCTCATAAGCTTATTGTTTATCCACGTCACGTGGTTCTTGGTAGATGTTATTTTAGTTAGGACATGTTTGTTCATCAAAGAAGTTAAGTGTTCTTGGATACGCCGCCATAGTTCGACGACTGGTAGATCTGGATTATTTTAAGTCAATAACCTAATTAACCATAAATGTGAAAGTTTAGTCATCAAATTTTGTGTTTGATATAAATGCAAATAAAAAGGATGATAACCACAAACACTTATAACATTTTTTTTTATGAAATAGTAAACACTTTAATGGGTTTCTCTAAGAATCTCGTTTGCTTCTGTCTTGCTGCGGCGCTAATCAAAGCTTCTTATAAAATAAAACAAAAATATAATAGAGCAGGTCGACTTTCAAGCTGTTGGCACGCTGAATGATTTAGAAATCCTACTTGAGCACGCTGTTAGCAAAAGGTTGTCGACCCCTGGTCTAGACAGCTAAAGGTAACACTACGGAACTGAATGTGCACAAATCTAGGTCATAATTTGTGTTCCAGTACATAGCAGTATTAAAAAGGGGTAAAACTCAAAAATAATATAGTGGAGTGTTGTTCATAGTTACTGTTGTCTCGCTTTCACTCAAAAGTTTGCAAACACCATGAATTGAAATAATTTATGCATAAAGAAGATTGACATAAAAACGTTTTTGAATACAATTAGTCTGTATCTGTTAATATAAGTCTTGTCTTTGCATGCTTTTAAATAATTGTTCAAAATTGGGTAGGCCTATACTATTTGGTTATTTAACGTTTCACACAGGATTATGTGTGCTGAATTATTTGGTGACTTTGTTTGAGGGTTTAAAAACAGCTTTCCTAATCGAGAAAATCCGGTGACGGGTGTAAGTTGAACCGAAAGCTAAAAGTATGGCAAATATTCAGCAGTTAAAATTAGCAGATGGCTTTTCTTAGCGGCCTTCTTCAATATTTGTCCGCAACAAAAGTAGGCCTACATTTAAATTCAACATGTTGCATTTCAAAATTGACAATATCCAGCCATCCATAAAAATAGAGACTTTATTGGGTAGTAGTAAGGTCCAGCAAGTTAGATTTGATCAGGTTTTTGAAATCCTGGTGAAGGCTTGGGATTTTTTTTTTCCGGGACTCGAGGTTGTCACTGAGACTACCCACCTGTGATAGGTACCTGACTTTAGCTGGGGTAAAGTAAAGGCGGCTGGGCTTTATGCTGGACACACAATCCCCTAGTATGCTGTGGCCATAGAAACTTGTGAACGCTGCTTCACCGGCCCTATGATCAATTTAATTCTACAAGTACTTTACTACTTGTTTTATTTCTTGTTTAATTACCCGGAAAATCAACGATTCTAGCAAGTGAATGTCACGACCTGAATAAATTGACAGATGTAAAACAAGTTGATTTTTTTAAATATATTTTTGTCAAGTAAAAATTACAGTAATTTTAGGTTTTCAAAGCGTATTAATATGCAGGATGTCTTTTTTTTTTCAAACCACAGACATTGGAAGCTACTGGAAATCTTACAGCAACTCAGTTTGTAAGCTTTTAGTTTATTCGCTTTACACTCTGTTCTTATACATTTTCATATGAAATCAATTAAGTTGTGAAAGAGAGTATGGTTATTCAAAGACTATAATAAGATGAACCGCTTGCTTTAATATTTCTGCTATTTGATGACTTGAAGGACTTTTCGGAATTACCCGATTCCCTTTTGTATTGTACACTTCCTTTTTATTTAATCGTTATGATATGCTATTCTCAATGAAAAATTAAGATCGAAAGTTGTATACAGCGGAAACCTTTAATGCAAACGTAGGAGCGTAGAAGCCATTTACGACAGCGTTATTGGATGCGCACGGAAAAAAGAACATAATATGCGCTCTAAAAATAGAGCAAAGGTCCATCTTATTATAGTCTTTAAGTTATCCTAGTATTTCAAGAGAAATAAGCAAAAGAGAAACTGGAAAATATTTTTTCTGGGCCTAAATTCAATTCTCTTTAGAAGATCGCAAAAGTTTGTTTTTAAAAAAATATAGGCCTACGCCTATTACTCTTTAAAAAAATATACGCCTATTACTCCTTATGTTGAGGTAAAAACAGAGCGCCATTTCAGAATAATCTCCCTTTAAGGGCAACCGTAAACAATATTAAAAAAGAGCAAAATCTAAATACCGAAAAAAACTTTCACAATTAAAGTTTTTATTGTAATATTGTTTGTTATTTTTTCTAGCTCTTTAAAAAACTACAACATCACATTGTAATAATTCGTTTCTCTGTAATTTTGACGAGCATAATTCCGAGTATATTTATAAGTATGTTTCTTTAATGTGTATATTATCTAGGGTATCCCGAAACAAAGTGTACTCCAGCTACAGAATGCAAGAAGAGACGGAGCCACAAGAAATACTATGATCCTAATAAGCTCAATATAAATGACATACCAGGTGATCTGAAAGACATCGGAACTTCTGTATTAGCATGCATCAAGAATATGTCTTCCCTAACATGCCGAATAAGGACCGGAAGCACTACCGGGACAGGGTTCGTCCAGAGGGTAAGGCGGTCACGCGCCCGGAAATGTCCTATCAAGGACTGCGATGACCACGGCGAGGTAGTTCTCATAACGGTGACCACGGTGACGTCAGTGGTCAAACCAAACGCTGCTGTGAGCGCTGAGGTATCCGTGTACCTCCAGGACTCCGAGTGCGACATGAAGTTGTGTTCCGTGAGAAGCCCGACGGAGAAAGACGAGGACAAAGACAAGAGCGAATGGTGTGAAGCTGTGTTCGGAACTCACGATTTGAGCTATTTCGTCAGACTCGACGAAGCCATTCGGAAGTTTGAAGACAGCCAAGAGAAACTGTATACCGCGTTTAGAAATAGAATCGAACACAAGGCAGTGTTCGTTGTCGGATACCCCCATGGGGATAAATTGAAGGTCAGCTTCGGTAAGCTGTGTCTTAGGGAAAAGGTCAAGAACTTTCGCGGGGACCAAGAATGGTTTGAGTACCGCTACGACGCTCTCACCTGTGCGGGGAGCAGCGGGTCCCCTCTGTTGATACCAGGCCAACCCTTGGCTGGCTACGGTTACTGGTTCGGTCATCCGCATTGCCACAATGTTTACAACGACGGGTTGAAACTAGGGCGCAGCTCCATTGGCTCTGAGATGAGGACGGAGGCAATTAACGAAGAAAAGACTTTATCTTCGAATAGTTTAACTTTAGCTATTTTTAGTTTGCTTGCCATTACAATTTTGACTCCTATAGGCCTATACTTTTACTACTAAACATTCACTAACTTCATTACAATACACACGACTAGTACATAATATTAAATATGTATTTCTTAATTAAAATGATACATTGCCAGAAAGGTTCAACATGACATTTAACAAGTTCAAGTTGTTTTTATCATAAATTTTAAGTATATCTCTATAGCCTACGTAGAACACAAGACTAGTGAGTATGCCTGGGACAGAATATCCTCAGTTGCGGGCCCGCAACACAAAGTCAACCCTCCAAGGCACTGTAGAAGGTGGACGTAGGAGAGGCCGTCAGCGGAGATGCTGGTTCGACAATATAACATATTGGACAGGGCTGCAGTTGACTCAAATATTGATAGCCGCTCAAGATAGACAAAAGTGAAGAAAGTTGACTGCTGAGGCGTCCATTCGCACTCCCTAACGACCACAACGGTTAAGGATTGATGATGATAGCTTTAAAATATTTTACTTTTACTAATTCGTAGAAGTATTATTAATTCGTTAATTGTATTATATACATCTACAATAAATGCTTTGTTAGTTTTTTCAAAATTGTTGTAGAATCTATATATAGTACATGAAGTATTAGACTGTCTGTTGTATTAATGTTGTATTAATTTTTTTTTTATTAAAATAACGTGGCGATGTTTTTACCATAGACTATAATATACATGGACCGCTTGCTTTAGTTTCTTCTTTTTTTTTTGCAATTCCAGATTCTCAATGAAGTAATTGTTATACAAGTTCCGTTTTATTAAATCGCATTTTTTTCGACCTTAAATGAATAGGCCTACAAGTATTAATATATCATTGACTATAATAAGATGGACCCCGCCTGCTCTATTTTTAGAGCTTATGTTCTTTTTCCGTGCGCACACAACACTGATCTATAAATGTTTCCGCTCTGTACTACTTTCGATTTTAATTTTTCATTGAGAAAATCATAGCGATTAAATAAAACGGAACTTGTATATCAATAACTTTATTTCCTGTATAGCAATTACGTTATTTAGAATCTGGAATTCCGATCATCAGTGTTTCAAGTCATCATATGCAGAAATACTAAAGCAAGCGGTCCATGTATATTATAGTCTAGGGTTTTTACACAATCTTCGTCTTGCTTTTCCAAACAATGAATTTAATCAGGAGACGGGCAACATGCAGCTCGCGGGCCGCAACAAGGCCCTACAAGTCTTTTACTATGGTCCCACAGAAAGTTTCTAACGGCATTTATTTGATTCATTTTTATTAATACCATGTACACCTTTTCAGAATTGGTGGCCCGCTATGTTTTATCAAAAACATTCGGCCCAAGGATGAAAAATGTTGCACACCCATTTGGCCCTACTAACGAATAATTCAACTGTATAAATTTAAATAAATTTCACATGTTCGACCTTGGAAAATGTATAGAAAATGTATACAAATTCCCTTTAATTAGTCTTTGTTATTTCTACAAATGTAAAGTATGTTCTATAGATGTAACGAAATATAATTAAATAGAAATAACGTACAAATAAACAGGAGAGAGCATTTCAAAAAACACAATTTACATTTTCAATAGAAGTTGTAGGCTTACTCAACGTAAAGCGAAACGTGCATCTTTTTAATTCCTTTATGTATACATTTATTAACTAATTCCCTGTATTTAGACATCAGGCGCAAGTGGCCAGGGGCGAAGCCACATGGAGTTGGAGGACGTTCCGTCCCTCCCTACTTTGCCAGTGAATAGCGATGTGAGTTATGTGTAGCAGTGATAAAAGACACTTGAAAAGTATGACAATTTTTAATAATACACGGCATTATGCATAAAGAAATTTATTCTCTAGTGACAGGACATTGAAAAAAAATGTCCCTATAGATAAAAAATACATTGTAACTCTAAAGGACATAGTCTTTAAGTTTAAGCGGTGTAACGAAAGAGAATTAATTGTGTTCCGATAGTTATGGCATCCTTCCATCCTCAAGGGACGATGGCGCAGTCTCCATTTTCTCTGCCTCTTGCCTTTCTCCTGGCTCGTTTCTCTTCACTTCTTTCTGTGAGGGTGGCTTCTGCAGCTTGAGTGCCCTCGCGCACCTTGGACCGCCAGGAAGTGCGTTCCTCAGCAAGGCACTCCCACGTTTTGGGCTCAATGCGTGCCAGTAACAAGTCTTTTTGCAAAACGTCTTTGAAACGCAGGCAAGGGCAACCTCTCTTTCTTGTTCCGGCTGCCAACTCTCCATACAGCAGGGCTCTTGGGATGCGTTCCTCACCCATCCTGTGGACATGGCCTATCCATCGCAGGCGCCTCTCACTCAGGATTGAGTTTATACTCATCATATGGCTTCTCCTGAGCACCTCCACATTTGTGACTCTTTCCTGCCATGTGATGTGGAGTATACTGCGCAGACATCGCAGGTGAAAGCTATTGAGCTGCTTTATTTGCTTTGCTTATGTAGCCCAGGTTTCGCTTCCATAGAGGAGTGTGCTTAGCACACAGGCCTGGTAGACGGAGATTTTTATCCTATCAGTGAGTTGTGCATTATCCCATACTCTTTGGTTGAGCCTTGCCATTAAAGATACTGCCTTGCCAATTCTGGTTTGTATTTCTTCTTCTTGTTCCGATATTATCCATTTTCAAAATAACTACAATAAAGTAGGAAAAGCGAAGCTTTAATTTTTTTGTTCAAAGAGAGACAACTGTGTAAACAAAATTTGTCATGTTTAATTATTGAGTTGCGGGGAATGGAACTGATTTTTTTAATAATAATAAAAACAATACAGAGAAATTTATTTATTTTTAAATTCAAATTGTCTATATTTTTTTAATAAATAGGAAGTAAGCTTTGTTTTCGCTTGACGAAAGAGAGACTACACAATAGTGATCAGAGGAATCAGAGATACAGTAAATTTATTAATTTAATGCTGTGTTCACAACTTGTTCTAACAACCTATCGCCCAAATACCTTGCCTTCTTTACTAAGCCATTACTATCTAACTACTGCTCACAATTATCATAATATTATGTTTCATATGTTCTTAACATTGTATTAGAGATGCATCCATTTAAAGATAGACTAAATGTATTGTTTTATATCAATGCATATAGTAAGTATATCCCGTCGGACCAAAGACTATAATAAGATGGACCGCTTGCTTAAATATTTCTGCTATTTGATGACTCGAATGACTTCTTTTCGGAATTCCCGATTCCCTTTTGTACTGTTCACTTCCGTTTTATTTAATCGCTATGATTTTCTCAATGTTAAAATGGAAAGTTGTATTCAGGGGAAACATTTAGACATGCGCATTTAGGAAGCGCATGGGAAAAGAACTTATAAGCTCTAATAATAGAGCAAGTTGTTCATCTTATTATAGTCTTTGGTCGGACCAAATCGTTCCATAGAGCCGGTGAAGGAGCTGCCACTCGTTCACAGTGCCCGATCTCCCCCCCCCCCCCCCCGTGTTATTAATCTTGATTTACATTATTTAAGACGAACACTGAAAATTCACTGCTGCCAGGTCTAGTTTCGTCATCTTGATAGTTCTAGACTTCCTGGTCTAGTAATGACGCATTTCTATATTAATATAGCTTATAAATACTTATAATATAACCTATCAATGTATAGTTGCGTTGACGTGTACGTCATTCACTACCGTAAGACACATATTCTTAGCCACGTCAATAAATCGATTCTTTCCAAGATCGCTGTTTCGATATTTTCTATTGCTTCATTCACACTAGATATTCTTTCTAAAAAAAAACGTTACAGAGACCATAGTATGTTGATAACAGAGATCGTACACCGAATGTCTTTCTTACGTTCTCATTACACACTGGGTCAGTGGTCCCTCGTTGTCCCATTCACGAGTTGAATTCATTCATTCGTATATTCATTCATTAATTCATTCCACTATTTACAATAAAACTACCAGTGTTTTTTCCTCATACACACACACATACGCCAACACTGGCAAGCACGAATAGAGAATTGGCAAGCACGAATAGAGAATTTGCAATCACGTGACAAAAAGCAAGTGTTGTTTGTTTACTTTGTCTAGTGATGACAAATGCCAGCCGTAATACTATAGGCTTAACAAGGTTTTAGTTTTAAATATCATTATTATGTGTATATATATATTGTCATGCGATAGACCGAGACGAATGGCAAACAATCGTCCAACAGTCACTAAATGGTGCCCCCACTCGGGTTATGGGATAGGTGAAGGTGATGGAAAAGAGAGAGGGGGGGGGTGAGATTAGAGAGACAGACAGACAGACAGAGAATCAATAAGTATTTAAAACCAATTTATCATTTAATCATTGAATTAAAAGTATCAAAAACGACACCACCGCTATTAATATAATATCATTGACTATAATAAGATGGACCGCCTGCTCTATTTTTAGAGCTTATGTTCTCCTAAGGTCTACACAAATTATACGTGTTAGTCTTCGCATGATAGCTAATAAAGTTTAATGTTACCTTAACCCATTAATGCCCAAGTTAATCACTGAAATAGATTCCATTTATTGTTACCTTAACCCATTGATGCCCAAGTTTATCAATGCAATATATTCCGTTTAATGTTATCTTAACCCATTAATGTCCAAGTTTATCAATGAAATAGATTCCGTTTAATGTTTTCTTAATTGCATCTCTTTAAAAATATTTTTTTTGGTTTATTTCATCGACTCGTATTTACCTAACAAAGCAGCGAAGAAAAGTAAAAGAACATAGGCTGACCCCAGACCCCAACCCCAACGGACCCGCTTTCAAGTGCCAGAGATGCGACAAAGCCAGTCTCTCTCAATGAGAGGTCTCCACAGACACAGCCAATGCTGCAAGGCTGGCCAAATCACAAGAGCGCAAATCTAATCGTCTTCCGAGACAATGGAGCCAATGAATGAATGAAAGATAGAAATATGAGATTTATATAAGTAATCACAAAATTTGTCAGAGTAGTCATGACCATACGTAGGACGCAAAAATCGTCTTTATAGAAGGAGTCTCTGTAATATATAAGATAAACATAATATCTCAGAAAAACAAAATGTGAAAAATGTGCAGTAAATGACAAAGATCAATATATGGACTTTGTTTATTTTGCATTGCTTTATCTATTTATGACGTCGATATGACGTTCTCGGTATTCAAGTGTAAGGAAATGATGACGTCGCTGTGACGTTCACGGGTTAAATGAATGAATCATATAGTGCGTCCTTAAACTATTGATTTAGTCTTTAGTCTCTATGTTTATGTTTTTTTTTTGACAACCAAGGTCTATGCGTCATGGCAGTTAGGTATGACTGTATTATTCTAAGAAATTTACAAATAAATCGAACCCCTCCCTCCCCCACAGAAATTCCCCAAAGAATCACATGTTATGCCTGGACTGTTTTTTTGTTTTGTTGCGTCACTGAGGGATAGCCCTCGCGTAGGTGCGCCTAAATTCTTTCATAATAATAAAACGCATTTCATTCATAAATAGATCTATATATAGCTCGAACGAAAAAAAAAGAAAGTCAGACAGTGACGTCTTAGTTCTATTTCTAAGCTCGGGGAACCCTCTCTATAATAGCTCAGTTTTAACGCCGGTTGAATTAAATCACACAGTAACTTAGCTTGATCTAGGAGTAGGAGCAAAAGGTAAAGTATTTTATAATGAAATATAAAACTATATCTAACACGTAACATGGTCAGAATTTTTTTTTAGTTATAGTTTATAGCTGAATCTGAAGCACTACTCTGACATTGAATCTTAAAAATATATTTTCCTTTTCAACAGATTTGTATCTAAAGAAAATAACATCAAGTAGAGAAACCCTGTCTAGCAATCTGTTATTAAGAAGTTGGTCATTTCATCTGTCCAGTTCAACTTTTTGAAGAACCTGTTCAAATACATCTTTTCTTATTACTGCAGTTTTACTAATTCAAAAGGAACAATGGCAACAAGGGCTGAACTATATAAAAATTGTAAGTGTTATAAGTTTCATACACTATGTGTATCTATTTAATTTATGTTCAAAGAAACTATTTCTTCAAAATATATTATATTTAAATATGTGTGTTTGTATGTATGTGAATGTAAATTATTAGTAAATTATTCGTTTCCCTTAAAATGATAATTTTGTAATTCATGTGATATAGACTAGGGGTCGGCAACCTTTTAAAAACCGGGTTCCAAAACAGGATTTCTAATTCATTCAGCGCGCCAGCATCCTAAAAGTTATCCTGCTCTTTTTACATTGAAGTATAAGAAGAGGCTTCAATCGCCTTTTGGGGGGAGGGATGTCTTCCGCGTGCCATTGAATATCGATGTGATAAATTGATTGATTGATAGATATAGAGATAAATATAAAGATAGATAGATCGATAGGAAGATAGATAGATCGATAGGAAGATAGATAGATTGATAGGAAGATAGATAGATGGTAGGAAGATAGATAGATTGATAGGAAGATAGATAGATCGATAGGAAGATAGCTAGATTGATAGGAAGATAGATAGATTGATAGGAAGATAGATAGATTGATAAATAGATATAGATAAACATATAGAGATATGTATATGATTATCATGACATAATATGTTTCAAAAACCATACGACCTACCTTACCCCTAAAAACCACCGATGTCTTCTTTCTACCTATCGTAACCTCGGCCCTACTTCTCCAGGTGTGACTGAAGAGGAAATAAGACCTGTCGGCGTCACGTGGCAGGAATCATACGCCAGGTGTGAGAAACACAGTCAAAATAAACGTGACAATGCTGTGTTAGGGAGTCACGTGCCACAGAGTAATGAAAGGCAACAATCGAACTCTGAGACACACACCAAACAATCTCATTGACAAGATTTGAAATTAGTCTGGAAATTATTTTCTTATGTTTATATGTAACAAAAATGTTCATTTCTTACAGTGAATTTATAAAATAATTTTCTGTTAATTTTATTTCTTTGAAAACATATATATCTGTATATTTGAAATCATAAAATATTAAGTAATTGACTATAATAATTGTATCGGATAGAATTTTATTCAATGTTATAAGGATAAAATCTAAAATTACCTTGTTTGTCACTTTTTATATACTTACTATACAATTAATTATTCGAAGTAAAATGATTGTTTAATTTATTACTTTCTATAACTTTATTATTTAGCTACAAATGATTGTTCTTTTTTTTCGGCAATTAAACTATCTGAACTATCTTTTATAACATCTTAATTTGTGATATTGTAATGAAAAACATAGGTTTGTTTATTTTTATAAATAATCTGTAAGGATGTTGTTTCAAAACGTTTTTTTTAATAGTTAATTAAAAGTGGAAAATATAAATTTTAAATTATAGATACTACGTGCTAGTAAAGAATATATGAAAATAAATGTCCACCTTATGGTCACAGTCAAGAAAAGGAAACTAGAATGGTATGGCCACATAACTAGAACCAACGGGCTTGCCAAAACTATTCTACGGGGCACCACCAAAGGGGAGAGAAAAAGAGGAAGACAACGGAAACGATGGGAGGACAACATGCGATGCGTTGAGAAAGGATGGGAGACGGGATGAATGGACGAGCTAGCGTACATGTCAACTGTGGCGCCACACTGGTCCAACAGACTACGGGATATGTAGGACGTAGTATTTTACAAACAAAACAAATGCAACCGTTGTATAAACATTATATAAATATTTCTACTTTCTTATGTGAAGTATTCTTTAAAAAAAAACGTATCTTATTACAAACGCAAGTTATTCATTTCAATCCTCTGACGACAGCCAAAGATCGCCATTTATATCGTCCTGTTGCAGCTCGCGGATCTGTTTCTAAGTTAGGCCTCTAGCCTTCAAATCTCTTTCCACCGTCCTTCTCCATGTTTTATTTGCTCTGCCTTTTTCTCTTGGGGTTCCATCTCAGGGCTGGCCTGGGAAGGGAGTCAGATGACATTCTGCAGGCGTGTCCCAGCCATCTCCATCACCTTGCTGAGATACTCTCTGCTAGAGGGACTACTCTTGCTTTCTCGAGCAGGTCCTCATTTGATATCGTGTTTGGCCAGAAGATCTTGGGGATGTGGCGTAGGCTCTGGAACATCTCCAGTTTTCCTTCTACGGTGTTTGAAGTTTTCCAACACTCAAATCCATACAAGAGGACGCTGAGGAAATGGCTCTTGGATATCTTTATTTTGGTGTGGATGCTCGGCGTTCTCCATATCTTTTTCTTACAGCTGTGATACTCAATTTTCTAATTTTTTTTTCCTTCAGTTGTTAACCTCACGGGCCTATATCGAGAATGTAGTCCTACTGTATTGTGATTCTAACTATTTATTGTTTTACATTACTGCCACGCCGACTACGTTAATATGTCATTTGTTTTTTTCGTTTTTTTTTTGTTTTTTTTTTTGTACCATGCGAATGCGTGGCCAGAAGAACTAATTGATCCTCTTTATTTTAGAGATCAATATATTTTAGCTTTTTTTTTAAATTCCTGTCAGTTCGCTAAAGCTGTGCTTTTGAAATTTGAACTATGAATGCAGTCAGACCACTTGAGCAGCATTTAGTCATATTTTAATGTAATTATTATTGATGGCAACAATGTACATTATTGTTATTTTTGTGTTGGGACAAAATCTCAGGATTATTATAATAGTGCAATAAAAATTATTTGTTCACAACTGTTTTTCCACTTTTTACTTCCTTTATTTTAAGTTGCAATTTCTGTCTGTCTGATTGCAATCATGCGTGCGTCGTGGGATCGTCGTGGGAGCAAGAATTGGCTTCCATTTTTCGACCACTTCCCGTGGTCCAATCGAGCTGAAATTTGGATAGCAGACTTGCCCCGACTAACAATACATCCTATCAAATTTTCAGTCAAAACTATTTAATAATACTACACTTATGACAATATTCATTTCTTAAAAGGAAAGTATAAGAAAAATTTTGATTTCGCGTTAAAAATGCCTGTGCAACTTTTTATATTTTTTCGGCGCAAAGCTAGGCAAAAAAATTATGCGCTAAGATTATTTTTAGAACAATTCATACGGAGTAAGGAGATATTTTTGAGATTTGCGACACAGATATTTTTCTGTATGTTTCATTTGCAGTAGGCAATCAATTATTTAATTACATGATGGTAAACTTAGTTTGCAAATAAAGGGAGTATAATGAAAACTTCGTTTTTATGGTTTTCTTGTTAGTTTTTTTATTTTGATGTAATATAAGCGTTTATTTGAGAATATGTAAAATACATATCTAAATATTAAAATCACATTATTATCAATCATAAAAGTACTTATTGAATTTGTCTTTCTTTGTTGATCTTGAAGCACTATTAGACCTAATCAAAAGTTTGCTTTAGACCTTACAACACTTGACCTTACAATTCTTGACCTTATAACACTTGACCTTCGGGGGTCACTTTCTCCACGTGCAGGGGATTTAAAAGTTGTTCTTAAAAATGCTCAATGAATAGATATATGAATATAGTGCGATATATGTGTTGGGGAATATTTCTTTTTATTGCGTTGCATAATAAATTTAAAATGCGCACTATGGTGTGAAATAAAAAAACAAGAACTGGCATTTTGGGCAGTTCGGGTGGGCTGTAGGTGGGCTGTGGGTGGGCTATAGGTGGGCTGTAGGTGGGCTATAGGTGGGCTGTAGGTGGGCTGTGGGTGGGCTGTGGGTGGGCTATAGGTGGGCTGTAGGTGGGCTATAGGTGGGCTGTAGGTGGGCTATAGGTGGGCTGTAGGTGGGCTGTGGGTGGGCTGTGGGTTGTCTGTGAGACTGAATTGTTTATAGGAATGTTTACTCATGTCAAGGTACGATGGTGAAATATTGTTTTTCTCTGCCCCCTCGCCTTTCTCCTGACTCCCCTTTATTTGCTTCTTTCTGTGAGGGTGGCTTCTGTGACTTGCGTGCCCTTGCGCACCTTTTGACCGCCAGGAGTTGAGTTCCTCAGCAAGACCTTCCCACGATTTATGATCAATGTGCGCCAGAAACATGTATTTTTTTTTTGTTTTGCAAAGGCAGGCAGGGGCGGCCTCTTTTTCTTGTTCCAACTGCCAGCTATTCAAACAGCGGGCTATCGGGGTAATTTCCGGGCCCATTCTGTGGACATGGCCTATCCACAACAGGCGCCTCTCACTCAGAATTGACTTCGTACTCAGCATTAGCTTCTCCTGAGCACTTCCCCAACGCCCAACTCACTTACAGGACGTAAATCTCTGTTTACCAGGCCTGCGTGCTCAGCACACTCCTCTATGGAAGCGAGATCTGGTCTACATACGCTAAGCAAACAGAGCCGCTCAATAGCTTTCACCTGAGATGCTTGCGTAGGATCCTCCACATCAAATGGCCGGATAAAGTCACAAATGTGGAATAATTTGTTATAACTTTTATTAAGAAATAGTTCGCTAATAATTCTAAATATACAAAGAAAAAAAGATAAGCGTAGTGTTTCTTAAAAATTGAAACAAAAAAACATTATTTTTTTGTTATATCATAGACTATAATACACATGGACAGCTTGCTTTAGTATTTCTGCTTTATGATGACTCGAAAAACTGCTTTTGGGAATTTCCTATTCGTTGTTTCCTTTGTACTTCCGTTTTATTGAATCGCTTTGATTTTCTCAATAAAAAATTAAAATTAAAATCGAAAGTTCTATCCAGCGGAAACATTTAAGAAACAACGAGGAGCGTAGAAGTAATTTAAGACAGCCTTATTGGTTGCGCACGGGGAAAAAGTACATACAAGCACTAAAAATAGAGCAAGCGGTCCATTTTATTATTAGTCTATGATTATACATTTATTTTGTGTCTGTTGTTTTTATTTAAACTTGAATGTCATTTAGTCAAAGTCTTGTTCTGTTATTTTCATTTCTAGAAACACTTTGATCAGTTTGGAGACTTGACCTGTTCAATATAGAGTAAAGTTCATATTAGGATAGACAAAAATAATGAGATATAGATAGGTAGATAGACGATAAATAAATATAATGAGATATAGATAGGTAGATAGACAGAAAGAAATAGCGAAATAAATATATACATTGAGAGAAAAAGAGAGAAAGAGACGAAATGATATGGATAGATAGATAAACATATAGATAGACAGAGAGCTAGATAAAGATAAAGGGGGAGAAATAAATAGAAGAGCGGTTTAGAGAGATAGATAGATAAATAGATAGTTGGATCGAAATAAGAGAGAGAAAGGATGGAAGAGATTTAAACGATTTATACATAGAAAGATAGTCAAGATAAATAAGATACAATGATAGTATCAACTATCCTCAGATGCAAGATAATAATTGTTTTTATTTCTACTGTCACTGTACTACTAGAAAAGTTATAAAAGTTAGCGAAAAATAACAAACTTGTTTAACTTAATAACAGAAATAGTAAAAATTTTAAGTAATAACAAAGACTATAATAAGTTGGACCGTTTTCTCTATTTTTAGATCTTATATGTGCTTTTTTTCCGTGCGCAAAAAATAAGGCTGTCTTAAATGACATCTAGGGTCCTACGATTACATTAAAGGTTTCTGCTGTATACAACTTTCGATTTTAATTTTTCATTGAGAATATCATAGCGATTAAATGAAACGGAAATGTACAGTACAAAAGGGAAACAGGAATTCCGAAAAGAAGTCATTCGAGTCATCAAATAGCATAAATATTAAATCAAGCGGTCCATCTTATTATAGTCTTTGGTAATAATGAACATTAGGATTAACAGACTTACGAACAGGCGCCTTTGGCAAGGGACCATCCGTCGGCGCCAATGTAGTTGTGGAAAGCGTTTCCGGCCAAGGGCAAGTAACTTCATTATTGACTTCTTCCTTGGGAAAAGTTGTCTTCTCTTGCAAGGGAAATAACCAAAAATGATTAACAAACAAGTAGAATGTAATACTTCAATATAATTTTCGTTTGAAGAAGTGTATATATTACGTTCTAAATTTAAATTATGTTATATACAAGCTAAACTGCCCGGCGTTGCCCGGTGGATGGGATGGGGGAGGGGAGAAAATAAAAGGCTTATAGCTACAGATAAAAAAATGAAAAAACTTCCTTGAACAGATAGCTATAATGATTTCAAAAATATATTTAATAATTTCTAACTAAACAAAATTTAGGAAAGTAGTAAATTATAATAAATATTGTAATCGGGTTTTTAAAAAAAGGCATGTCTTTTTATTTAACTAAAGGTTTGGATTATCTCTCTTGATAAGAATCAAACTGCAGTATCCCGCTTGTCTAAAAGTTTGGACTATCTCCCTGGCTGAGAATCAAACTCCAGACTCCTGTTTATCTTAAATATAAATATTAGATTCTACTTACTGAAAGCGATTTAAGAAAGCTTTATTTACCCTTCCCGTACCGACCTACTTCTATCTATGCTGCCTTCAGTTCCGCTATATATGCGCCCGGGACTGTAAGGGTTAAGTCTTAGGGAACACTGTGGTCGTGCGCGATCAGCTGGCGAACCAAAAGGTCCTGATTTCGAATCCTGCTGAAGGCTAGGATATTTTACCCGGGTATGGAGGGTGTCCCTGAGTCTAACCCGATGGGTACCTGAACTTAGTTAGGGTACAGAAAAGGCGGCTGTGTATAGTGCTGACCACACAATCCTCTAGTATGCTGTGGCCACAGAAACTATGGATCAATTTGGTCCGACGGTATATTTATACTTTATACTAGTATTAGGTCCTGAAATTCTTACAATTATTTTTTTAAAATTGTATTATTAGACTTTTAAAAAAAGCCTCCCTATAGCTATTACATAAAAAGAAAAAAAAAGTTATCAGTGGGGAAAATAGCCCCGGTCACACGCTTAGCAGTTGGGACGCTATTCACTCAGCTAGGGAGGTGGCAAGATCGTAAAAGTAAAATATGTTTTTTTTTTCTACATATTACACTTACTGAATTCTGTTAGTTCTACATATTACACTTACTGAATTCTGTTAGTTCTACGTACTACACTTCCTGAATTCTGTTAGCTCTACACACAAGACTTACTGAATTCACACAGAAAAGACTTTTGCTGATCGCATTCTGTATCCTTCCATTGCCAGCCACTGTACTCTGTCTCTCTGTCTCGAAACATGTGTCCACATTTCACCAGGTTCAAGTTGCCATTAACTCTCGTCAGCTGAGAGCTTGCTGTGAATAGTGAAAGAAACAGTAGCCTGAAAAAAAAGTTGTATGTCTACCATCTAATGAAATAACTGTATATCCTTATTTTGCACATGAGAAGAAATGCATTAATGCTTTTTCTGTTGTCATGTCATTCAATGAATACAAAAACAAGACTTATTAATACTTTCATGTTGCTAATGCATATTCTTTGATCAGAAAACGATAATTGTGATTCTCTTTAATTATCGAGTGCTTGAAAGGTTTCAAATTAATATTTATTGTTATAAGGATACACCAGAAAAGTCTTAAGAGCCTGTTGCAGTGCTCAGATAAACATAATAACAAAGACACGTTCCTTATCCCTTATGCGAGAACAAATGCATATAAGTGATATTTCTCCCCGAGTGGCATCCGGGCATGGAGTGGGTTGTCTGAACACTTGTGGAAAACCAGTACCTTGACATCATTTAAACGTCTGATAGAAGTGCTAGACTAGACTCAAACCACGGATAAGCGTATGACGCAATAATCTTATTTATAAGAGGAGCGCCTGTAATGTGTAAGATAAGATAAGAAATATAGATTTATGTGTTTTTATTTACGGACAAAAAAACAAAAACTATATTTGAACGTTTTATTTCAATGCTCTTGCGTTTTTCTATTCATTGATTAAGTTATTCCTGTTTTATCGAGAAAGAAATACAAATGAATATGTCTCGCCCCAGTTCCATAATCTGTCAGGGAAACAGGAGGAACTCTTTTCAACTCTAAAAGAACGATAACTGAGATGGTTTGGTCATTCAGTATGGAAAGACTCCTTGGCCAAAACCATCCTACAAGGTACAGCGGAAGGAACAAGCAGAAAAGGTCGCAAGAAAAAAAGAATTGGTTTGACAACCTGAAAGAGTGGACCAAACTACTTCTTGATACGCTTCTGTAAACGGCTTCTGACCGGGATGAATGGAGAAATCCGGTTAACCGCACCGTTGTAGCCCCCCCCCCCACACACACACACACATACGTACACGACGAAAGTCACGTGTCTGAAGATGGTGATAATGATGATTCTCATTGCATAATTTACTGTCAGCTAATGTTTCATTGTGTGTTTATTTAATGCCTGCTCACACTCGAACGAATTTTGTAAGATATTTAGTAGATACTCATTATACCGATATGTCAAGTTATGTAATGTGATGGTCTGTTAATGTTAAACAGTAACTTAAAAAATATTTCTATCAAACGCTGGTGAAAATAGAGCAACAGGTTCACATTGTGCTCCTTCGCTAATGTATAATTCTTTAAATATAATGTTTAATTGCTTTATTAGTCTGCCAGACATATTCACAGTACAAAGCAAAGTTACTGTTGTGGAAATATCCCCCTGTGTGTGTGTGAGTGTATGTGTGTTTATGTATGTTTATTTAAGGTGTAAGTGGCAAACCTCTGATATTTCAGGCATACCGAAGACGCACATTAGTTATCACAAATACAAACAAAATATAATACTTACCGATTCACCATTTCAGAATTTTCCCTTTTGTAAAAAACAATTGATTAACTTATTCGTGAATTGTTTAAATTGTTATATGGGGAGATTAGAGTTCTTTGGCAGCCTAAGCTTGAAGTGTATTGTTTTGTATTCTAACGAGAATCTAAAACAGGTTTCGGCAACCTACGGCACGAGTGCAAAACTGGGCACGCATAGTGATTTTCGATGGCACGAGAAAGACCCCCCCACCCCAAAAAAAAAAAAAGACAATTCGAGTCTCTTCTACAAGAAAATAGCTGGAATAATTTTAGTCTTTGGCACGCTGAATGTATTAGAAATCCTACCTGGGCACATAATTCTGCTCTGGAACACCAAATTCAAATTACAAAAGAGACACTGCAAACAAATTCTAAAGCTAAAAGTTAGATTACATGTCATGTCTGTTTAATTTTAATTTCTAGTGTAGGGGCCGACTGAAATTCGGTTTCGGTGTTGAAAGTAGGCTAATGGCCGAAAGTGATATTGACTTTCGGGCATCAGCCGAATATATATTTTAACTTTCAAAATTTAGAATGCAACGCTAGTGCTGCATCTCTGCTTATTGATAATGTCATTCAGTTTAAACTGTTGCGAATTAGATAATCGAAGTGAATGATAAACGGATTATTTAATCACCCCAAAGAATGTTGAAAAATGGAATGTGGGATTACTTTCGATTTGGCAGTTTCGGTTTATCTATCGGTTTCGGCCGAAAGTCAATTTATAGCTTCCGGTAGCCTATGGTTTGTTTTCGGTGGGCCTCTATTCTAGTGTCTTACTTACTGGCGTTGAAAGACCAGGCGTAGTTCGTTGCTCCTATCCAGTACCTGGACTGACCATCCAAAAACTGGGTCACCTGGTTCATGTCGTTCAGCTCGTGCATGTTCCACAGGTCACCTCCTTTGTTGACGCAGTAAGCTCTTGCAGCGTACCAGTTGTAGTTTAGAGACACTCGTAGCATGCACTTCTCCCTCATCAGGAACCTGCACTCCGTTCCGGAACACTGAGGGAAGCTGTTACTGCACTTGGTAGAATCTTCTGCGAAAAAATCAATGGCACAGTATTCTTAACTGCATATGTCTATCTTGAACTGCAGAAGGAATAGCCCTTAGAAACGGCTCCTCCATTTTCAAATTAAAATATTTCCCCCCAGCATGCATTGCAGTGTTCAATTTATACAACTGTTTACCCAGTAGGCATAGAAACGGATGTGACGTAAAGCAAGTGTCACTCCTCATTTCTCTGCTGTCTTTAGTTTTCTGATCAACAGTGGCACACAGAATCTCTGGCTTGGAGAAAGCTTCGGCACTGGTCAGTTTGATCAGACTGTCTGTTAGGGTAAGAGAAACAAATATGGTTATAAATGTACAGAAAAAGTTTTTTTATATTTATTTGATATGTGGTAAGCGAAACAGCGCCGTGAAACGAATTTCAATGACAACGTTTGGAAGCTGGAATTCGTCATTTCATATAAAACAAATAAAAATATGTAAATAGAAAATGTGTCTTAAAACGATAAATTCATTGAACAATGTGTCAAAGCCTGAAATATTTTTCTACGGGCCAGACAAGGAAAAGTCTTAATGAGGCCTGACCTTTTGAATAGGTCAAGGTTGAACGTGTTCATGAACTTCCGATGTATTAGTGTAAACAAACAAAAAAAACATGTTTTTGCTGGTGTTTGACAATTAAATTTAAAACCTCGACGACCAGTTCCGATCTTGTAGAAATATACAAAGGCTACAAAATTAGTTATGAGGCATCCGTTTTTAACATCAAAAAGTGAGTATGCGATAATTTATACTCAAAGTGTTAGTCGCGTTAAGTTAAAATAAAGTAGTCAAGAGAAGCGTTTCTTGGTTATTACAAAAAGCACAATCCGTAGATGCATAAAAACAAAAAAAATTAGCAATAAGTTTGGCATTATAAATAGGCGACTCTTCACGTCTGACATTCACTATCCATAGTTTACTGTCGGCAACAGTCTTTAGAAATGAAATTTAAAAAAAATATCAGCACATCTTTTCGTACAACCAGTAACGCAGTACACAGACAGGTTTTGATACGAAATGAATGAATGAGACCGGAAATGATGGTAAACCTTTAGGTACACTATTTAAGACTTGTCCAGTACCTTCTTGAGCATGGACGATGAAATAAGTTGTCGAGTCAGCATAATTGACGGCGTCACTTCTGCACGGTGTCTGATATTTTGCCTCCAACTCGTGTTTACAGTAACACTCAGGGGCGTACATCTCATTCTTCTGTAAAAAAAAAAATATAGCAAATGTAAACAAAAAGTTTATTTGATGAAACTTTTCTTAGGATTATTACAAATACACTAATTATTTTACATTGCGATTTCTTTATTAATATGTGGCTCTTTTCTCTAGGGATAATATTATAGTTTACAAGCTAACTTTCCCGGCGTTGCCCGGGGGAAAATAAAAATGGCATGTATAAGCCACAGATAAAAAAAATGTATAAACTATAATGAGCAGAAAGCTGTAGATCTAATAATTAAAAAAAAATAATTTTTTACTGAAGGCATTTAACTATGTATTTTTTTTAAAGCAATATTCATTGAAATAAAACTTGTTTAGAAAAAAAAATATAGAGACGAAAAGGAGAATCAAACCCGGGTCGGCCGCATGGCAGTCCGATACGTGCCATACTAGTCCTCAAGAAGAAGAAGTCACTCCTCTGCTCCGATCTCTGCACTGTCTACCCTCCAACAACCGGATCTCATAAAAGCTGGCTTTTCGCTGCTATAAGTGCCAATAACAACAAAAGTGCCTGAATGACTCTGCACCGGACTGCCTTCGCTCTTGTCTCGAGCTCTACAGTCTACACCCAATCCGGATCCCTCGTGCGAAGCTATTGTACGTTGGCCAACGAGCATTCTCCTACGGGGGCCCGTCCGCCTGGAATCCCTTCCCTCTACAGCTTCGCCAGAGCCCTAGCTTCGATACCGTCAGGAGACGGCTGAAGACTCACCTATTCCAGTAGCAATTTTCACCTGTACATATAATATATATATAAATATATATATATATATATATATATATATATATATATATAGGCCTATATATATATACATATATTTTCGTCTGTTATTCGTTGTCTGTACTCTGTAACTGTTGACAGTGCATAGAACTGTCCCCAACTATGGGCTATACAATTCTTCTTCTTCTTCTTCTTATTATTATAATTAAACGTTATCCACACAGTTAGCGAGGACACATGTGCTACGTCAAATTGCAAAGGTCAAATATGAGGCAATAAGGACACGTGTCTTTAAATAAACAAATTTGATTGGTTGAACACACACATAAAAAAAAAGTATCCCGTCGGACCAAATTGATCCATAGGGCCGGTGACGCAGCGTTGAACAGTTTCTGTGGCCACGTCATACTCGGTGATTGTGTGGCCAGCACTATGCACAGCGGTCTTTACTTTACCCCAACTAAGGTCAGGTACCCATCAGAGCTGGGTAGACTCAAATCCTGGAAAAAAATCCTAGCCTGCACCAGGATTCGAACACAGGACCCTTGGATCGCCAGTCGAACGCGCTGCCGCTGGCCCATACACATAGATATTCATATATATATATATATAGACATTGACTTGTAGAAATATTTATTCTGTCTCTTAATAGCATCACAAATAGTTTAAATAGCAATCAATACGTTTTGATGATGCTGAACAAGGAAAATACAAATTTTATCTTCCAGATTTAGAAATAATTTATAAAAAAAAAAACATACAAGTTGCTAGTATGCACTAACATGGTCAAAGGGAAATGACTCAGTAAATAGTCAAAAGTCAATTGTATAGTACAAGAGTTATGGGGACTGGGAAGATTGTAAATGTCACATTCTAGTTTGTTCTACTGCGTCTTAGCTTTCTAGAGCATGCTTTGCACGTTTTACATGTCTGAGTCTGATCACGGGGTTTTAGATGTCTCAGTCTGATCACGGGGGTAAAAGACCGGAAAATAGTCAGTCGACTCGAATATCTAGAAGCGTATAGACGCATACGTTAGACTCGGGAACTATACCACATTTTATCAGAATACTATTTCATTTCTTGGACTTATATTATATTATATTATTCATTGGATATTATATGTGACTGTGATTTAATGTGATTAAATATATTTGTGCTGCAGAAGAGCGTTGTCAAATCACTTGTGATTACATAGATTTTATTGAGTTCTTGCAGGAAGGTAAAATTACTATTTTAATGAACTGAACATTGTTGTTCAATGAGGATTAACAAACACCTCATTAACAGCTGGTGGCAGCCTGGTAAAAAGAAGAGATTATGGTGCAACGAGTGCTGGCGATTGAAAAAATCATTATCGAGTCGTAAATTTGACATTTTTATTAACCATACCATATGGTCTGAGCAGCATACCAGTTTTTAACTGAAGTCTGAGTCCGACATAAATAAATATACTAAATTTTCATCTGAGCAACATATTAGCTCTATGATTTCAAGAGAAAATTCATGGATTGAATTTTTCTTAATGTAGTACACATGGATAAAAAAATGTACTAATATATCTAAAGGAATACACCGGACATAATTTTCGGAACCGGATGTAAAGTAAAAAAAGATTATGTTGACAACTAATAAATATTCAATGTGGTTTATTATCGTCATCGGAAGAACATTTTACTTGACAATATAAACATTCTATATTATAAACCTTGTCAAGTAATGAACTGATGCAGGTTGGTGAACATTAATAACGAAACTCTTCCTGTCGTAACTAAATTCGTGATGTTGACATGTTCTCTACATGTTGAAGCCTAAGACTACCAATACTCGTTTCAATCCTGAACTATCTGATGTGCTGACCGAATCTGAAGTGTACCGAAACTATCTGATGTGCTTACCGAATCTGAAGTGTACCGAAACTATCTGATGTGCTTACCGAAACTATACCGAATCTGAATTTAAGAAAAACTATTGACTTTAAAGTTAAATATTAATATGTGTACCAAAAGACTTTTGACATTTATAATGGTATACATTTTTTAATTCTGGGTTTTATTTAACCTAAATCTGGATTATTATCAAGAAACTTCAAATTATTGTGATTTCATACTGGATTATTAGTTAAGTAATTGTGTATTTCGAACAAGGATTTACAAACACTTTAATTACTTCATATTTTCTCAAACTTAATAATCCTAATGTTTATTATTATGCATGTCTACATTTCATATTGCTATATGTATTAATGGTCTTGGTGGTGGTAGTTTGGCATATATCTCTCAATTTCTAAATCTTACTCTGTCTGTACTCTACTTCTGTTTCTTACAGAGAGATAGATGTTAAATGATTCTTTGATAGGGTAATTTCTGTTAGCTGTATTGACTTGTTTGTTTTTGTTCAAATATTGAAGTAAAATTATTGTCTTTGTCAATGTTGATAAATATTGTGATTCTAGTGTGAACATTTCCTCTATTACTGTTGTCCATGCAGCATTTGTGTCCTTAATTAAGATTGTGTTGTGTTTCATTTATTTTAGTTATACATAATTGTTGTGTTGTGTTTCATTTATTTTAGTTATACATAATTGTTGTTTTGTTTTGTTTTGTTTTTTAAATATAATTAATATTATTGGTTCAAGATAACCACTATTATTTCTGATAGATTCTTGATAGTAACAATAACTATCAATTGTTTATAAATATAATTTATGCAATGGTAAATATTTATGTACACACTATAGAAAATAGTAAATAAGGCATTTTTACAAATATAATAATTGACAATAGTCAACATTTACATACAAGTAAAGTAAATTACACACTATAGAAAATAGTAAATAATGCATTTTTACAAATATAATAATTGACAATAGTCAACATTTACATACAAGTAAAGTAAATTGAAAAATAAGAAGAGAAAATAATTTATCAATCAAAATATTATGCTTTGCATTGTTCCAATTCCAAAATGCTTTCAATTATAATAGCATAGTGAATAGAAATAATAGTATTGCAAGTGTTTAGCTTCAACTTAATAATACATGGTCTACATAATAATTATAAGAATTACATTGTGAATGTACACTCTATAAATAATAATAAATAATAGCATTGGCCTGTACAAAATAATAATTTATTGTTAATGATCAAGAATTAAATATGGATGTAAAAGTTAAATTAATGTATGAAGAAGCTAAAGCTTTAGCTAAGGAATTTGACATAACAGAATTAGATAATGAACTTAAACAAAGAAAACTAGAACATGAACTATAATTGGTTACATTTTAACAGAATAAGGTTAAACAATTACCTAATTAATAATGCATAATAACTTAAAGCATAACATGATGCTCTATATAATAATAATAATAGCATAATACTTTGTCAGTCTTTGTTGATATTCATTAAACACAAGGTTATAAATGGTATATAATAAGGTTAAAGCCTTAACAAAATGGTTTGCTAATAATAAAAGCTAAATGAAATGAAAAATAAAAGAATAATTATGACTAAGATTGAAGTCAAATATAGATATGAGCAACTAAAGTTATAAATAGGATATGATATTCTCATCAATAAGTATAATGGTATGACAACAACAATTTCAAGTAGGTCTTTGCCTGGTAGTGGACATACAACTCTTCGGGGTTGGTGCTATCTGACAATTACCTGTGTATATAATGTATATAAGTTATATAATAATCAATTTGATAATATTGTACGACGAGTAAGGTTTGTAATTAATAAGAAGGCAACAATTTGTAAGACCAGTGAGCAAGTGGGCTGAAGAGAATAATAAGTATCAATTGATGAAATGTAGCCTCTAGCCAGGTATGTTAAGCTACATAAATATTTTGGGGCCTCTGAACAGTGATACTGTTATGCCGCCTATAGCCTATGTAAGACTTTAAGAAAATAAAGCATTAGTGAATAATTGGAATAATGAAATACCTATGTCAGACTCTAAAGACAGAGCGTTAGATGATAATAATGTATGATATTCATATAAGTCTTTAAAAGTAGCATTGAATCAGATGATAATATTGTATGGTATTCATATAAGTCTTTAAAAGTAGCAATGAACCATAATAATGAAACAATGAATAAACACATAACTCATAGGAGATGAGCAGTGTAGAATAATATCGTTTTTAATAGCTTGAATAAAGTTGTAAAGTTTTGTTGTAAACTAAGATTAAAGATAATCATATTACATGGTAATGACTGGTACTGAGAATATCATTCCGAAATAATCATTGAGAATAGTAGCACACCAAGATAATCAAAATAATCATTGAGAATATCAATTCAAGATAAACATTGAGAATATTAATCAAAACAATCATTGAAAATAGCGAACCAAAATAATCATAATAAATATGAGAGTGTCAATTGAAAATAAACATTATAAAGATATGTATTTAAAATAACCAGTATGAAAATGAAAATGTGAATTAAAAATGACTATAGTTCAATATATCAATCCAAAATGACAATTGTAAGAATAAAACAGAGATTAGTTGTTATTATAAATGTTGTGTGAAAAACTTGTGAGTTAAATCAAATTCATAGATAATACTAGAGAACAAAAGTACAGAGATTAATGAATTACTTAATGAATTTGATGACAGTATACATAAATTGTCAGATGTAAAATACAAAATTGACATAAATGGTAAAGAAAATTTTTCACATCAATAATTTAAGACATTATGAAGAAATTAAAATAGTTGATACTACATTACAAAATACTAATAAAATAGAAAACATATGTTATTGTGAAAGACATTCTAAATAATGTTGAATAATTATATGGCATAACTACAAAGACATTAAATTGAAAATAAAAATAATATTGTAAAACTGTTTAACAAATTTAAAGAAACAATCTCAGAATATACTCAAGTAAACAATAGAATCAAGCATAGAGTAGAACATGATAGTGTTACAATAAGATATAAGAAAGCAATATGCAGAGATAATCTAGATAATAAGGATAGACGATACCAAAAGATAATTGTGAATGTAAAACTTAGAGACTTCAAAATTTTTGTGTGAAGGTGTAAATTTTCTGTAATACACCTATATAATTTTTTTTCAACATAATAATTTAATTGTTAATATGAACTCAAAAATTTTTTTTTAGTATATACACATTTTTTCAAGTTTTGATATAGAGATATGTACTATGATTACATGAATATTACATGACTTAATTAGATACGTTAACTATTAATATGCAACTAAATATTTCATTGATTTTGTAACAATAATTTATGTTCCCTATATATGTAATTATGCAAAAATAATAATTAATTATTATTTTTTCCGGGAGGGGTGAGTAATGCTAGTATGCACTAACATGGTCAAAGGGAAATGACTCAGTAAATAGTCAAAAGTCAATTGTATAGTACAAGAGTTATGGGGACTGGGAAGATTGTAAATGTCACATTCTAGTTTGTTCTACTGCGTCTTAGCTTTCTAGAGCATGCTTTGCACGTTTTACATGTCTGAGTCTGATCACGGGGTTTTAGATGTCTCAGTCTGATCACGGGGGTAAAAGACCGGAAAATAGTCAGTCGACTCGAATATCTAGAAGCGTATAGACGCATACGTTAGACTCGGGAACTATACCACATTTTATCAGAATACTATTTCATTTCTTGGACTTATATTATATTATATTATTCATTGGATATTATATGTGACTGTGATTTAATGTGATTAAATATATTTGTGCTGCAGAAGAGCGTTGTCAAATCACTTGTGATTACATAGATTTTATTGAGTTCTTGCAGGAAGGTAAAATTACTATTTTAATGAACTGAACATTGTTGTTCAATGAGGATTAACAAACACCTCATTAACACAAGTCTATAAAGATATTCAAGGTGCCTATTTATTATTGATAAATCCTTCAGGACCACCCACATCCGCTTCACGACAGCTACATCAAATCCAGTAGAATGGTCGACTTCTTTCATCAAGGGCAAGAACAGATATGTCGTGGCCACAGAAACTGGTGACAGTTGCATTGGTGCGAGTATTTTACTTTACTTACTGCGCCAAATCCAGGGAAAAAAATTTTAAATACCATACTATTCTATAATTCTCTTTCCAGTGAAACCTTAAATATGGGCCTTGCCAGGGCCTTACCAGGGCCTTACCAGGTCCTTACCAGGGCCTTGCCAGGGCCTTGCCAAGGCCTTATTGAATCTCTTTAAGTAAGCTATAAAAACTCAAAGGCCAAGTTTTTGTTACAAGAAGTGTTATGGAATGTCATATTATTATCTTTTTTTAAGCTGTTCCAGTCGACTTACATATTGCAGTCAATATCTTGACAAACACTCCAATGTTGAGGGCATACTTACCAACCTGTTTTATTAGTAGGCCTACCTGTCTTATGGACAATATTTAGTTGTTGTTTTTTTCTGGGGCATTACATATAATTCGCTTATATGTAATCTCGTGCAATATATTCATATACTCGTCGCATTTAAAGCTGGTCCATTGGTTGTAAATGTGCAGTAAATATCAAAAAAAATTTTTCCACGGCATACATCAGGGTTGTGTGGTCAACCCACTCAGCCCCAACTGTCCAGTCGCATTTACTTTCGCTAACTAATGACAGGTATTTATTATCGATTTTCTGGGATCTATAATTGAACACCGACAAGGGCGCCCAACATATTCTCGATATGCCAATATGTACCAAGTAGTTAGCAAACTGTAGTTTGTAGTACATTTGAGGTTAATTGTGTTTGTTGATTAATAGGACCAATAACACTATAACTCTGTATAACCAACGATAATAGCTATTGAATCAGTGTGATGTTCTTTCAATTCTACGACGGACAGAAAACATGACACTGTACTCACATGAAAGACAATGTATCTGGCACCTATGTCATGACATGTGGAGACGCAGTAGTCGACACTCAGGGTGTCACTGGTTATGGGAACATTGCTGGAGTCGTCAATTGGTGGCTCCTGGTCAGTGCAGTAGTTGACCTTATTGACCAAGGTCACTGTGGAATAAAGTTCCATAAATTCTTATCATAACCAGTCCATCGGGGCTAGTAAAAGTATCCCGTCGGACCAAAATCATCCGTGGGGCCGGTAAGGCAGCGTTCAAACGTTTCTACGGCCACGGCTAACTAAGGGATTGTGTGCTAGCACAACGCCCAGCACCCTTTACTTTACCCTAACTAAAGTCAGGTACACATCAGAGCTGGGTAGACTCTGGGGCACTCTCCAGACCCGAGAACAAAGCCTTCACCAGGATTCGTACTTAGGATCTTCAGTACGCCAGCTGAACGCGCTGCCACTCAACCACGGTGTATTCTATCGGGACAAAGCATGTTGACATTATTGGACAAATATTTATATATATCAAAAGATCGTGTTTGTGTCCCCACGGATCCCCATTGGTCAATTTGAAAACACATGAGTTTGTTTCACCGACTTATTTACGCCTAGGCCTATATACTGTCTAATAATTTTTCACATCGGATATGTGTCTTCGCTAGCTCAGTGGTTCACGTATCGGACTGCTATACGGGCGACCCGGGTTCGATTCTCCCTTTTTTTTTTCTAAAATTTATTTTCAAACTTTTAAAAACAAAAGACATTGTAAATCTACGGGCAATTTATTTTTACCCGATTACAATATTTATTTTAAATTACTTACCTAAAATTCTTCAGTAAAAAAAAATTAATTTAAATATTAGATTTTTAACTTTCTTTTAATTGTAGTTTATAAACTTTTTATGTGCACCTTGTACAGTCCTGTTTTTTTTCACCCGGGCAACGCCGGGTAATATAGCTTGTAATCAATAAATGAAAGCTGGAAAAAACATTGAATACTGCGAGATGAGTATACAGAAAGAGCATTAGACAGATACGATAAACAAACTGCTCACTGTTGATCCAGAAAAAGTGTGGGTACCACAACCCTACAGCGTTCAACCACATGTCATCAAATGTTGTATCTGACATCGATGCCAAGCAGTTCAGCAATTGTTGACGTGACTCGAGGTTGGCATCCGGAAACTGGAAAAAGGAAGAAAAGTCCTAACAAGAAATATCATGGCCTTAATTAAACAACGTTCTATTCTAGATAGACCAATCTTGTAACCAATATTTAAAAACTTGAAAGCGGCGTCGGCGATGGGGGGGGGGGGGGGCTCAACACAGACGCCAAAGTTTGGATGAGGTCCGAAACGGACACTTTCTTAACCTTGACCTATGTTACCTTACTGAATAAAGGAAAATAAATACTCAAATTAGACACCTATTTTGTGTCCCAGGCACCATTTTTACTAGTTAAGTCACCGTCTGCAGTTCGTTCGTTCGTCCGTTGACCGTTTTTTAGCTCGCCATAGAAGAGCCTCTTGGAAGACGGCAGTCAGGCATGCGTATAACATGCCCAGCCCAGCGAAGTTGAGACTGCATCAGACTTGCGTGGATGCTTGGGAGTCCTGCCCTGGCAAGTACCTCAAAGTCTGGAATTTTGTCCTGCCATTTGATATTTAGGATTTTTCTCAGACTTTTTGTGTGGAAGTGATTCAGGAGCTTAGCATGTCGTTGATAAACAGTCCAAGTCTCACATGCATATAGTAAAGTAGGGAGCACAACTGCCCTGTAGACTTTTATTTTGGTTTGGGTGCTAATGCCCCTTCTGTTCCAAACATTTTTGTACAGACTTCCAAAGGTTGCACTGGCTTTTGAGATACGGAGGTTTACTTCATCATCATTGACAACACCCTGAGACAGTGTACTACCAAGGTAGGTAAAGCGGTTTACTGTGTTGATTTTTTCACCATTGATACTGATGTTTGGCTCGACGTACGTAGGGCTTTCCGGGGGCTGGTTGGTACAGGACTTCTGTCTTCTTAGTGCTGCAGAAGTCAACACACATAACAACTTCGCTTCACATTTTATTTATTTGTTCTCTGTCTCTCTCTGTTTCACTCTGTCGCTCACTCTCTTTCTCTCTCTCTGTCTCTCTCTGTTCCACTCTGTCGCTCACTCTCTTTCTCTCTCTCTCTGTCTCTCTCTGTTCCACTCTATCGATCTGCCTCTCTTTGTCTCTCTCTCTGTATCTCTGTTCCACTCTATCGATCTGCCTCTCTTTCTCTCTCTCTCTGTATCTCTCTGTTCCACTCTATCGATCTGCCTCTCTTTGTCTCTCTCTCTGTCTCCGTCTCTCTGTCAGTCTCTCTCTCTTTCTGTCTCACTCTCTCTTCATCATTAACTTTCTTTAAATATTAATACGAGAAAAAACAGTCTTGAGATTTCAATGGTAAAAATAGAGGCGTAGTTAATGACATGGGCGTCATCAAGGCACCAAGAGAAAAAAGGGGCGCTTAAATGTGGAGGGGCGAGGGTCGTGAATTTTATATTTCATCCTCTTGCGCAATATATATATCCGTTCTACGCCCCTGCCCTTTTGTAAAGCTAAACTAACATCAAACTACCATATTTACCTGGTAGAGAGATCCACCTTCCCTCTCACAGGCAGCCTGAGCTGTAATCCAATCATAGGCCGTCTTGACAGGAACCAGACATTTTCCATCTCTAGGTAGGTTGATACATTGGCTACCAACATCTGGGTTTATAGGAGAGATGCAGAAACGAAAAGCTTATCATAAATGAATGGTTATAACCTCTACTGTAAGAAGTACCAACATCTGGGTTAGGAGAGATGCAGAAACGAAAAGCTTATCATAAATAAATGGTTATAACCTCTACTGTAAGAAGTACCAACATCTGGGTTAGGAGAGATGCAGAAACGAAAAGCTTATCATAAATAAATGGTTATAACCTCTACTGTAAGAAGTACCAACATCTGGGTTAGGAGAGATGCAGAAACGAAAAGCTTATCATAAATAAATGGTTATAACCTCTACTGTAAGAAGTACCAACATCTGGGTTAGGAGAGATGCAGAAACGAAAAGCTTATCATAAATAAATGGTTATAACCTCTACTGTAAGAAGTACCAACATCTGGGTTAGGAGAGATGCAGAAACGAAAAGCTTATCATGAATAAATGGTTATAACGTCTACTGTAAGAAGTACACGTCGGACCAAACTGATCACAGAGCCGGTGAAGCAGCGTTTCAACAGTTTCTGTGGACACGGTTTACTAGGTGATTGTGTGGCTATCACAACGCCCAGCCGCCTTTACTTTATCCGGATTCAATGTCAGATGTCCATCAAAGCTGGGTAGATTCAGGGGCACCCTCCAGTCTCAGGAAGAAAATAAAATCAATCAGGATTCGAACCCAGGAACTTCGGTACGCCAGCCGAACGCCTAGGTAGTATGTGGCAATTTAACATTGTTCATTGTTGTTCATTGCCACCGTGTCCAATAACCTCTACTGCAATACAGTAAATTTAGAATTATATTACATTTTGTAATGATTTTGTAATGATTTTACTTAGTCTTCATAATTGAAAAGAAAGATGTAACCATTTACGACCATTGTGATATCTTGGGCAAGTGAAAGTTCATTTTCTCTTCTGTTGAAAAGGTCGGGACTCATTAATTAAGACTTATCAATAAATACTCTTTCTTCCCGAGTGGCATCCGGGCATGAAATGGGTTGCCTGAACAAACCAGGAAAACCAGTTACTTTACATCATTTAAAACACTAGTAGAAATGCAAGACTAGACTCCGGCCACGGATGAGCGTAGGACGCAATGGTCTTCTTTATAGAAGGAGTTTGTGAGAAGTCGTGGATGTTTGGCTGTATATTGCATAGACCGGGGATCGGCAGCCTAAAAGACGCGTGCCATACATGGCACGCAGAGCAATTTTCAATGGCACGCGAGATATCTCCACAAGAAAGATATTTTTAATGCAAGTCAACAACGCACCTGTACGACGGTATAAGTAATGGCTGCTGCGTGATAAACTTCATGAACATCACAATGTTAAAGTTCAGGAAAGTTTATGAGTAAATATTTCATCATTGGACTTGCGATCTGTGATTGAATCTTTTGTAAAGAAAGTCGATTGTATAGTATTTCACCCTTTCTTGATTTACAGGCAATTCAAGTTTCTTCGACAAGAAAGTTATACGGAATATAAAGATCTGATGTACACAGTGTTCGTTGGCTTAGATGGGGTTTATTGTCTGGAAGCAATTAAGCTGTTTCTTGATAAAAAAACAAAACAA
This sequence comes from Anisus vortex, assembly GCA_949126835.1. Taxonomy (NCBI): domain Eukaryota; kingdom Metazoa; phylum Mollusca; class Gastropoda; family Planorbidae; genus Anisus; species Anisus vortex. The sequence goes on from OX421504.1 coordinate 36,932,645, forward strand.
CAAGAACATTTTCTGATATTGCATTAGGAGAACTGACTGTTGAAGCCGATGTTTCTGAATGACAAAGCGACACTTTTCAGTGAGTTAAACTTGCTTTTACAGAGACTGGGTTAGACCACTGGAATGGATTTGCATTGATACTGGATATATCTTGCCGTGAAATCAATTTGAAAACATGTAAACTACTTCCTTAATTTAAGGCATATTAAGATAGATATTAGATATTATTATTAGATAGTATTTTGAAGCACTTGAAACAAAGTTTTCTAAACAAAGGCAAGTCTTTAAATTCATGGACTCTTGTTTTTATACCTCTTTAAACCTGACTGGCTTGATCTTACCACGAAATATTTGGATCTGGACCTTTTTTTTTTTTGATAGAGAGAAATTTGTAATTTTAAGATGCTGCAATTGAATTTTAAACATTAATAAAAAGCGTATCAAAACTTCCCAACTTGTAGGAAAGTCTGCAATGCATTTGCTATTCTCAACTACTAGGCATTCACATTACTTTCAGCTTTTGGTTCAACGTTTGTGAACATATTTTATCGCACATGAAAGCTGTTTCAAACATACCTAGAGGTCACTTACACTTGACCACTCAGAAGTGACTAAATATGTACCTGACATCGAACAATTAGTGAAGAGTATTCACTGACAAGTCGCTCATTAATTGGTACAGACTAATTACATTCAAATTAGTTGTTATGCTCATCGTCTGTGTCAGTGATTGAAATAGAACATAATAAATAGTCTATGGTCAAAGAGAGATAACCAATGAAAAGAAGAGTAGACCTTGACCTTGGTTAGCAAAAGCAGACGGAGAATATATAATTGCGCAGTTGTGTTGTTAATTCACGTGTTAGGTTAGAAAAGATCGGAGGAAAGGTTACGAGACTTGACATTGGTAGGGTAGTGGGCATTGAGCTTTTGTAGAGAGAGGAGCTGTATTTTTTATGTGGAGATTTGGTAATGGAGATAATAGGAGAGATCTCTGTGAATCTATTCTGTAAATTATGCTATGTGTATTGCAATGCTATTGAGTGAATATATATACAGATATCATTGTGCATGGATATTCATATGAATTGTGAGGACATAAAATTATATGTGTGTGAATAAATTTATATCTATACATTTTTACTGTTCCTGGAGAGTGTTATTAACTTTGCCAAAGCCTCGAAGAGATTGTTAATGAAAGTGTCTAACAGTCGCTAAATAGCAACTTACAGTCTGTTAATTATGCCTACAAATAATTTATTCTAATGATTTTCATAAAACTGTCTCAGCGGCTTTTTAAACTAGCATTATTGAGCAAGGTGGGTGAACGGCAGTGCGTTAGGCTGGCGTACCTAAGATCCTGGTTCGTATACCTGGTTGAGGCTATGATTTGTTCTCGGTTCTGGAGGTTTTCTTGGATCTACCCAGCTCTGATGGGTAACTTAAGTTGGGGTAGTTTAGCTGGGCATTCTGCTCCTAGTATGCCATGGCCACAGAAACTGGTGAACGCTGCTCCACCGGCCCTATGGATCAATTCGGTACGACGGGATACTTTGCTTTACTATACTTGCATTATATTATGCGATTGTTGTAATTATTAATGTTTAAAGTACATTTCTTAAATGGACAAACAATTTAGGTAGTGCTTTACTTACCACTGTTTAACATAAAATAATGTTATACTTCTAATTACATCTTGAAATGAATACCATAATGCTGGATTCGTTTAAAAAAATAATAACTTAAAATTAATATTAGCTATATTACAAGACATGACTTGTTTGTCATCAGTAGAATCAAAATTAATTTAAGAAATTAAATTTAAAGGGAGGTAATTAGCCCGTTTTCTTTGCGTTCAATTTGTAGATCAAGGTTAAGTACATAGATGCTTTGAACGTCTTTTATCTTTTACTTCACAATCACACAGTAGACATATAAGTCAACAGTGGATCAGTGGATCAGTGGAACAGTGGAACAGTGGAACAGTGGAACAGTGGAACAGTGGAACAGTGGAACAGTGGAACAGTGGAACAGTGGAACAGTGGATCAGTGGATTTATTTTTCGTTAAAGTTCAAGATTACCTTTATAATAATTAAAGAAAATTTAAATTTTGGTAATTTTAATAGCAGAGGTGTTCAAAAGAATTCAAGAACGTTCTTACCGCCCAGCGGCCCTTCAGCGCCCCCCAATCGCCCACGAGAACGTCAGCGCCCCCCCCTTCCTGGATCTTCTCACCGCCCCCTGGGGGGGTGAATAACGCCCCGTTGAGAACCTATGCGTTAAAAAAATGTTTAAATATGTTTCAATTTTTTTCTTTTGAAAAACAAATGGCTTACAATGTCTAACTCTAAAATCGTTAAACTATCAAAAAGATAGTTGAATAATATGTAAATATTTTATGACTAAATAACTTATATTTACATTTTTAAACACTACATTAACTACCCAGTTTGTATAATTACTACGAATCTAAGCCGCTTAAGTGTAGCGTTGTATTATAACTTTGTATCATGATAAAATATTAAAAGGAAGTCTCGGTTACCCTGAGATCTAAATATAATGAGCCAATAGCTGGTGTCATAATTATTTCTTGTCAACTATTTTGAAATTATCAGATTAGGGATGTTAAAACCGTTTTTTTCCAAAACCGGTTTTCGGTTCTATAAAACCGGTTTAAAACCGGATTTCGGTTCCCCCCCTTCCCCAACACATTGTCACAAGTCACAGGCCGGAAAAGCCAAATGTGCGTAGTTTTGTAGGTATATTTGAAAAATAAGCTTACTTCAAACTTAATTAGTGTTTGCTTGTGTAAATACCATATGATTGGTATTTGGAAACACAATATCTAAGACTAAATTGTGTTAGCAAGGCATTTCAAGAAATGTTTTGTGCGAATCCAACATTATTTATTTAAAATATTTCCATTAGCACCAAAAAAAAAAGGGTCTTTTACTTAAAGTAATGATTACCTTCCAACCGACAAACCGAAATCCGGTTTTGAAAATCAAAACCGGTTTTCAGTTTCAAAACCGGAATCCGGTATTCCGGTTCTCGTTTAACATCCCTAGATCAGATACTAACCTTTAATGTCAAATTTACATAATACATTTTCTATAATTTTTACTAATGACCTAAATCCAAAAGTATGTCACAAACACGTTTATTTTTAATTAAATATAAGACGCTTTAACGATTTTCTCTATGAAGTCCCATTGCTTTTGGCATTGGTCTCACAATTTGTCATTTTTTCTTTTAAATACAGTAGAGCAGGTTTACTTTCAGGCTGTTGGACGCTAAATGAAATAGAAATCCTAGTAAGGCACGCTAATTGCAAAAGGTTGCCGACCCCTGGCATAGACTATACTCATGTGAAATAAACAAACTATTTGCTCCCAGAAGGAATTAGTCGTTTTACTTTGTAACTTTGAAGTTACATGTTACTATTTTGTCGAAGTTCTCTACGCAGTTGAAAGAACTCCTGTAACACAATATGTTATGAATCTACTTTACGTTTTGAAAAAAAAAAAGAATATTTACTTACCAAATTCTTGTTGTTGGCACTGCACAGTAACCAAGTAAACACAGACAATGAAGATGATCACTTGATCTCCCATGATGTACCGCGAAGTATCAGTGTGTATGCTAGATACCTTTGTATTAGTTTTAGTTCTATACACCCTCAAAGGAAATACCACAGAGCACAACGATGGATGTAAACTTACAAAGGTAAATAGAAACTTCACCGAAACAAGCCAGACTAATTTAACTGTCTCATTGATCTATGATTGTCATTTATAGAGACTATCATACTCTTCAATGAAAAATATCAACATCTACTTACAAACAAAGAAATATAATGCATAGCATATAGGAAAATATTGAGCTTGTTAAAAAAAAAATCTTATCAGAAGTCTCTATGGCCAGGCATGTAGCTCCTACTGATGGGAGCTCTGCAATGAACAGCCTATCGTGTTGAAAGGAAAGGAGGATGCGACTTTGTTTTACCGGTTCTCCAGTTTACCCAAGGTGAGCTCGTCCTTTAGATGCAAGCTTGCATCACATTTACATGTAAACTTACATCACATTTACATGTAATGTATTACATCCGGGTCTACTTGTGTCATCTATAAAAAAAAAAAACTCAGTTTCTGCTACTTTTAAACCAATGAAGAAAAAGTCCATATATTTACACTTGATTAAAGGAGTGGTTTTATGGGCTCGTTCTACAAATAATGTCTTAGGTAAATACGGACCTTGGAGAGGGTATACCCGCGGGTGTGTGTGTGTATGTTTGTGTGTGTGTTCCAATGTATGTTTTGGACTCTTAATCTTGGGAAACCTATGTTTACTTTCTAGGCCTCGTGCATTTAATTAAGATCTAAATAGTAGATGAGCTATGTAAATGTTATGTGACAGTAACACAATAATACTTGACGTAGAAACGAATGATTACAATGTGTTTTGTTAAAAGAGAAACAAAAAATAACACTATACTTGATAATACCGAAGACTATAATAAAATGGGCAGCTTGCTTTGATACTTCTGCTATTTCATAACTTGAAAAATTCTTTTTCGGAATTCCCGAATGCACCCTGTCCACTAGACTTCCGATTTAGTAATTCGCTATGATTTTCTCAATGGAAAATTAAAATCGAAAGTTGTATACGTCGGAAGTCTATAGGCACATTTGGTGGTCATTTAGGACAACGTTATTGGCTGCGCGCGGAAAAACAACACTTAAGCAGTAATTTTAACGTAAGCGGTCTATCGTATTATAGTCTTTGATAATACTATATATATTTTTTTTAATACTATAGGAACTTCACGCCTTGAATAGGGTAAAACAGCATTTGCAGTACATATTTATAATTTTCTTTCATTTAACTTGGATAGATTAACGTATTTGAATATTTTTATTTTAACCTGCACATCAATCTGTTATCTTATGTTATACATTACAGACGCTTCTTCTATAGAGAAGATTATTGCATTGTAAGCACATTCATGGTTAAATTCTAGTCCTGCATTTCTATTAGTATTTTAAATGATGCTAAGTTACTGGTTTTCATCATATGTTCAGACAACCCATTCCATGCCCGGACGCCACACGAGAAGTAAGAGTACTTAAATGCATTTGTTCTAGAGTAAGGGATAAGGAAAATGTTTTTGTCCTTATGTTTTTCTGAGCAGGGCTGTGGAGTCGGAGTCGGAGTCGGAGTCGAGGAGTCGGAGTCGGAGGAAATTTGGGTACCTGGAGTCGGAGTCGGAGTCGGCAAATAATGCACCGACTCCGACTCCGACTCCTACTAAATTTAGATTGGAAAAAGACAGGGCTTCATTAATTTTAAACAACCGATCAATAGGCCTACTGAAATTAGTGAAATAAGAAAGTAAAATATCTGTTTCTTTTTCTGAGTCCCCATCCCTACTCCAGATCCTATCCCTATTGTCATACTATAGCGGGTCTACACACAAAAAAAGTCTTTTGAATTCTTTGAAATGCGTCATTAGACTGAACGTCATATAGACTGCTCGGCGCTCGTATTGAAGACACTATACAAGTGCCCAAATTACTAATTACCGTTAACATTGTTTGTAATGATTTCAAATGTTAGGACATGGCAAGCGCGGTTTTCTCGGAATGCTAAACACTGCCTTAGTAGGCTATAGGCCTAGGCCATAAGGCCTAAATAAAACGCATCTTAAGCAACTAGTGTACAAGCATACCTTAATGAAAAGCCTAGAGAGGCTTTTACACATTTACGATTCTTTCCATAATGTAATTAGCGTTCAATAGGCCAACAAAAAAATGCCGCCTTTACGACTTATATATGACTTACGCACACAACGCACAATTAGGAGCGGCAATCAGTGGCGTTTTTAGGCATGTTCCACATGTTCTATTGGAACAGGGGCCCCCACACAAAAGGGGCCCCCACACATCCCAAAAAGAAATGTTTGAATGATATCCCCATACTTCGTTGAAAATGTAAAATAAAATGAATTTATTCCCATACAATTTAAAGCGCTCCAGTTCAACCAAGCTACGTGCAACATAAAATGTATGATTTTACAGAATGTAATATGAATTAACTTAATTAACGGCCTTTTTCTGAGGTAGGCCCTATGTGGAAGGCAGGGCGAGACCACGAGGGGCCCCACATAAATTTGGGAACAGGGCCCCTACATTAATTTAGGAACAGGGCCCCCACAATCCTAAATACGGCCCTGGTGGCAATATTTATACTTTTCATAGTGTTGCGTTCTGCTTAGGGATATTAATTAAACGAAAACCGGAATACCGGATTTCGGTTTTGAAACCGAAAACCGGTTTTGATTTTCAAAACACCGCACTGTGCTTTATTATTAACGGCACTTTTAAATACATATTCTTTTGATTCCCTTTCAACACATTATTTTACAAGTTATCATATATATATATGCCACTTCATATGCTTCTTAATATTATGGTCAACGATAATCGGTAATTTGATTATCACTATTGAAAAATTGAAAGCTATTATCAGTTTTAATCAATTAGCCCATATTTTTTTAGTTCCAAAGAATTTTATGGTAAAGAGTACAAAATCATATTGTATTCACACAAATCAACCCCTTGAATGCCCTGCAAACACTACTTAAGTTTGAAGTATTTTTCAAATAAAACTACAAAATTACGCACATTTGGCTGTTCCGGCATGTGACTTGTGACATTGCGCGGGGGGTGGGGGGAGGGGGAAATCGAAATCCGATTTTTAACCGGTTATGTAGAACCGATAACAGGTTTTAACATCCCTAGTTCTGCTGTTACAGGGCACGCAGCGCCCATGTGTAACCTAGCCTCTCACGGGTAAGGGATTAACCGTTTGTCCCTTGGAGTCGCCGATCGTGACCTCTACTGATCAGGCCCCACGAGAGGGGGGTACAGACGGTATGCCGTACCGGGGCCCTCAAGAGTTTAGGGGGCCCATGAATATTTAAAATTAAATACAGTAGACTGTTGGCTTTCCAGCCAGAAGTCCTGTGGTAATGACATGTAGATGTATGTTGCCTTTCTTTCCTTCAAGGAATGTACAAAATACATTCGCATATTAATACAGAGGAGTCGGAGTCGGGGAGTCGGAGTCGGAAGCAAAAAAAAATGAGGAGTCGGAGTCGGAACATTTATCTACCGACTCCGCAGCCCTGTTTCTGAGCATTACTGAGGTTATTATTGGGTTGTATTTCTAAATTAGAGTTTAATGCCTTATGTATTATTACTACTTTAAACTTTGCCCTTCTGTCCTCTAGTGTTTCTAGGTTTAGTGATTTGACTAATGGTGTTACTCTTGTCAGTTGTGAATATTCGCTAGTTATGAGCCTTGTAGCTCTTTTCTGAATTTGTTGTAATGTTTTATTGGTCCAAGAGCTGAGTTAAACCACCCAGTACAGCCAATCATCGAAATTCGAATGCTCTAATGTTGTGGTTGCTATGACTAAGACCGATTAGACTGATTGTATATAATTTATATTGTAAAAAGAACTATAAAAAGGTATTTGAATGCAATATAATTATTTATTTATTTATAAGTAAGGTGCATACTGACGGGACACGGTGAACAAGCGGCAGCGCGTTCGACTGGCGTACTGAAGGTCCTGGGTTCGATTCTTGGTTCAGGCTGGGATTTTTTCCAGGGACTGCAGGGTGTCCCTGATTCTACCGAGCTCTGAAATTTACCTGACCTTAATTTGGGTAAAGTAAGGGCGGCTGTGCATAGTGCGGGCCACACAATCACCTAGTATGTCGTGGCCGCAGAAACCGGTGAACGTTGCTTCACCGGCTTTATGGTCCAACGGGATACTTTTATTTTAAAGGGCCTACTGAGCAGTGTTGTTGGAAATTGTCCCATGGGATTTCAGATTTCAGATTTCATCCTTGTCAACTTATTACTCTGATATAGGATGGCCCTCATCGAAAAATTGATGAACACGCAACATAGTAAAAGAAAAAGTATACGCCAGCTCGTTCCGGCAGAAATTATGTGCATTGACTTATGAGATCTTGCAGTCTTTCTACATGGGCAGCTGACGTCCATTACAATCAACGCGGTCAACACACTCGGCAAAATAACTGGCAGACTGTAACGCCATGGTTAACGCGTAAGCCAAAAAACGCAACGCACCAATATACAGCTAAACGAATTACTAAAATTTACTGTCCTGAATGCCAGCTAGGTTTGCCAGAAATTTAATATTGAATAAAAAAAATGTCTGAATGTTACTGGATGCCATCTAAAATTTTTAACTAGAAAAAAAGTTGTATTGGTAAGTATTAGTATAAGTAATACATCTATATTGAACCGAAGGATTGGTATAAATAATCATATGAAATAGGCCTATAGGCCTATGATTACTAGTGCACAGCCTTAAATGGAAGCAAAGTATAAGTTAACTCTTGATAAACTTAAAACAATACAACTCAAATATGAGACAATAAAACACAAGTACAATCAAAGACTATAATAAGATGGACCGCTTGCTTTATTTTTATAACTTATATGTTCTTTTTTTCCCGTGCGCAGCCAATGAAGCTGTCTTAAATAACTTCTACGCTCCTACAATAAAGGTTTCCGCTATATACAACTTTCGATTTTAATCTTCTCCAAAATCATATCCAATTACTAAACCGGAAGTCTAGAGGACGTAGTGCGATCGGAAATTCCGAAACTAAGCGTTTCAAGTTATCAAATATTAGAAATATCAAAGCAAGTTCTCCATCTTATTATAGTCTTCGATATTACCTATCATTTGTGAAGGTTTTAATCCTTAAAAAAATCATTAACACACTATTTTCAATTAGAAATTTTAACATGGTTGTGACTGTATTTGTTTTTCAGAATATGATTTTTTACATGCAGTTATAATAATAATAATAATTCAAATTGTATAACGCTGACAACAAACATAATGTAAGCTCATAACGCATTTAACATTGAGTAAAAATTAACAGGAAAAGGGATATAATTATTCTCTAGGCTAAAAAAGATATGAAACTTTACAAACATAGGACAAAGCAAGTAAATGAAGCATTAACCGACTTAAAATACAAGTAAAACAGTAAAGGGTCTAAAAAATGTTTAACGAAGGTGAATAGCCCTATTAAAACAATGTATTTTCAAGTTTTTTTTTACGAAAAAACTTGTTTGCCTGAGTTGGCTAGGAATTATATTCCATACTTTTTTCTGGCCAGATATTGGCTCTCAGGCCAACGGTGGCTAGAGAGAAACGGGGCACCACCAGAAGCAAAGAATCGACAGACTGGAGTGTTCTTTGCGGAAAATAAGGTTTAATTAGTTCCTTCGGGATGGCATCTTGTTGTTATGTAGGTACTGATATAGATTAGTATTAGGACTAGATATAATAATTATATTATTCAGCTAAAACAGACACAGACTAATTTCGGCATCCTTAGAATTTACGCCGGGCCATTGGTCAGATGTGCTTGCAGTGTTTGACTACTTATTTCTAAAGGCATTCCACTCCTAAAGAACTGTTACCTCCCTTTTTATTTATTTTTAAAGCCTTGGAATGATTGTGTGGGTGCCCGAACCAGTATCCGAATCCACACAAAGCCTGGCCCAGTATAAACACTGGAGAACCACTGCTTCCACCACAAGTGATATTGTCGTACTCATAGGAACACCATCGCTGGTAGTTCCTCACCTCTTTGAGAACCATTGTTTGATCAGAGTCAAACGTTCCTACGCTCATTTTCTTTGGTCCACCGTGTGGGTGACCAATGATTACAACTAATTTTTCAAGTCCTCTCGCTTTATAGGTCGCTAAGTTCTTTATATAGTGCTCATAAATCTGTCCTTGCAATGTCATATAGTGCTCTAATTTTTGTTCGAGCTTTCCAACCAGCTCCATGTCGTGTGTTACACACTCAACCGCACACCAGTCGCTCTCTATGTTGATCTCTTTGTCTGTCTCCAACAACCTGTAACCGTACAGATCATCCGTTTTGTCTTCTTCTGCGTCTTCTTCTCTGTTGTAAAACAGTTTCACCTTCGTATTCTCTGCTCGCCATTTCTCTTTGATGAATCCTCTAACCAACGCCTGGCTACAGTCCTTTTCGAATACGTGCAGGACCGTTGTTATGGTAACGATGGCGTACCTGCGTTCTGGATCGACTCTCTTTGCGCACACGGGGCAAGGACAGGGCTTGTTGGTTACACGCCGAACTTTTTGAACAAAACCACTGCCACTTAGTCTCCCCATAGAGTATCCAGTTCGCAGAGCCGTACATAAATTTTGACACGATTTTCTTATGTTTCCCTTTTTTAAAAAGTAACATAAAAGTCCACATAAAATTTGGATGATTTGACAAAATGAGATAAAACGTTCCCAAAATGTTAGTTTACATTTACCATGTTTCACTTTAATAATGCCAGTGAGAAATGACATACAATTTAGAAATTCGTGGAGTTTGTTATTGGTTTTAATTCCTTCAAGCAACAGACTTTCTCCATTCCTATGAGAAGATTTTTGTGACGTTTTTGGATTTGAAAAAGTTGGGCATAATTTGCTGCATTGATCCATTGTGATATATTCCTTATGGTATTGAGATTTCTCGCAGGAATTCTCTCTACAGCTCACACTACTATTCAATTCTGTTATGTGTTCCACGTCAGGTAAATCTGATAAATTAAAAACAAAAATATAAATATGCACGTTATGCTAGCCATTTAAATGTTAAAAGTAAATCCTAGTATTAAGATTATATATTTATTTAGTAGGCATTAAATACCAATAGAAATATAATTAAAACAATAATGCATTGTAATTTATTGTGGTGTTAGTGAATAAAACATTGAAATTTAAACACACTTACATTTCCTATGATCAACAAAATGCTTTTGTGAAGTCGCCATTTATCTTTTGTAAATAATATCACAAGGCCTATATATACAACCTGTAGAGAACTAAAAACACAAACACATTTCAGAAATTATAAACTTTACACATTACATCCAATAATATTTATATTTATAACAGCTTATAACAATTAATGTTAAATGTGAGAATAATGTCAGCGCCCTTACTATTAAGTAGTATTAAGTGAAACAAAATTTAGTTAATTGATCTATAGAAGTGAAAATCATGATCATTCTTAGAACAGATATTTGCATTCATATTTTTAATTAAAGGCTTAAACAAATGACACATAGAACCTCGAATTTGACAATTCTTGGCCAGGGGAGTGAAATAAACGCCCTATTGAAATGATCTACACGTCTGCTTCGTCTGAAGTCTAATGCCTGAAATAAATATCCAGAATTCAATTTCAGACTTTCTAGTTTTGACGCGCGGCGTAATATGTAAGTTGACCATAAATTGGTATTTAAGGGACCAAAAAAACTAAAAAAATAAAGACATGTTCCTGGCGACTTGGTTTGCTTCTTGAAGGTGAGGTTCCTTATATTCCTACGGGAGTAGGAAACTGAGATTTCAAACAGCCGCTGCTTTCACGACATACGTTATATTTAACTGTAAAAAACTAGCACTGTTACTCTGACATGGTAAGTGAACAAAGAATGTTTATCTTAGTCTGTTTGCTCTGCGTACAATGGGGTCACGGTGACCGTGCGCTATCGCGTTTGGCTGGCGTACCGAAGGCCCTGGGTTCCAATCCTGGTGCAGGCTATGATTTTTTATCCCGGGTTTGGAGGGTGTCCCTGAGTCTACCCAGCTCTGGTGAGTACCTGACTTTAGTTGGGGTAAAGTAAAGGCGGCTGTGCAGGCCACATAATCATCTAGTATACCGTGACCACAGAAACAGGTGAACGCAGCTTCACCGGGTCTATGGATCAATTCGGTCCGACTGGATACTTTACTGCGTACACTGGATTATGTGGATTACTACTGGATTACTTTACTATTCCTTACTTATACCAGGTAACCTTCAGGGCTAGGATTCGAACCAATCATGTATTTCCTCTGCAGTCGACTTAGCGGCTTCGGCAAATATTGATATATTTTTCTTTCTTATACATATAATCCGATTCAGTAAATTGTTGTAACGGTCACAACACTAAGCAACAAACACGGGGATTATGCATTGCAGTATCACAAACCTGTATAATTGCATGTAATTTAAAACTATTTTACGCTATGAGTACTATTTTAGGCAATTGGTACCATTTAGGCAATTAGTAGCCTTTTATAGTCAATTCGTACTATTTTAGGCAATTAGTACTATTTTATGCAATGAGTACTATTTTAGACAATTAGTAGGCCTACTTTTTTAGGCAATTAGTACTGTTTTAGGCCACCAGGACTATTTTAGGCAATTAGTACTATTTTAAGCAATAGCGATAAGGTTACGAAAAGGAACCTTCTATTTTCGTCGTGCACAAATGATTGCATCACTAATTGATTCTTTGGTTTCAATGAAATACACATACTGAAATTCACTTGCCTAGTTACAATATAACCAATGAAATTAACAAAGTCATATATTCATTGGCCCATAAGGCGATGATAAGGTCGTGTTTCTAATATTCATAAAATATAAACGACTTACCTATAAACATGTGTATAAAGTGCTACTGTGGCCTACTTGTATAGTACATGGACTACACACGTAACCTGCATGCGTATTGAATATTGATCAATATCAAGATAAGAACTGTTTAACTTTGACCTTTGACCTCTTAGTCATAATTTACATCCGTGTGTGTGTGTGTGATAAATACAAAGAATATTTCCTTATATCTGTTAATATATCAGAAAAATGTTACACTAAATAATATATAAACAAAAAAAAAACTGCTTTTGTTTAATTTTTTTTATACACATACGCAGACTATAGGATATAGAAACAGACAAACTTTAGGCAGCAGTGCTATAAATAGACATATTATAACAAACTGAGAAGTACACGCCATAACATATTTATGATCGGTAAAACCAAACGATCATCAGTGTAGATATTGTCGACGTGTAACCCAATTCTTTGCGTGTTGACGATCCCTCTCTACACATTCACCAAGGCATTGTTTTCGCTTCATTTGAATTCGAATACACGCACCAGTCTATAATCGATAGCCTAAATAATATTTATTGTATAGGCCTATTATATTCCTGCATTAAGGACGGTAAATGTGTTGTATATAAAAAGCAACAGATGCGGCCTCTTCTGATTGTATCGATTGTGTAATAGATTGTCACGGCTAAATTGATTTGATCGATAAATGACGTTATTGATTCACTTTGGGGGCCGATCTGCATTAATTAGGCCTTGCCTTGTACATTATAGCTTATGATAGTATCTGATTATGATCCATGATCGGGTCACACGTAGGCCTGCAAACATCACAGTACTGTTATGTTGATTGAAACTATGGTGACAAGAATTGATTTCCACCTCAATATATTGCACCCAAACCTGGCGCAAATCGACATAGAAACAGGTGATAATATACCATACTCACAGCCAAAAATTATAGAAAGCTTTCTTTGTGTAGATACTACATAAAGCCCCCTCGTCAACATTTGAGTTTGCCAAAAGTAGGATATATACTTCTTTCAACATGCCAACAGTTTCTTTTAGAATATACTTTTTTTTAGATCTTTTGCGTGCTATTAAAATTCGCTCTGCGTGCCGATTCTCACATGCGTGCCGTAGGATTACCGACCCATGCTGTAGAGCACCGTTGTGTTTATAGTAAACGTGACGTGGTATGATCAGTGTCCTAAATTACATAACTGTCAGTGTGATTGCTTGGGATTGTTCACGATGGAATGTGTGTGTGTGTAAATGTACTCGTGATTTGGTGTGTAATCGAGCTAGTGATTATCTTATCTTATATATTACAATGAACAATGAACAACCATCCATCAGACGCTTCTTCTATAAAGAAGATTATTGCGTCCTACGCTCATCCGTGGTCCAAGTCTAGTCTTGCATCTTTATTTAATGTTTTAAATGATGTTAAGTTACTGGTTTTCTTGGTTGGTTTTCCTGGTTAGTTCAGGAACCCATTCCATGCCCGGGTGCCACTCGGGAAGAAAGATTGCTTATATGCATTTGTTCTCCAATAAAAGATAAGGAAAGTGTTTTTGTCCTTATGTTGATATGGGAATGTGCTTGTGTGGGTGTATCATAGTGTGTCAAATCGAATGCGTTTTTGATTGTATGAGGTTAGTGATTGTATGCGTTCGGGTGATTTAGAGTGTTATAGTGTATATAAGTTAATGACTGTGTGGATATTATTTGTGATTGATTACATGATAAATGTTATTAGATTACAGACGTTTCTTCTAGATAGAAGATTATTTGGTCCACTGGGCCCAAAACTCAGGGCGGCAGGCGTCGGTCGGCGGCAGGGATAGAACCCACGACGTGTCGGTTGACAGTCCGGTGAACTAACCGCAGAACCAGCCGTGTGTAATTGTATACGTGATTGGATGTTCTATTGTGTGTGTGTGATTAAATATATAATTGTGTGTGTTTTTAATTCCAGTGCCTAAATGTTCTACCCACAAAATTATCTATTTAGATTTTGCAGTTCTGCTAGTTTAAGTTATGATGACAATGTGACTTTGACCCAAGTAAAGATGTGTGAGGAAATACATTCCCATAAACGTTTCGATCAGACAAAAAGTCCCATACTGTCACAATTACAACAAAGTCTTGAGCTCTACAAAAAAAAAGTAGACTAATAATTTGTTTTGTCTACTTATGTTTTGCAACACGTTCTCATAGTAGAAAAACAACAACAACAACGGCATTTGTTATAAATGTCATTTAATTCTTCAGCCTGGTGACAAATCAAAGATCCTGTTGGAATTCTGCCAGTACAGACTTGAAAAGGGTTTCTTATATTACTTTAAACATAAACTGTGAGACGGTTTATGGTTCAAGCGTGACTAAGACGGTGTTAGGTTGGAAGCAAAGGTCGTGTTTTCTAGTCTTCTGGTGGGGCATTGATTTTGGACAACTAGGCTAGTCTTGTCTAAAGTTCAGGGTTACCTTCAGTGGAAATTCAAAAATGTCGGAACCACAAACACAAAGTAAGAGTGTCTTTTTATTATCTTCATGCAATAAAATGTTTATATAAAATAAATGTACATTATATATTCATTAACAACGAAAAAAAGCAGTACTTATATGTTTAAACTTTTACAGAAGTGTTAATAAGCTTATATGTAGCTTATGTAATAAAAGTATAACATGAGTCAATAAGTGTCTATATATTAACTAATATGATTGGCTGAACACACGCAAGGTCTACTTTATATATAGTGAGATATAATTATCATAGACTATAATACACATGGACCGCTTGCTTTAGTATTTCTGCTATATGATGACTCGAAAGATTGCTTTTCGGAATTCCCGATTCGTATAATACTTTGTACTTCCGTTTTATTGAATCGCTTTGATTTTCTCAATGAAAAATTAAAATTAAAACCAAAAAGCTCATATTTCAGTGTAGTAACAGAGAAGGCGTGACGTGCCGTGTAACTGGGAAGGTTTCCGCATCCCAGCGATCGTTCACTACGGTTCCCCTAAGTATTATTATCGTGGTGGCTCGCCAGTATATCTACACTGTCACCCAGTAGCATAAATCCTATACTATAGGTACATGCATCCAGGCACCGGGTGTTTCTCGAGACGGGATTGCAGCGTCCATTGTTTCCTCCCCACCGAGACCAGTGGCCTCTCGGCAGTGTAACGGATCTCGGACACGCTGCGGGGGGCTGTCCCCCATGCGTTCGCCCGATGGTGTATTCTTAATGGGAATGTATCGGCGTTTTACACACTACGCCAGTCTTTTAGGCCAGAAGCTTGACAGCGACAATTCTTATGCATATGCCAGGGTCAGGGCCACCAGAAATAATTAAAAAGAACAAAAACTAAATACCGAAAAGAAACGTTCTCACTCCAGTTTTTATTATAATATTGTCTTTTGTCTCTCTCTCTTAACAAAACACATTGTAGTCATTCTTTTCTCCTTCATTTTGACGGGCATAACAACTAGTATTAAATAAATGATCACGTAGTCTATGACTATTATTATTTTTGAATGCTCAATGAAATAGATATCTTTATTTTTCTTAGGCTAGGGCCTAGCCTAGACATATTTTTTTTTAAGTATTTTTTTTTTATTTTGAGTATTTATTTAATGTAAATGTTAGACACGATTAATATACATTTTAAATTTATTAAATGTGTTGTTGTTTTTTTACAAAATCATATTTAAGCAATAAGTGACCCTAAAGTTATACCGGTAAATGTTTAGGCCCATTTATGATTTTTCTTAATGGATATGCATATAATAGTCGAGAGTTTTTTTTCTTTTCTTTCTGTTAAAACTTTTTACAATAGTTACTTGCCCAGTTCATAAAATGAGCAAAAATGCACATGCCCATTTCATGAACTGGGCAATTACACTATCTGTGCGTAACATATAGAAGTTTTAAAATTATTTTAGGTAGTATGATAGAACAAGTGAACAATGCATCAGAACAAGTGAACAATGCACCAGAACAAGTGAACAATACACCAGAACAAGTGAACAATACACCAGAACAAGTGAAAGAGCAGATGCGTTGGGACGAATGTTAGAACAAATTGGTTTAATTTGATAAGACATACTCGTATTATTAATTAATGTTTAGTTTTGTTATTGCATAAACCGTTTTTTTTACATAAACTTGAAAGCATCACTTAGTCTCACCAACTGTAGAATAGTTCGCTGAATAGTGTGTATACCCAAATACTATAATAACATGCAGTGGCGTACCGATGGCTGGTGTCACAATAACAATATTAATTTAATATTAGAAAGTAAAAGCAATAAACAACTGAAACAACCGTACGGTTAATTATTTTACATTAAAAGTACTTTTAAAAAAAAAAAATTTTCCTTTCCTGCTCTTCAAAACTGCAAACTTGTCAATCACTTCATCAAAATCTATATCATTCACAGTATCACTTTCAATCTATTAACATAGCCAGATCAGAAAGTTTTGATTGTTGCATGATGGAGCGTAAATAGCTTTTTATAAGTTTTAGTGTTGAATAGCTCCGTTCACATGAAGCCACAGACAAATATACCGTTAGAAATAATTGAAGGACTAGCGAGAGTGTTGGAAGAGATTCTATGAAGTCCCATTTAGCTATGAATTTCAAAATATCTAATACGACCAATCCATGGCTTTTTTGATGTCAAAATCATCTGCTTTTATGTGTCGTCTAAGCCGTTGTATTTATTTTAAGAGCTCATCTTCAGATAGCTAGTCG
This sequence comes from Anisus vortex, assembly GCA_949126835.1. NCBI lineage: Eukaryota > Metazoa > Mollusca > Gastropoda > Planorbidae > Anisus > Anisus vortex. The sequence continues at coordinate 36,949,940 of OX421504.1, forward strand.
TAGAAAGAGTTAATTTGGGAACGGACACCAATAACTCTTCTTCACTTGCTGACAGTAGAATCTTTGGATGAACAGCCTCAAACATATTTGCAAGTTCCTTAAACGCGGTTGATCTGATCTGAAGTTCTGAATGAAAGCGATCAGTACACTCTAGCATCTCCCTACTGCTTTCTTCTCGCATAGAAATTCCATCATCTCTTAATTTGTCCCCTACCATTCTCTTCTTGAATCTTAATCTTCTCTCTACCGAAATACCATGTTGATCTGATTTTATAAGTGTTTGTTCAATAGCTTACTCCACTAATTGACTCCGCTTTTCGTGCAAAAGCAATATTAAGGCTTCTAACTTGGTCACCACTTTATCAAGAGTTAAGTCTTTTGTCTGCAGGTACTGCTATGTAAGATAAACTTCTTCATTATATCAGCCCAAAAATTAAGGTTTCAGATAAACGTGAAATCACAGACAGCATGTAAAAGTCCTTGTGCTGTACCTTCGTGTCCAAATAAATTTTCACGAGGATCACATAAAGCTTCATTCGCCGTAATACATTCATCAAACTTATCTTTCACTGGTTTAACAGCAACATCATCGGGTGGTCCAGCGGTTAGTTCACCGGACTGTCAACCAAACACCAACGGACAGGTCGCGGGTTCTATCCCTGCCACCGACGGATCCCTGTCGCCCTGCAAGAGTTTTGGGCCTAGTGGACGTAATAATCTTCTATTTAGAAGGAACGTCTGTAAACTTATAAGTAGTACGCCTATAATATCATGAGCGCTCAAACGTGTTGTAGATAACATTTTCAACGACACCCTAGTCACGCCCTAGTGTGTTCAGTTAAAACATCCCATCAATGAGTGGAAGCAGCAAAGAAGGAAAACATTCTCTCAAGGGTACTTAAACATGTTATACATGAAGCCTTTTCGGCAAAAGATTGTTGACCACACAAGTTAAGGGGATGGCCCACACATCTTTTAAAAATAGCTTTCTTGTTCTTTCTTTTCAAAATTGATTTTAGACATTGTGGCAGCATTGTCGAATCCTTGAGCTCTGCACATCATTATATCAAGTCCGTCACTTTTATATTTTTAAGAATGTCAGAACTGAGGTCGTCAGCTCCCCCCCCCCCTTTCCCTTAGAGGAAAGAATCCAAGAAACACTTCTCTCACTTCAACTTTCCCACTGCGAAATTTCACATATCTGATCACTTCAGACTTCAGACATTTGGTCAGTGTGTGATATATCAGGCGTGTTGTCAAACATGATTCCTAAATGCCTTGCGGTCTTTATATCCATTACAAGATTTTTTTTTGCATGGTTGGCCAGTACATTTATTAATTCATTTTACATTTTTGGTAAAAGATAAGATACAGATGCTTTCCCTGTACATGCATGTATTTTTAGTATCTTTATGAGGCTCTTTCAACACTGGGTCATATTTGGAAAACATCTCAACCATCTCAATAAAGTTTTCTTTATTCACTGTGGTCACGAAATGCTAGATTTTGCTTCGCAAGAAACAATGTAATATCTAGCAACCTGCGTAGGATGTCCCTCCACTTTTTCTTCTCCCTATCCATTAAAGCAATACTTTCGGCTGCAATTGTTTTATGTAGCTTATTATGCATGCTGTATGGTGATGACACACCGTGCTGCTAGTAATTTTCATTTTTTTGATTTTGATCTGCCATCTGTTCTGTTAACGGACTAGACTAGACCATCAGTGGGTGCTCTGTAAAATAATACTTTTTCTAAATATTTTTTTTTATTCGGGTGTCACCCCCAGAGAGGGTGTCACCCGGTGCGGTCCGCACCCCCCGCACCCCCCTCGGTACGCCACTGATAACATGGACCGCTGGCTTTAATATATCTGTTATTTGACCACTCGAATGACTTCTTTTCGGAATTCCCGATCCCCTTGTGCACTGTACCTTTCGGTTGTCTTTAATCGCTGTGATTTTGTCAATGAAAAATCATCAATCATCAATATATATAATTACGGTGAGTTTGTTTATATATTTACTAGTGGTTATGCCCGTCAAAATTACGGAGACACGAATGACTACAGATTGTTTTGTTAAGAGAGAAAGAAAAAAACAACAATATTACATTAAAAACTGGAGTGAGAACGCTTCTTTTTGGGTGTTTAGTTTTAGTTGCTTATTGCTTATTCGTGTGTCTCATTTTACCCAGTTTCCCCTAATTACGGTGAGTTTGTTTTGTTTATATATTTATTCATTTATATATTTATATATATGTTTGTCCCCTATAGGCGCCTAAGCCGTTCGACTATTAGGGCCAAAAGTTAAATGTATAAATTGGAAACGTCCTCCAATAGAGAATTTTATTTTATGACTTATTATCATAAATGTGTTGATTTAAGAAATCCAAACTGTTACATCCAACTATGCAAATAAATATAACCGTACATTGCAAATGACCATTTCCGTTCATTTACTATGTTGAACGCGAGAATTACTATGTTGAACGCGAGGGTCTTAACGGATTTTCCCCATTCTGCTGCTGTTTTTTAACGTGGCGAGACCTTTTTAAAAGTTACGCACCGCAATTTGGCTTAGAGAGTTTGAATGGTGTACTTTAACAAAAATACTGCCGTATGACATAATGTCTATCAAATCATTTCTTTCTTCATTATAGATGTTTGCATTATCCTTTTGAGTAAAAGTAACCAAATGTTTTAGTTATTTAATGGATTCACGTCGCTATTAAGATCGTCCTTTAATAGGCGACTTTATATACACTCTATAAATTAAATGATACGTTTTATAAATGACACGTTATAAATGATTACTTTTAAATACTAAGCTTGATAGTAACTATTTTTATATTTGCCAGGGTCAGGGCGACCGGACACAGTATTAGATTACAAAAACTAAATACCGAAAGAAACATTATCAATGCTGTTATATGTATACAATATAAGCGAGAATTTATATTAAATACCGACAAAAATCATTCTCCCTTTAGTTTTTATTGTATTAAAATATTATTATTTAATTTTTTTTTTTATTTACTTTTCTATTGTTTGGTAGGCCTATTTGTATTTTCGTTTCTTTTTGATAGTATATTATTGTTAATTTAATGTTATCAATAGGCTAACAAGTCAAGTCAACACAACTGTTTGATACTTTTTAATACCAGAAGCTTAACATCCACAATTCGTATGCATGTGCCAGGGTCAGGGCGACCAGAAAAATAAGAAAAACTAAATACCGAAAGAAACGTGCTCAGTTCTCACTCCAGTTTTTATTGTATTACAGTATTTTTTTTCTTTCTCTCTTAACAAAACAAATTGTAGTCATTCGTTACTCCGTCATTTTGACGGGCATAGCCACTAGTTTAAATTAAAATCGCAAGTTGTATATTTAGGAAAACGTACGAGCGTAGAAGTCATTTAAGACAGCGTTATTGGATGCTCACGGAAAAACAACATATAAGCTCTAAAAATAGAGCAAGCGGTCCATCTTATTATAGTCTTTGGTGTACCTCACAACACAGAAAATATAGTATGTCATACCCAAAAATATAAATGCCAACTAATTGCAATAATAGGCCATCTGTGTGCTATATATATATATATATATATATATATATAATATTATAATGTATAACACTCAAATAGGTGCTTATATCAACTTTTTGTTATAAATTTTAATAGACCTAGCGCACGAGTATAGTCTTATACAAGGGTTTGGCAACCTTTTGACCTTATCGTGCCAAAGTAAGATTACTAAATCACAAAGCGTGCCAACAGTTTAAAATGTATCCTGTTCTAGCACTCAATTTCTGGTAGAAAAGACTTGAATGACTTTTTTTGAGGGTCGTCCGCGTGCCAAAGAAAATGGCTCTATGTGCCAAGTCTGGCACGCGTTCCGTGAGTTGCCGACCCCTGATTTTATATAACTAACCAATGATAAAAACGTATTTCTTATTTATTTATTTTTATTTTCAGGTGTTGTTAAATCAGAAGAAAATTGTCCAAAGGAAAATAAAACTACTATTCATGAAAAAAGAATTCCAATAGAAATGTTGACACCCGAGCATGTGCATTCATATTTCCAATCCAGTGCTGTTCCAAACGTTAGTGCTGTTCCAAACGTTAATGCAGATTTGGAGAAAAAAGTAGTAGATTTGATAAAAACTATAGGGCATTTAACAGGACTCCTATTTTGCGCTAAACGCAATGACAACGGCGGTGTCGGAACATGTTTCCTTCAAAATATAAGAAAAGCTAGCAGCGACGTTACAGATGAACAACATGTATTGACATTCACTTCAGCTTATCACGTGTTTTGTGAAAGAGAGGACCCATATTATATGCTTGCAAAGGAATGGAAAATGCTCAATCCATGGATAAGATTGTTTTATAATAAGGATGTCAATTTATTTAATGAAAGTTCATGTCCAGTATTGAGAAATCTCCATTTGATAGAATCAGACAAGGAAATTGATATTAAAAATGATTGGTGTGCTATTGAGTGCGATTGTAAAGATCCTGTTTTACTGGATAGACTTAAGGGCTATCTTAAAGATTATCACGAAAAGCAAAAGACCATTTATGAAATATCAAAGAAACAGGGTTTTGAAAAGATAAATCTGGTTGCGATAGTTGGTCATCCACACGGTCGCCGGAAACAAGTGAGCCTAGGGCATCACTTTGAAGAGATAAAAGAAATTGCCAGAGAGGTCAGGAGCGGACAACGCTGGTGCAGGTACTATTATGACGCACCGACATGTGGGGGTAACAGTGGTTCTCCAGTTTTTATTTTTGGACAGCCAATCACAGGGTTCGGCTATTGGTTCGGACGTCCCCATAACCACAGACAATATATAAAAGAAGAAGAAAAACTAGAAAAAGTAAAAGTTATGAAACAACAAAATCTGCTGTGCTTGGGCAGGAGTACCATTGGAGTTGAACAGATCTGTAGGTAAACAACAGATGGTAAAAAAAAGAAAACTGTTTCGAGCGGAATTGATAACATACCTATAATACCTTATGCTATTTGATCACTGAAACTTTACAAGGATAAACTGCACACAATCAACATAATCTATTTCGTCCACGATTACCCTTAAGCTTACAATTCAAAGAACATTTAGTAGAACGTTTTCAACATTTTTATTGCTCATACGGATGCAGTAGCTGATATCAGAATAGAACGACATTTATTTCTCCTGTATGTTGGATTGTTCTGTTTCGTAAAATAATTAATATGGCCCACGTTTTACCACAGCCCGCGGAATTTCACATCACGCCGCGGAATCAAAGTTATTCACTGCTAATACCACATTAGAGCGGGAAATAAATGTGAAGTAATCTGGAAGGGACTATAAAAAAAATACAGAGAAAATAGTAATCGCATTTGAATAAAGTTGAAAACTAAATTTGGCTGACAGACGCCATTCTGTCCATATATAACTAACGAGATTACGCGATCTACAAAAATGATTTTTCTTTTGGAACATCATGCGATAGTTTGTTGAGATTATTTTGTAAGTTTCATCATTATTAATTGCTTAAATCTTTGGATTAAAATGTGCACATTTTAAGCGCTCCCATATACTTATTTGATTTTATTATTAATTATGATTGGTTATTGTTAAAATGTATTACATTTATTTTGTTTGAGTTGAGAATTAATTATAGAGTTTTATCTTATCTAATCTTATATATTACAGACGCTCATTGCGTCCTACACTCATCCGCGGTTTGAGTGTAGTCGTGCATTTTAAATGCTGTTAAGTTACTGGTTTTCCTGGTTTGTTCAGGCAACCCATTCCATGCCCGAATGCCACTCGGGAAGAAAGAGTACTTTTATATGCATTTGTTCTCGCATAAGTGATAAGGAAAGTGTTTTTGTCTTTATATTCATCTGAGCATTGTAACATATTGTTTTGGGGTTTCATATCTATGTGGGTTTTCGCCCATAAGGTTATGTTTTAATTGTTGTGGATTCTGTCAAGTGGGCGTATAAACGTATTTAAGTTTCCATTTTAATGATTTTATTCAAAAAAATTTAATTAATAAAAAAATAGTCTCCTTCTTTGCTTTAAAAATTGTATATAATTGTATTGTCATCAAACGTATATTGGGAATATAAATTGAGAGAATATAAAAATGTTGAAATAGAAAAGAGTTGATTGATTAATTATAAAACAAACTTGAAAATTAGAATCCCAAAAATTAAAAGAACAGCTGTAATATTGTTGCTTTTTTTTTTAACAATAATAATCACATCTGAACATTGTAACAACATAAGCAAAATTATCACATCTACAAACACGTTCACCAATTTCTGTGGCCACGGCATACTAGGGGATTGTGTGGCCAGCACTTTACTTTATTTACAAACACGCATTGCAAATTATTATGAATTTTATGTACATAATTCTACACAGTAGTTAAATTAAATATTGTGCATAAATTTACTTATACGTAAAAGTTTAAACTATTAGATGAAGTATAAACTGAATTTGATCTAGCTCATTCAGATTACACCCTTGAGCGAATTCTGCGGCCATTGAAAACACAAGAATAATAATCGCAATATTCTTTTTTATACAAGAAGCGTATGTGATGTATAAGATAATATTGTGCGACCATGACAATGCCTAGTCGCCATTATTTTCTCCCCAGTTAACGTCAAACGACATACAGAGGTGACTGCAACATTCTGACAACATGTGAATATATCCTGAAAATATGTTATGGATTTGAACCCACAGTCCTAAAAACGGGCAATCTGTGCTTCAACACCGTGACCCGGCCAATGGTATGGAGACGAATAATACTTTTACAATAACATTATCAGCACTAGAAGAAAAACGTTAAAAGACGCAAATAAAATTATGAATGAGCTAGCTTAAAGACAAAATATTATTCATGTGTCAACTATCTTCTGTAACGCTACAGCCCATGGAGGGCTCTGGCCTGCCTCACCACCTCCTTCCACTCGGAACTATCTGCTGCTTTCTTTCTCCAATCCTGGACCCCGATCTGTCTCGGATCCCATCTCATCATCGTCCAACCATCCCAGTCTGGGTTCTGTGTGCATGTTACTTTTACTTCTCTTTTGTTTGGCATTCATATGTTAAACATAACATCCATATGTAGCATTGTGACTTGTTTACTTAAACATTAAGTCGGTAAATATTATTACTTCAGTTACAAATGCTAAGTTGTTATAGACAATACGTATAGTATATTTATATGTACATAACATCTAATTTGAGAAAGTTAAACATATCTTCTAAAAAGCTATTTTGAAAGTTTACACATTATAAAATGGATTGTTGTGCTATTCTCAACACAAACGAATGATTAGATATAAACTAGATTGATTTATATGTCTATTTATATATTTTATATATCTATATTATTGTTTCAAAAAATTAAACAGATTTGTTAAATAACTGTTGGATTCGTTTATTAGTGTATGGTACTCTGCTGTCGTTCATTTTCTGCAAATAGTTTACAACTTTGAAATTACAAGAAGGAGCCAAGATTTGATCTCAAATACTGATTAATGTAGAGATGATAACTACGGGTAATCTCTAGACCAGGGACCGACAACCTACGGAACGCGTGGCACGCTTGGCACGCAGAGCGATTTTCACTGGCACGCGATAAACCCACAAAATAACAAAATAAAAAAAAAGAAAAAAAAAAAAAAAAAAAGAAAAAAAGGGCCATTCAAGTCTCTTCTACAAAAAAGTGAACGCCAGAGTAGGATGAGTTGTAGGCTATGGCACACTGAATGAATAACAAATACTACTTTAAAAAAACTTTTATCGAAAGGTTGCCGACCCCTGTTCTAGACAATACTTATCTACTTCATCTTCAAGCAAAAACTTGAAGAATAATTTAGACAACATTTGGTAATATTAATGGATGCTGTATTGTCATATTCTATATTCACATATATTTTTGTAATACTTATCAAGCAGTGATTAAAGTGTGCATTAACATATTAATTGTATTGGTTTTTGAATGTAATATGATAAAGGAAAGGGGGAATATAGAATCATAGACATCAATACACAATTGATGAACTAACTTATAAAACAACTAAAGACAATTAGACGTCCAAACCAATTCAAAGCCATCACGGGAAACATTAAATAGTTAAACTAAATATATCTATTTATGTTTAATTATTAAAAGATGACATATAGGCTAACGTAGTAGTATTTTTATAAAACAATTATTAAGTAAACAAATATTATTTTAAGTCAATTGAAGGAGAAGCTACCTCTACTCAGATCCCCCCCCCCCCCGCCCCAACTTGGTTACCTCCCATCCCTTATTAAAATGTATATGTTTGTTCAACTCCTATTGTACTTCTGCCCAAGCACATCAAATTGTCTTGTTTTATAACTTTTTCTTTCTTGACTTTTTCTTCTCCTCGTACACTTTGTTTGTGGTTATGAGGATGTCCGAACCAGTAGCCGAACCCTGTGATGGGCTGTCCAAAAATAAATACTGGAGAACCACTGCTACATTCACAGGTCGGTGCGTCATAATAGTACTTGCACCAGCGCTGTCCACTTCTGACCTCTCTGGCAATTTGTTTTAGGTCCTCAAAGTGATGCCCTAGGCTCACTTTTTTAGGACTACCGTGTGGATGGCCAACAATCACAACCAGATTGCATGCTTTAAATTCGTCCTTTTTGGACATTTCGTACAATTTCTTTTGTGAATCGTAAAACCCTTCAAGAGAGCTTAAAAGTCTCCTCACTAGATTATCATTTTTGGGATCAGTATCACATTTAATGTCACATTCAATTGAACACCAGTCGTTGATTATGTCAATTTCTTTATCAGCTTCTATTAGTCGAAAATTGTCTAATGCATGCCAACATTTTTCATGTAGATATCTGTCATATAACATAATCACTGTTACGCCGAGCGATTCCCATTTCTCTTCTAAAAGCGTAAACATGTCTTCACATTTATCATCATCTCTTACTACTTTACAAAATACGTGATAGGCGGTAGTGAATGTTAGAATGTATTCATTGTTACCATTGGTGTTTGTTTTTTGACGTATTCGTTGCAGAAAACACGTTCCAAAAGGTTCATTATCATACACTTGAATCATTCCTGTCAAATCTCCCATATACTTTATCAACCCAGATAGTGGATCATATAAACCTGGAAGGTTGACGCTTTCTCCTAGGAATTCTCCTAGTAATTCTTGATTAATTTCTGACAATAGTTTCATTTTTCTATGAATTTCTTCCTTATTGTCCTTAGTGCATTTGTATTCACTAATTGAATGTCTGTTTCTACTTTTATAGAAAAAAAAATGTTTGGTGTATAAGTGAAACCACAAAAAAATATTGTTTTTCTTACCCACTGCACCAAGAAACGCATTTTAATCGTTTATGTTCATCAGAAACAAGTCAGTAACCGAATGACATAATGAATGAATAATAGTAATCAAATATACAAGTCTGTCGTAAATGTTTCTTAGTGTTAAAGTACGCTAATAAATATATTTGAACGTGTTTGAGGCAGAAAACACGTTCCAATAGGTATATCTTTATACACTTCAATCATCACTGTCAAATCTCCCATATACTTTATCAAGCCAGATAGTGGGTCAAATAAACTTGGAAGGATGAAACTTTCTCCTGAGATATCTTGATTCAATTCTGATAATAGTTTGTCTTCTTTATCGTCCTTGGTGCATTCCTCGTTGCTAATTAAATGTCTGTTTCCATTTCTATAGAAAAATAACAGATTTTTTTAAATAAGTGAAACAACCAAAAAAGTATTGTCTATCTTAACAAGTGCTAAAATAATACAATTCTTGGTGACCGAACGTCAGAATTATTAATATATACAATACTGTCGTAAACATTTCTTAATGTTTAAGTACGCTAATAAATATATTGTATTACAGTGGTACAAGTCGTTCATTTATTTACTGCACAAATTTACCAAATCAATTTCGCATTCCACTTACTACTGCTAACGATGCTATTGAATAAGGATACTCAAAAAAATGTGTTCCAGTTTACATTAAAAAAAAAACAACTATTATCAATAAAACTTTAATTCTAAAATATAGAAACATTTTCAATTATAATAGTTAATGTATACTATTTAAAAACAGCAACGATTTTGCTTTCCGACTTGCGGTAAGTTTTGCTTTATCGAAATAAATAAAATTAAATGCAAAAGGAAGGGGGGTGCATTAAAACCTTTTTATTTTTAGTCATTGTATTATCACATGGCAAGTTAGAGAAAATAAATTCTAAGGTTGCACACTGTTATCCATGAAAATAAACTTAGCGATGAAACAAATATAATTATGGAAACAAAATCTATCATTTCATTATTTTCTTGACATTCCGATAAACCAACAAATAGTTACGATTCATCAACATACCTGAGATACTCTTATCTTATATTTTATATATTACCGACGCTCCTTCTATAAAGAAGCTTATTGCGACCTACGCTCATCCGTGGTCCGAGTCTAGTCTTGCATCTTTATTAATGTTTCAACTTATGTTGTTACTGGTTATCCTGGTTTGTTAAGGCAACACATTCTAAAGTCGGGTACCCATCAGAGCTGGGTGGACTCAAGGACACCCTCCTGATAACACAAATTATCGATTTAATTTAAACCCTTAAGCCAAATACAAAACAAGTAATAAAGAGTAGAACCACTCTTAAGAGATTCGATAGAATTTGAAATATGAACGCGATGTCAAGGATGCATTCAAAGAAAATTATTTTGTGTTGAAACATAAAAACCCATTTATTCACAAATAGCAAAATGTGTTTAAACTTTATTCAGTCAGCCCATGCCACGACATAGTTTTATTTCTATTTTTTTTTTTTTATAGAAAATTTTAAATATAAATAATGCATTTTAAACAAATAAAGATCAGTATTTCGTAGAACGGTTAGGTTGAAAATCATCAACATATATAATTACCGTGAGTTTGTTTATTTGTTTATATAGCCTATATATTTATATATATGTTTGTTCGCTATAGGCTCCTAGGCCGTTTGATTAATCGGAACATAAATTAGTTAAATGTATACATTGGAAACGTCCTCCAAAAGCGAATTTTATTTTATGACTTATAATCATGAATGTGTTGATTTTAAAAATCCAAAATGTTATATCTATCTATTCAAATAAATATAACCGTACATAAAAATGGCCATTTCCGTTCATTTACTATGTTGAACGCAAGAAATACTTTGTTGAACGCGATGGTGTTATCGGGTTTTCCCAATTCTGCTGTTGTTTTTTATGTGGCGAGACCTTTTTTAAAAGTTACGCACCGCAATTTTGCTTAGAGAGTTTAAATGGTGTACTTAAAACAAAATACTAGCGTATGACGTAATGTCGATCAAATCATTTCTTTTTTCATTATAGATGTTTGTATTATCCTTTTAAGTAAAAGTAGCCAAATGTTTTAATTATTTAATGGATTCAAGTCGCTATTGAGAACATCCTTTAATATTATTATGCGACTTTATTCACTCTATAAATTAAATTATACTCATTATAAAGCACAAGTTATAAATGATTACTTTTAAATACTTAACAGCAACAATTTGTATGCATAGCTAGTGTCAGAGCGATTATTTAATCACGCCAAAGAATGGTTTACTCAAATAGAGTGCCCATAAACTAGTTAATATTACACATAAATGTGCAGTCTTTTGAAATAATTTGTTTCGCATTTTCTGTTTATTTTTCGGTTTCGGTCGAAAATGAAGTTAAATATTCGGTTTCAGCTTCGGTTTCGGCCGAAAGTCAATGTATAATATTCGATATGGTTTCAATTTCGGCCGAATGTAAAAATTTGGTTTCGGTCGGTCTCTAGTTAAAAGTATTAGTAAAAAAACAACTATATCTTCTTACACTTTAATCAATACAATACACATGTATGAACTAATTTTAATACCCTAAACCAGGGGTCGGGAACCTATGGCTCGCGAGCCAGATGTGGCTCTATTGATGGCTGCATCTGGCTCGCAGACAAATGTTCGATTATAAAAAAATGTTTCTTTAGACTCCTTTGATCTACATATTATTGTATATCAATATGTCATTCTACAAATGAGCTAAAGTCTACTGCAGATCAGCATCAGAAGTGGTAAAGGAGATAAACTCTGCTGACTTAAAAGACATAAAAATAGCAACCCTGCATTCATTTTAATTAAAGGGTAATAACTCTTGTACACATTTACAAATTTTTTATTTTAAACATAATGTATGGCTCTCACAGAATTACTTTTCAAAATGTGTGGTGTCTATGGCTCTCTCAGACAAAAAGGTTCCCGACCCCTGCCCTAAACCCTAATTACTAGAAGATCCTAAACTTAAATTTAATGGGTTTTTTTTCAGATTGGAAACGTCTCACTGAACTGCTCTTCGTATTATATTTAAATATATCAGCTACCTCTAGACACATATTATAATATAGCCTACTATGATCGCTAAGGCATATCGATGTAAAAATGTCTGCACATTGAAGTAACAGACGAAATTGTCCACGAAAATCAAGTACGGTATAGTTGAATGGGGGTGTCCCTGAGTCTACACAGCTCTGATCAATATGTGTTTAAACTGTGAATATTATTTACTTTAAGTACGTCGATTGGTTTACCAAAATGTTTAATGATATTATATATGTGTTAACTATATTATAGGAATGTAAAATGCACGACCAAATATGCATAGAATTGAGTAAAAGTAATAAGTTTGTTTTACTTACCTATCAAAGTTCATCTTTTAGATGCATATAGACTATATAAACATACTGTATGCCCTTCTGTGAACTCAGCGACTATAGCATATAAGTAAGTAATAAAAAATGAACTTCAAAACATCTTAATAATTCAACACATGGCTTTCTATTCGGTCATAGCATTAACACGACACACACATCAGGTAGTAGATAAAGTCCCAAGTATCGCACGGGGAAATCTTAGGTAACAACGTAAGGGGCCAGCACTCTAAGAAATGTATACTAAGAATTACAACAGCGGCAGAGAACTGTAGCGATCATTATAATTGATAAAATGTAGAACCTTTATAAATCAATATAATGTGTGAAACGTATAACTTGTTTTAATCAATATCATCAATGAAATTTAAACAAACAAAAAAATATCCAATCGGACCAAATTTATCCATAGGGCCATTGAAGCAGCGTTCGCCAGTTTCTGTTGCCACGGCTTGCTAGGTGATTGTGTGGCCAGCACTATGCACAGCCGCCTTTACTTTACCCCATCAAGGGTCAGACACGCATCAGAGCTGGTTATACTTTACTTTTTTACTTTATTTGTTAATCTTATAGTTAATCGCATTGTTTCTAAGCAGGCAATAAATACAGCATAAGAACACAATAGTTAGAAGATTAATACAAGAGATTCTGATCATTGTATTGTATTGGGTTAATGACGACGTGGTTTGGAAGGCAAATGTTTTTCGATGCAGTCCTCGTTGCCTCAATGATAATAACGACCTAATTTAGCAACCTACCACACGCTTTGCAGACTTGGCACGCAGAGTGATTTTCATGGGCGCAGGAAGACCCACAAAAAAGCAATTCAAGCAAAAAGGTCACTTCTACCAGAATTTGAGTTCTACAGTAGGATGACTTTAAGTCTGTTAACGCCTTGAATGAATTAGAACTCCTACTTTGGCACACTATTATCAAAAGACTACCGACCCCGGATATAGACAAACAAAAATTTGGCCTGGAAAAGGAACATAAGCTTTACTTTACTTTTGTCAGTGACATATTTATATAAGAATTTAGCCTATAACTCAACCAGCAAAGAATATAGCCAGTGATGCTAATCATTTTATTTTACATACAATAATGTTATTACGTATAATAATATTATTACGTATAATAATGTTATTACGTATAATAATGTTATTTCGTATAATAATGTTATTGTTCATTATTACTGCTTCGCTTGTGTTTATTTCTTTGTGTTTATTCTCTAAGTTCCATGTTTTAAATATTGAATATCTTTCCGCGTTTTCGCCCATAAGGTGTTGTTTTAATTGTTTGTGGGTTTGTGTCAAGTACGCATATTAATATATTTAAGTTTCAATTTTAATGATTTTATGAAAAAGTTTTTAAATAAGAAAAAAAAAGTCTCTTTTTTTGTTTTAAACATTGTATAATATGATTTTATTGAAATCAAACTTATATTTGTCATTCAATTTGAAACAATGTAGAAAGGGTCAAGTAGCCTATTCGAAAACAAACAAATATTAATTATAAAACAAACTTGAAGAATAGAATAGAAAAAAATCTAATAACAGCTGTAATATTGTGTTTTAACTAAAAAAAATGATCACATCTAAACACTGTAACTCCAAAAGCAAATTTATTACATTTACAAATACGTTACGCAAAATATATTAAAAAAACAAAAATATAATAATAGGCCTACAGATATTTGAGTTAAATAATGCTACGCAATAAAATACTGTACATAAGTTTTTTTTATACGCAAAAGTCAAAACTGGTAGATGAAGTATAAAAGTAATTTGAAATAGCTCGTTCAGATTACAGTGTTTAGCACATTCTATGGCTAGGGCCATTATTTTCCCCGAGTTAGTGTCAAACGAACTCCAGAGTTGACTTCTACTTCCAGATAACAAAAGAATATATCCTGAAAATGTGTTACGGACTTGAACCCACAGTCCTGTAAACTGGCAATCTGAGCTACACCGCCGTGACCCGGACGCTAATATGGAGACGTAAAAACCTGCTTCTTGCACAATTAGGCAGGACCTGAACTGGAACCATTGTGGAAAACAGAAAAGAGGCTGACCGAGAAACACCTGGTCCAGAGGGGTGGAAGCAAATACCAAGGAATTTGGCCTTACTTGGGGGAAGTTGGAAAGACTTGCCCAGGATAGAGATGCCTGGAGGACCCTTGTTGGCGGCCTATTTCCTAGGATGGACCAATGACGTCGATGGAGATCGGCTGCTGTTCCTCGAGGGCAGGAAGGCAGAAGAAGAAAACCCTTTTCCAATAACATTATCAGAAATAGAAAAAACATGTTAAAAGTCACAAATAAAATTATGAATGCGCTTTTGACCAGTCTTAAATCTTATACATGCATAAGTTTTGGATGCAACTTCACTTCCGATCCTATTCGCTAAATTTAATTTAAAAAATGGCTGCCTTCTGCTATAATTTCTGGCATACTCACTTTTAATATTTAAGACATAATCATCACAATAATACTTATAGCCTTAGTTTTTTTTGTAGTCGGCCTGAACTTGCAGTTGAAAGTGCAATGAATTTCTCAACATCCGTGAATGTTAAGTCAGCAACAAGGCGTAAATCTCTGCTTTCAATCGTAATGGTTGTCATTGTAAGCAAAACAAAATGAAACCGGAAGTTCCACAATGCACTTGAAACATGCCGAAAAGATAATTATACGATTGTTTACGGAAATATAGCGGAAATAAATTTGCATCCAAATTGCCTATTTAAGAAGCCGAAAATCGTTTATATGTTAAACCTAACATTAATGGGTAACATTGTGACTTGTTTACTTAAACATTAGGTCAGTAACTGTTATAACTTCAGTTACAAACGCTAAGTTGTTATAGACTATACGTATAATATATGTATATGTATATAACATCTAATGTAATATAAAAAGGCTAACGAAATCTCCTAAAAAGCACTTTTGGATGTTTACATGTCACACAATATAAAATGGTTTGTTGTGCTAATCTAAACACACGAATGTTCAGATATAAACTAGATTGATTTATAAGTATATTCAAATATTTTATTTATTTGTATCTATATTATTGTTTCAAGAAATAAAACAGCTTTCTTCTTTTAAGTTAAATAACTCTTGGATTCGTTTATTTACTTGTACGGTGCTCCGTTGTGTTTCATTTTCTGCTAATGGTTTACAAGTTGCAAATCACAATACGGAGTCAAAATTTGAACTCGAATACTGATTAATGTAGAGGAGATAACTACGGGGAACCTCGAGACCAGGGGTCGGCAACCTACGGCACGCGTGTCAGGCATGGCACGTAGGGCGATTTTCACTGGCACGAGATCGACCCACAAAAGAGGCCCTTCAGATCTCTTCTGTGAGTGCCAGAGTAGGATTAGTTATTGGCACACTTAATGAATAAAACACACTACTTTGGCACACTGAATGAATAAAACACACTACTTTGGCACACTGAATGAATAAAACACACTACTTTGGCACACTGAATGAATAAAACACACTACTTTGGCACACTGAATGAATAAAACACACTACTTTGGCACACTGAATGAATAAAACACACTACTTTGGCACACTGAATGAATAAAACACACTACTTTGGCACACTGAATGAATAAAACACACTACTTTGGCACACTGAATGAATAAAACACACTACTTTGGCACACTTAATGAATAAAACACACTACTTTGGCACACTTAATGAATAAAACACACTACTTTGGCACAATGAATGAATAAAACACACTACTTTGGCACACTAAATGAATAAAACACACTACTTTGGCACACTGAATGAATAAAATACACTACTTTGGCACACTGAATGAATAAAACACACTACTTTGGCACACTGAATGAATAAAACACACTCTTTGGCACACTGAATGAATAAAACACACTACTTTGGCACACTGTTATTGAAAGGTTGCTGTCCCTTGTTCTAGACTAGACATATCTACTTCGTTTTTAAGCAAATACTTCAATAATAATTTATACAACAAATAGTATATTTTATTGATGCTGTGTTGTAATATTCTATATTCAAATATAGTTTTGTAATACTCATCAAGCAATGCTGAAAGTGTGCATTAACATGTTTATATTTGGTATTGTTTTCTGAAGGTAATAATATGATAAAGGAGAGATAAAAAAAGGAGAATCAGCGATAACAATGTACAATTGATAAAATAAACTTTAAAACAAGGAAGACAATTACAATTCACAACATCGAAATCCATTAAAAGTGGTTACAGTGTAACATTAAATAATTAAACAAAAAATAATATCTATCTATGATCAAGACAGAAAGAAAACATGGAGTAGAACGTTGAAGAGGAACCTAAACGCAAGAAATCTGAACATAGAGTCAGCCCCACGAGCTGCAGCGAACCTAGAACAAAAATGGATATAATATAATATCTGTCTTTCGCCTCAAACGCCATTCAGCATGGAAAGGACTGAATATGAAATGAATATGATGAAGTAACAATTATTAAAAAAAGGTGAAATAATAGGCCAATGTCCACTCTTTGAAGTTTAGTATACAAATATGTGTTTACTTATATCTTAACCCAGAAAAAAAACTATAAAGAAAAAATAATAATTAAATGTCAACTCCCCCTCCACCAATGTGGTTTCGCCCCTGACTTTATTGGTGTGTTTGTTCAACGCCTATTGTACTCCGACCCAAGCACAACAGTTTTTCCATTAGGCCTAAGGCTTCTTCTTTCTCTTCTTTTTCATTTCCATCTACACTCTGTTTGTGGTTATGGGGATGTCCGAACCAGTAGCCGAACCCCGTGATTGGCTGACCAAAGATAAAAACTGGAGAACCACTGCTACCTGGACAGGTCGGTACGTCATAATAGTACCTGCACCAGCGCTGTCCACTTCTGACCTCTCGGGCAATTTCTTTTAGTTCCTCAAAGTGATGCCCTAAGCTCACTTTTTGAGGGCTACCGTGTGGATGACCAACAATCACAACCAGATTGCATGCTTTAAATTCGTCCTTTTTGGACATTTCGTACAATTTCTTTTGTGAATAGTGAAACCCTTTAATAATCCTTAAAAGTCTCCCTACTTGATTATCATTGTCTGAATCAGTATCACATTTAATGTTACATTCAATTGAACACCAGTCGTTCAAAATATCAATTTCTTTGTCAGCTTCTAGTAGTTGGACATTTTTTAATAAAACGATTTCATCTTGATCGTCCAGATTATCATAAAACATAGTAACTGTTACGCGTTGCGAGTCAAATCTCTTCTCTAAAAGCTCATAATCTATTGCAAGTTTGTCTTCGTTTTTTTCACAAAATACGTGATAGGCGGTTGTAAATGTGAGAATGTATTCGTTTTCACCGTTATGGCTAGGTTTTTTGCATATTCGTTGCAGAAAACACGTTCCGACTGGTCTTGTTACAGGTTCATGGATTTGAATCATACCTGTCAAAGCTCCCATTTGCTTTATCAAGCCAGATAGTGGGTCATATAGACTCTCTACATGCATATCACTCAAACTTTCTCCTAAAAATGTGCGTGTGAACTCTCTTAAAAATCTCATTCTTTTATGAATTGTTTCCTTTCCGTCCTTTTCGCATTTCCTTTCCAAGGTGTCAATGTCTAAATTTGTTTGTAGAGAAAAGAAAACGTAATACGTGATAAGTCAAACAACAACAAAATAAAAATGTTATGTTTTTTTTTAAACTACTCTGAGAACATTATTTTAATAGTTTGCATTTATTAGAAACAAGCCGTCGACCGAATGGAATTGTGAATAATTGAAAGAATTATCAAATACAAGTCTCAGTGTATTAAACATGCTAATGAATATAGCCAAATGCATTACTTAGTGTTGGCCTGATACAGGATGTTATGATTTTGGCGTTGCTAAGTTATCACTATACGACTTCTCTAACTCACGCAATATCAATCTTTTGTCTGTAAAAAGTGTTATAATTTTTGAAACTGTATTTACGATTTTTCTGTCTATTTCGAAAATAACGGTATGTGAAGTTTTGGCGCTGGACGTTTTGCCGCTGGACGTCTGGAATAAAATCATATTACATCAGTCTCTAAACGTAATAACTTCAACGGAGGAAAACAATATTTTTTTAGTATAATAAATTAAACAAACAATAAATAATAATAGTTTAAAAGAATGAGCTTTAATGCTTATATTCAACTTCGTTAACTTAGTGTTTTATATACTCACAGATTCAAATAGTACATAATGACAGATTAAGCATTTACTCCCCACCCAATATTCATTGTTAGGACTATTATTCATTCACTGACCATCTTCTCTAAAATTAACTCTGGTTTTGAATACTCCCAACTATTAAATAGTAAAATTTTTTACAGCAGTCAAGTTATTTGAAAGGCGTGGCCACGGAGTTACTTTATGATCTCCTACATGTGTAGTTAGTTATTCGATTTAAATTTATATTGAAAAATGGCCCGCGTATTTTTTTGCATATAACCTTCTAAGTATGTACAAAAACAAAAAACCCACTTTCCTACCAGACGACAAATATAATAAATAAATAAATATATAGATAAGCCTTTATACATTAAAATTAATTGTTTTAGCCTGTCTTTATTTACTTTTTTATCAGTATATAAAAAAACGAAGTTATTAATAGTCCTATATATGCATTGTTACGTACTTTGCCCTCTTTTCCCAGCTACCCCTTATAGCTGTCCTCTACTGTCATTGGTTGAGGCCAGTGACTGGCTAGTGTGTGAATGTGTCACGAGGGAACGTGTGCTTACTTTTTAAGTCGTCGTGCTGTGCGGTTGTTTTCAGTTGTTATGTACTTGTTTTATTGAATTAAAGAGTTTTTGTTCATTGAAAAGTAATGAGTCGACTTGAGAATCCATAAGAATTAATCTAATCACCAAACCCCTAGATCCAACGTGTTACAGCATTAAAATACATTGTTTTAAGCTAATTGTTATTTACTATTGTTTAAATTTATTATACGCAAAAATATTGTTTTCCTCAAATGATGTTATTACATTACGTTAATTCAAGATCTACATAATATAGACCTAGTATTACATTTGTTAAATTGATATAGAAAATAATAAAAGATCTATAAAGGTATAGTGTTAGGGATCTAGCTTGAGAGATTTAACTAAATAGACATTTAACTTTTTTTTTCAAGTATGTTTTGTTTTAATATTGCATTAAATGTACATGTTTGCTTTTGTTTGTTTTGTGTGTGTGAGTGAGGCAGGCAGACAGAAAGGGAAAAGAAATATAATCTTCGGCCACACACGTTTTACTTACTTTTAAAACCTAATCGCTATGCTATTTAAAGAAAAATAAAGCAGAAATAGCCACATGTAGGGACCTTTTTCAAAATTGTGTAGACATCATTGATCTATACAAAGAATGGATAGCGCCTTCTTCATAATTTGTGTGTGCAAAGTGAAGCAAGCGAAAACTAAAGTTCCGCACAATCACTGATCAATATAATGCAAATTATTTTTAAAAACTTAATGCGCACCACAGATCTAGAAATAGAATGAATATATACTATACCTCCTGTTTCGGAATTTACTATCACAAACGGAATTTAGATTAGTAATTCGCTAAGATTTTATCAATAAAAACTATAAACTTTTATTCCAGTTGCCAACTGTTGTCGGAGAATTTGAAGGAATATTAGATGTAAATTTAAAATTTTATTTTGTATAGGGCGTTCTCAGTGGGCGTGGCTTATGTTTTTTACTATTTTTAGTGACGTATTTGTGTAAATAGAAGCCACTATTGGTGTACAAAAATGGTGAAGTACTTCTTTATTATGCAAAATTCACATCTGAATATTGGCTATCCTACTAAAAAATAAGGAGGTAAATAGTAGTACTGTAGAGTAATTGATTAATGTGATTAGGCTAGGGCCGGCTAGACCTATTTACACTTTCAATTTCACTTTATAGGCCTACACTTTTAATGTTTCGTACGATGTCAAGTGATAGTGTTGGTGAATAGGCTATCTAGTCAAGTCACTAATAGGCTCACATTGTCTATGATCTATGTCTATGATAATAATAAAAAAGCCTATTTTATTTAACATACATAATACAGCTTAAATCTTAATAAGACTTAAAACACATCATTTAAAAAAACATCGAGCCTATATGAAACTTTATTAATACAGCGGCAATTGTTACTTGTACACCATTACTCAAAGTAAACACAAATCACGTGCTTTTTGTCACGTGATTGCAAACGCCCTATTTGTAAAATTAAATGCTTATAGAAGGAGCGACTGTAAAATATTATAACAAGAACTCAAATTAAGATTAAAATCAAAAGTTGTGAAAAAATTAGTCTTTTGGATCACTCTTTATTTCTGCGCACCAAAAACACGATTCTTAAGCTCTAAAAATAGCGCAAGTGGTCCTCTTATTATAGTCCTCTCTATACTCTCAAAACCAAGTCGCTGAGCGTTCCGATACACTGACTGACTGACAGACAGATTTCTTTAGGCTTTTATTTTACAGAAAAATTTACGTCAAATTGAGTTTAAAAAATAAATAATGTATTTGAACATAAACAAAATAATACAATGTATTTTAAATAGAAAAATAGTATTAAAAAAAAGAGTTCAAACCTTGAGCAGTTATCTTATATCGATTTCCTTCATCTGCTCGTTCTGTATTTCCTAGATTTTCAACATAGATAGTGCCTTTTAAAATAATACAGTTACATAACTTTGCAGAATGGTTAGGTTGACAACACATTAAATAAATACAGTTTGAGTTCAGGTGATAACTACCTAAACAGATATTTCCAATTAAAAGAATATTTAGATAATGCAATAGTTGCATGCTGCAATAGTTGCAAGACACACCCAAGTTTTAATTTTACAAAAAATAAAAAAACAAACGAAAAGGTCTTACCGCTAGCCATACTTATAGCCTTTTGATGAGCAGCGCCCCCTTTCTTGTATGTCGGGTTGAACAAGTTAATCTACAACAAATACAAATTATTGGAAACTATTTGTGAATTTTAAAATATTTCATAATGCTTTTATTTTTTAAAACTGCATTTATTAGCCTTTAGAATTTATTAGTTAGCAATACTCAACATGTAAGATTGATACAAATATTCAAAGAAAAAAACATTTTATCTTTAATGGTTGCAGGTCGGAAGCGGGTAATAAGGCCCACTAGAAATTGGGTAATAAGGACCATGAACTTTATTTATGAAAACGTCTCTATTTTCTTTAAATTGAATTTTCTTTGTGCAAATTTTTAAAATGAGCATTTAACTTAAATATATACATGAAATGGATTAAGCTACATCTGAATATAGACTTTTTAAATAGTATCTAATGAATAAAGTAATTTTTTTTTCTATTTTCAGTTTTCAAATAGTGACATCAATAAATGGCAACTGGAAAATCTAGAGCTAATTGAACAGAAAATCAAATGCAGGATGCTCTCTAAGCTGTGCAAAATGGTTTGCCACAAAGAGAAACTGCCATAAAAAAAAATTCCTTCTAAATCGCGACAAAATCACTTAAATTCAGGATTTAAATTACTTTTTTAATGTTATTTTCAATTATATTTAATATGGGAGCACAAAAGGGCTTATTTTTAAAAATATGAAAATGTTTTATTTTTTGAATGTAAGATATGTTTATCTAAACATCAAATAAATACAGTTTCACACTTTTGTTTATTATTTCTTTATTTTTTATATTATTTATTATATGGGCCAGAATACCCGCCTATGAGGGTAATAAGGCCCATTGAGGGCATGTTACAAAAATATGAATAACTTTAGTTATAACTAACATCTCAATAAAAAAAATAGCATATTTACATCGAGAAATGATTAATCTTAAACAGCACTCAAAAATAATTTTCTAAAGTAATATTTTATGGTTTAGATCAGGGGTCTCCAAACTTTTCAGCCGCGGGCTGCATTAACTATCAAACAGCAGCTCGGGGTTCAATTAAAAAAAAGAATCAAAACATGGATGTTGTTTTTAATTATTTATTTAATATTATTATATTCAGTTATTATTTAATAACACATTGGTGCACTACACTTGAACACCTGTATTAGTAGGAATGGTGAAATTGTTTCCTGGATTCCAAAATAGCAGACATTTCTGGCTTTAGATTTGATATACCTAACATCAACATTGACCTGAGATTATCATCGGACAAGTTGGTTCTCAATTGTTTTTTACGTATTTAATTCTTGAAAAGTTTGTTCACACAGGTATGTTGTTCCAAAGATTGAAAGGTACCTTGATGCAAACGTTTTGATATTAGGAAAGTTTTCCTTGGCCAAAAACTGGTAAAAACCCACCAGTCCTTCTTTGAACTTATCCCTAAGGAGGTCATTTGCTTGGAACTCAATGACCTCCAGCTGCAGTTCATCTGGGCAACTGGCCACGACTGCTTCAAATGGGTTTTGAAACAGACTAAATTGTTCTGCCTTTGAATTCAAATCAGAAAACCGCTCCTGACAATGCAGCTGGAGGTCTTTGATGATCTCGCATGCAAATGACGTGGGGAACTCGACTCTAATGAACACAAGCATTTGAGAGGTGGAACAGCTGAGCAGCTATTCATTCATTTGAATTGAAAAATGGCGAAACTTGCTTGCATTCTTCGCTATTTGATTCACAATGTTTTCACTCATATCTGTAACACGGCGGGCAATGGTATTTGCACCCAAAGCTACACTTAAAAATTGTTTTGAATTTTCTGGGCAAAGTTCCTCAGCCACCTCCAACAAACATTCCTTCACTACTTCACCATCTGTAAACGGTTTGCCACTTTTAGCCAGGACGTAAGCAACTTTATAACTGGCCTTAGTTAAAGATTCGTTTTCATTTGAGGATTTACTGAACAATGTCCTCTGAGAAGTGAGTTGATTTTGTAATTTAGCGAATTTTTCTGCACGGACTTCACCCTCCAAATGTGTATATTTCTCTTTATGTTTGCTTTGATGATGAAGGCGCAGGTTGTATTCTTTCATCACAGCCAGTTTCGTTGCAAATCACACACAATGCATTCTCGCCGGATCTGCTTAACTTGGCAGGATACAGATATAATTCCGTAATTTTTTTCTGTAGATAAATAGGACTCCACGGGCCGCATGAGAGGGCCTCGCGGGCAGCATGCGGCCCGCGGGCCGTAGTTTGGAGACCCCTGGTTTAGATAACTAAAAGTCTGTTGGATGGGCCTTAATACCCCCAGGTACCTTAGTTAAATGGGGGGCACGGTGGCCGTGCTGGGCAGCGCGTTCAGTTGGCCTACCGAAGGTCCTGGGTTCGAATCCTGGTGCAGGCTAGGATTTTTTCCCAGGTCTGGAGGGTGTCCCTGAGTCTACCCAGCTCTGATGGGTACCTTACCTTAGTAGTGGTAAAGTAAAGCCGCGGCTGGGCATTGTGCTGGCCACACATCCCCTCGTATGCAGTGGCCACAGAAACTAGTGAACGCTGCTTCACCGGCCCTATTGTTCGATTTAGTCTAAAAAAAATATCCCATCGTAGTTTAGTGCATCTAATTTAAATAGATCGTTAAGACATTGTGAATATTAATATTACGTTTGGTATACTTAACAAAAAAAAATGTAGGCTAAATATGTAAGATAAGGTGTGTTAATCAATATGTGTTTATAATGTGAATATTAATTACTTTATGTATATCGATTCGTGTACTAAAATGTTCCGTTATATTATATATGTGTTAACTATATTATCGGAATGTAAATTGCACGACCACATATGAATAGAATTGAGTAAAAGTAATAAGTTTGTTTTACTTACGTAATCAAAGTTCAGTTCTTAGATGCATATAAACTAAGTAAACATACTATACCCTTCTGTGAACTAAGCGACTATAGCATATAAGTACGTAATAAGGAATGAATTTCAAAACATCTTAGGAATTCAACACAAGGCTTTTTATTCTGTCATACACACGAGACGCACACACCGGGTAGTAGAGAATGTCCCAAGAGTCGCACGGGGAAATCTGAGGTAAAAACGTAAGGGGCCAGCACTAACAATTAAAACAGCGGCGAGGACTATAGCGATCATTATAATCGATAAAGTGGAGAACCTTTATTAATCAATATAATCGGTGAAATGTAGAAGTTGTTTAAATCAATACTATCAATGAAATGTAAAAAAAAAAATTCCTTCGCACCAAATTGATGCATAGGGCCGGTAACGCAGCGTTCGTCAGTTTCTGTGCCCACGGCATACTCGATGATGGTGTGACCAGCACTATGCCTTTACTTTACCCCAACTAAGGTCAGGTACTCATCACAGCGAGGTAACAAGAGTCTCTCCTTTCAACCGTGAAACAACAAAAGTTGAGATGGTTTGGTCAAGAATCCTTGGCCAAAACCATCCTACAAGGTACAGTAGAAGAAGCACGCAGAAAAGGTCGCCAGAAAAAGAATTGGTTGGACAACCAGATACGCTTGATTTGCGGCTTCTGACCGGAACGAATGGAGAAATCTAGTTACGCGCAATACTAAACTCAATCGTCTGATGAAATGATGATGATAGAAATGTAGTCTTGTTTTTATACTGTTTAGCTATAAATATGTATCCGAATAATATTTGATAAAACAATACATTTATATATTTAATTGTGTGTTTATTACAATGTTAGAAACATATGAAACACATTTGATAATTGGTGGCCGTAGTTAGTTAGCAATGTCGTAATAATGATGGCAAGGTAAAATTTGTTATATAAAGGTGAGGAAAAAGAATTAATGTTATAAGTTTACTTTACGTTCTATTACTGATTCCTCTGTTTACTGATATATATTTTCTCGTTTCTTAAACGAGACCAACTTTTTAATCTTTTAAAATAAAAAGCACAAAAGCCAATTCAAATAAAATGTTTTGTATATTCAGACTTCTATTTTTATTTATTGTATTAAAAGTGCAAATCAGTTCCATTACCGACAACTCAACAATTACGCATTAAAAAGCATTTGACACAGTTATCTCTCTTTGACCATGAAAAATTAAAGTTTCTAGTTTATTGTAGTCATTTTGGGCTATATTTATATTTGAACACAATTCTCCTACGTTGCGCCGCTTCAATAGTATTTCTTTTGGTGTCGCGATGATTTCTTTTTCTATCAAATAAAATAATTATCATGGATTTTTTTTAAATATTTGGATTTTTGGTCGCTATAGGCTCCTATGATTTTGACCAATCGGGCCGAAAGTTAAATGTATAAATTGGAAACGACCTTTAAAAGAGAATTTTATTTTATCAACAAAACTGCTTATTTCGTTAATTTATTTTTAAATAAACTTTGACCTATTACTACTCATGTTAAGGTTCTAAACTGAGCGCCATTTCAGATTGATCTCACTTTGAAATGCTTTCAATAAAAAAAATAACAAAGACTAAATACCGAAAGATATGTTCTCACTACAATATTTTTCTTGTAATAGTGTTAGTTATTCTTTTCTTTCTCTTTTAAGAAAACATATTGTAATCATTTTATAGTATATTATTGTTAATTTAATATTATAAATTACAAGTCAAGTCAACACAACTGTTCGATACTTTTTAATACCTGAAGCTTGACAGCTACAATTCCAATGCATATGCCAGTGTCAGGGCGATCAGAAACAATTAAAAGGAACAAAAACTAAATAACGAAAGAAACGTTATCACTCCAGTTTTTATTTAATAGGCCTAATGTCTTTTTTCTTTCTCTCTTAAAAAAAAACACATTGTAGTCATTCGTTTCTCCGATGACCGACTTTATACAATGAATTAAACAATAAAAAATAACAAAAGCTAAATACCGATAAAAACTTTCTCACTGCAGTTTTTAGTGTAATTTTTTTCTTCTCTCTTAACAAAACACATTGTAATCATTCATTTCTTTGTCATTTTGTCGGGAATAAACACAGCCATTTCAAAATGATCTCCCTTTGAAATGGGTTCAATAAAAAAAAGAAAGAACAAAAACTAAATTCCGTAAGATACGTCGTCACTACAGTTTTTATTGTAATAGTGTTGTTTTTTTTTTCCTTCTCTTTTAACATAACAGATAATATGTACGGCACTAGAGAATAAAATATATTTATGCATAATGCCGTGTATTACTATAATTTCACCCAAAAGTCTTTTATAACCATCCATCCATCCATCCCTATGGCGCTACAGCCCATGTAGGGCTTTGGCCTGCTCCACCACCTCCTTCCATTCGGCTCTATCCCGGGCCTTCCTTCGCCAAGCCCGCACACCAAGATTTTGTACATCTGACTCTATAGCTTCGAGCCATCTTTGTCTTGGTCTGCCCCTAAGCCACTTTCCTCTTGGTCTCTGGTGATGTACTGTTCTGTTTATAACCGCGTCACATTATGCTAATCAGTAGCATATCCAGGTTTGCTATTGGGGAGGGGGGGAGAAGTGAGAAGCCATGAAATGCAAATTAGGGAGACAAGGATTGCAAATTAGTAGATGCGAGCACAATAATATAAATATTAATATAAAAAATAATATAAAAAATCATATAAATAATAATATAAATAATAATATAAATAATAATATAAATAATAATATAAATAATAATTTAAATAATAATATAAATAATAATATAAATAATAATATAAATAATAATATAAATAATAATATATATAATAATATAACTAATAATATAAAAAATTATATAAATAATAATATATATAATAATATAAATAATAATATAAATAATAATATAAATAATAATATAAATAATAATATCAATAATAATATAAATAATAATATAAATAATAATATAAATAATAATATAAATAATAATATAAATAATAATATAAATAATAATATAAAAAATAATATAAATAATAATATAAATAATAATATAAATAATAATATAAACAATAATATAAATAATAATATAAATAATAATATAAATAATAATATAAATAATAATATAATTCATAATTTAAATAATAATATAAATAATAATATAAATAATAATATAAATAATAATTTAAATAATGATATAAATAATAATATAAATAATAATATAAATAATAATTTAAATAATAATATAAATAATAATATAAATAATAATATAAATAATATAAAGATAAATGTGAGAACATCGGACACGGTGGCCGAGCGGCAGAGCGTTCGACTGGCGATCCGAATGTTCTGTGTTCGAATCCTGGTGCAAGCTAGGATTGTTTACCAAGACTTGACGGTGCCCCTGCTCTGAATGGGTACCTGACACTATTTGGGGTAAACTAAAAGCGGCTGGGCATTGTGCTGGCCACACATCCCTTAGTACGACGTGGCCACATAAACTGGTGAATGCTGCTTCACCAGCCCTATGATCAGTTTGGTCCAAAGGGTACTTTTTAAATGTGATAACGGCAGATGGTAAATTGCAGGATCTTTACTGCCTAATGTTTGAGTTCACCTCAAAAGCCTTGTAAAAACAAAAGACACTATAGTTATATCGTACTAATACTATTTGAAATTTATTTCTAAGCTTTATTTGCTCATCCCGCATTATTCAGCGCTATCAAAAGTTATTCTCAAGAGAGTTTTAAAACTATAACCTTAAGCGGTAAATATTTTATTGGAAAGCCACAATTATCTTAATTTTTTTCAATAGCGTAAAATGACCTTACTATTATAAATATAAATGTAACATTAAATGGATACTTGTTTGAAAAGATAATAATATATTGAATGCATTTGTAATTATAAAATACTGTAAGTTCTATTTGACTGTCTAATATTAAGTTATGCAGGCTTAGGATGTAAAACGAGAGGATCTCTGTGGGAATGTTGACCTGGGCTGGCAGCGTTGACCCGTTTATGTGGCCACGGTATACTATGTGATTGTTAGGCCAGCACTATGCACAGCCGCCTTTGCTTTACCCCAAACTAAGGTCAGGTAACCATCAGAGCTGGGTAGACTCAGGGACACCCTCCGGACCCGGGAAAAAATCCTAGCCTTCGCCTGGATTCGAACCACCCAGGACCTTCGGTACGCCAGCCAAACACGCTTTTCGCTCGTCCACCGTGCCTATATATTAAAGTTTTAAAGTAACTCGTGTGTGTCGTATCCGATCCCCATTGGCTAATTTAAAAACACGTGACCTTAGTGTCTCATATCTTACTTTTGCGATCTCGGTTTTGACATCTGTGTTCCCTAGTGTAGTGGTCAGCGTCTTCGACAGCCATGTGGTTCCCCACTTTTATCTTTCTTTTTCTTTTCAGTTAACCCCACTCAAAACCGGATGTTCATTGTAGTTTATGAAATGTTTATCTGCAGCTTATACGGGCCTATTTAATTTTGCCCAGGGCAAGGCCGGGGAATTTAGCTTGTATAGGCCACGTTGTTTCGTAATTCTTATACCATAATTCTTAAGTACTAATTTGTGTCTATATTTGTATATCATATTTTTATTACGCTAATGTTTTTTTTTTTTTGTTTTTTTTATAAAACTTTTTTTTATATATTAATAAATGTTTGACAAACTGTAAACTAAATACAGATGATACAAAATAAAAGGCAACTAACTATGTTATCTAATAAATTTCTTTATTTTTGTTATATTTTAAAGTTATAATTGTTTTTCTTTGTTTGTTTCAAATGTATTTTTTCCATAAACTGTATAGTGCAGGTAGAGTATAAATAATTGGATTCAATGCAGAGTTTATTGGAAGTACAAATACAGCAATCCAGGCGTAAACTTCACGGTTAAAGAGATGACCATATACTGAAAGAATACCAAGTATTCCAACAGGAAACCAGCAACAAAAATCTGTCAAAGCAACAAAAGCCAGTTTTTGGGCCACTGTCCTTTCTTTTGAACTCCTTTGGCGGTTCTGATTTACGAGTGCATTCGACCTGTTGGTTTTTATTAAATTTATAAATATCATCAACTGACCAACGACTATTAACAAACACAACAGAAAATTTAGACCAACGTAAACAATAAAAGAAAATATCCATCCATTATATTGTGTAGAACTAAATGGTAGAGCCAGACACAAACCATTAGATGAATAAATTTCCCAGTCTGATACTACAACAGGAACTAAGGCCAATACAAAACTCACCAGCCAAACTAATGTAAATGATACAAGTTTAGTAGTTTTAGAAAATCTATGTTCACCAAATGGGTAAGTGATTTTCAAGAAGCGATCTAGAGTTATTAAACAAATGAAGAATGTGGAAGACTCACTTGAAAGCGTTGAAAGAATTCCCAAAACTTGACAGATAAAACCATTTCTCCAAGCAAAGTCTTCTAATACATAAACGTCTTTAAAGTAAACATCTACAATTGCAATGATAATTAAGTAAACTCCCATAATTGAATCAGAAACCGCCAAGCCTGTTATAAAAAGTCCATAGGCTTGTTTGAATATTTCTCTGTTCCAACCAATTCTATAAATCAATACAGAACCGTTTCCAACTAAAGTCAGGATTCCAACACTCCAAATGATGATTCTCTTAAATGTGTCACCAACTAGATGTTTACACGAAGAGATGATGTCAAGAGGTGCAAAACATTTGTCAACGTCTATATTAGGATTTAAAATTTGTGGACAACACATTACATAGTCGCTAGCCCTTAATTCAAAATGAATGGTTAACCCTCTAAAAAAATATTTTTCTAGATATTGAGTGGAAAACCCTTGAATATACAAAGTTTCAAGTTTAAAGTTATTGGGAATCCCCAGACTTTTAAATTTATTCATTGATGTAAAACTTAAATTTAAATGACCTAAATGTGTCAAGCTATAAAAGGCGTTAGGCCTCAATGCAGATATATTTGTATATGACAAGTCAATAATTTCTAACAGTTTAGGGAATGTAAACTTCTGATTTATTATGAGATTTTCATTGTGTGAAAGATTTAAGTATTTTAACTTACTGAATGATTCTATTGATTTGAAATTATTACTGTAAGATAGAAAATTATTACTAAGATCTAAAATGTTAAGCTCACCAAAATCCCAGTGTTGAAACTCTTCATCGAAATTAGAAATATTACATTTGCTTCCGTAAAACGCGACAAAATATATTAAAGGAACAATTTTGTTTAATTCCACATCGTAATCAAACCTATAAGCATTTAATTGTTTAAAAAGTAGCAGACTGATGATATAATATGTTACGTTCAGTACCGTGTCTATCCTATTTCTTTCTCTATTCTCTGTTATACTTGACACACAAATATAGTTCTGTGGACAGACATTCTTGCATTTAAATCTGCTTTCATTCATTCTTGGATAAAAAGATTTGAAGGTTATGGAATCAATGCACAAGTCTCTTACTACAAAGCTAATGTTTGCTACAACGTAATCTGCGCCATGGTCATCCCTTCTCTCATCTTCACTTAAATCACAACCATAATTATTATTAGGATCCCGATTCGCATAAGGAAAAACACAGTAGGAATCTATGCATTTAAAAAATGGTTCTGGACAAGTGAAATTTTCACAGTTGAGTAAATTAGAATTATCACTACATTGGCCTTTTAGATCTTTAATACATTTATAAAAATGTTGGTCTTCATTTGTTCTACATTTAAAATATTCCAGATCGAGATTTAAATTGACAACATGTGCTGAACATTGACCTTTAACCTGAAGGACTTCTCTTTGGTCTAAACAATAAATTGTAACATTTGTATTGGAATTGATGTCAACAGTGTCATTTGTTACTTTTGATTGACATTCAGTATAATTGTCACATTTAGAAATGTCAATGGTTTTAAATGTATAAAAATTGTCTAGTCCTTTTAATAGACTGCTAATATAAATCTTCATATCGGCATTCGTTTCATTTCTGACATTATGGGTTAAACCTTTACCGCAAAGATAACTTTCTAATAAATTTTTGAAAGTATGGTTCTTCCCGCTGCATTGTTCATACGTAAGATTTGATAATAGTGTAATGTCGTTTGATAAGAAGTGTGTGAACGAGTCACCATCCACAACCCACATGTCGACAGATGAACTTTGTGATTGATTAGATGACCAGGTCTGGGTTTTCTTGGCTGTAGTGTCTCTACAAACCGCCAACGTGTTTGGTAATTTTGCATCGCAGTCTATTTTTTCTAAATACCTTCCATTATTGTAGAACTCGTCTGCAAACGATCGAGCATTTTTCAAGCCAGTCAAATTCAAAAACAAGCATCTTTCCGAATCTTCAAAGTTAAAAGGTATGAAGAATGTGTAGGGCTTCCCTGAGGTCCATACAAGACTGAGGGCGTCAGTGTTACCTCCACGAGTAATACTACTTCCAAGATAAATATTGACTTCATGATTACTTTGGTTAGCAACATAGAGATTCATGATCATTTTGAAAAACTGAATAACCTCGTCATACGTTTCAAATTCAATGACGTCGCTGCTATGATGTGACCTGCAATAACATATTGCGTCCAGCTCATTTAAATCTTGCAATTGTCTGGCTATATAAAACGTTGAGTCAAAATATTTTCCACCCGAGTATGTAAAATTAAAAACTTCGTCAACAAATCCACAAATGAGAGGGAAGATGTCATCCATGTTTAAATCTTTAAAAGACGGTGTATAGTAGACATAGTCCAGTGGAATCTTCTTCTTAGGAGATTGTATTATAAAAAATCGCTTAATATCAATGTTCTCCTGTAGTTCACATTCGATCGTGCTGTTGATAAACTTCTCCTCTTCTTCGGTTATGTTATAAATAAATATTACGCTAAAATCAAATTCACAGATTCCTGTATTATATCTCGCCCATACGTTAGTGAGATTCATGACGCTAGAAATAGATAACAGCCCATTACACTCAACGTCAGAGATTGAGTCAAGATTCACTTCCCAAATACTCTCGTTTCCAGCACTAAAATCTAATAAAAAATTGTCGCCTTTTGTGTGCTTTTTGAAATACTTCGTTGCCACCGTCGTAAAATGTACTTGTTCTTTAAATTCATTTTCACAATCGAAAACGTAGAAGTGACTTTTCCATTTCGTGTTGCACCTTTCTAAAGGGAATAACTTGGCAGGATCTGTGGAGATAAAAAAAAATTATTCAGGAGAATTAGACTACTGTTGGAAGAGATTTTTTTAGTTGAAGTCTGTTCTGCAATATCAACAGTATGCGAAGCTTGATATACACTGAAACAAAATGCAAAACATGTTGTAAGTTATTGCACACAAATTAATACTGCTTTGTAGCCTTAAGTTACTTTAGTACAAAAACTTCGCCTTATCGCTGGGGGTCAAGGTCAGCGAAAAAAGTAAAGAACATAGGCTGCCCCCGAGAAACTCAAACTACAGTAACATAATATCATTTAAAACATTAATAAAAATGCAAGTCTAGACTCGGACCTACTTATTATTGTAGTACGCAATAATCTTCTTTATAGAAGGAGCGTCTGTAATATATAAGATAAGATAAGAATGATTCTAGGTAATATTAAGTAACATTAAAGACAGTGTTATTGGCTGCGCACGGAAAAAACCACACTAAGGCTCTAAAAATAGAGCAAGCGGTCCATCTCACTATAGTCTTTGATAATATATATCTTTAGGTAGGCTGTTTCTTAGATAATTTATCCCACCATTCACTATATTATGTCATCCTATCTTAAACAGTTCTAAATATAAATCACTAAACCTAAAAACACTAGAGGACAGATGGGCAAAGAGTAAAGTAGTAATAATACATAAGGCATTAAACTCTAATTTAGAAATACAACCCAATAACAACCTGTTGCAATGCTCAGTTAAACATAAGGACAAAAACATTTTCCTTGTCCTTTTTTCAAGAACAAATCCACATAAGTACTTTTTCTTCCCGAGTGGCATTCTTGCATGGAATGGGTTGCCTGAACAAACCAGGAAAACCAGGATTTTACATCACTTAAAACATTAATAAAACTGCAAGACTACTCGGACCACGGATGAGTGTAGGACGCAATAATCTTCATTATAGAAGGAGCGTATGTTATATATAAGATATATCAGATAAAATCAAAGATATAATTAAGATAGTATTACGTTCCAATATTGAGATGTATGGAGATCGGCACTTGTGAAGAGGCGTGTTTATGGTCAATATTTCTTCTGTAAATAGATTTTTATTTGTCATATTTGAACTTTTCAATAACTCTCGCCGTTTCACTGTTCCAATAATTATTTCAAGCATTTTAATGTGAAATAGCCTTTACATCCTCTTTCCTCGGCAAACAATGGAATATTTATACTTTAAATAGCTAATGAAAAAACATTTAAAAGAGTAGTCAAAATATTGTATTTCTCCCTTAACTATTTTTTTCTCAATTTTTTATTGTGTTACGCGTTTGATTTATTGCCTATGTTTGAAAATGAGCTGTTTGAAAAAAATATGCAAACCTAACATTAACAACGTTGTTATAAGCACAATATGCCTTAAATACTCAATAGTGGCATGGCCAAACTCACCTTTCCCTAGATTTATTGTCAAACTCGCCCGATACAATTTTTTAAATAAAAGACTTATCTGCTCTATATGGGTATCAAAATCACTGCTATAAATGACTATGTCATCAAGATAAGCATTACACCCTGGTATGTCCTGTATGATACAATTTATCAATCTCTGAAAAGTTGCTGGTGCGTTTTTCAACCAAAGGGCATCACCTTATATTTAAATAATCCATCAGTGGGTCACAAACGCAGATATCTCCTGTGCCTTAGGAGTCAAAGGTACCTGCCAATAACCTGACAGTAGGTCGATTTTTTTCACAAAACATGAGTCCTCTATTATATCTATAAGGTCTGATATTCTAGGAATAGGATATGAGTCAGTTTTTGTCACGGCATTGACTCTAAGGAAGTCTGTACAGAAACGTAAATGTAGAATAAAATTAAAGTTTGTCACCATCAAGCGATCTAAGGGTAACAAGTTTAACATGGGGTTGCGCTACAAGTTTTTTTTTTAACCAGAATTGTTCTTAGTAATAAAATAAACAATACAATAATAGTTTTGGGTTATTTACTTTGTTAAATTGTCATTGTAATAGTGTTATTATTAAATCTTATTCAATGTGTCAGCTTGCCCCATAATGTGTATCATCTTGCCCCTGCACGGGGCAAGTTGATACAAATTATTTTA
The DNA here is from genome assembly GCA_949126835.1 of Anisus vortex. Lineage (NCBI taxonomy): Eukaryota > Metazoa > Mollusca > Gastropoda > Planorbidae > Anisus > Anisus vortex. The sequence goes on from OX421504.1 coordinate 36,984,870, forward strand.
CATTCCTTTTAGAGCTATATTTATTTTAAATATATTCAAATGAATAAAATATGTTGATAAAAAGGTGCAGGATACCTAAGGGAACAAATAAAAGTATTTATATCCACTCTAAATATAATGGTTTGCAATTAATGTAAATAAATGTAAAATGTGTATCAACGTGCCCCCCCCCCCCCCCCAATCTCCCCTATTTCTTTAATGCCTTTCGCAAATCAAATTGACGTCAAAACTCCGTGAAATCTCGGCCAAACCACGAGGTGAATTCACCTAAAGCAAAGTGAATTATTCTTCACAATACGCCAAATGTTCTTATAATAGAAAATGTAGATTAAAATTAAAGTTTGTCACCGTCAAGCGGTATAGGTGGTAACAAGTTTGTTGAGAAGAGAGAAAATTTAAAATGAGTTCCGGCCCTTTGCATGAAACATTTTTTTAAACGTTTCTATACTTATTCTTATAATAGTCAATTTTAAAAGTTCCTTATTAATATGTATAATTATGAAAAATATAATTATTAGTATTGTCTAGGTAATATGGCAAATTTTTAATTAAGTATTAAAAAAGGATACTTTTGTTTTAGCTTACAAAACGAGTATTGGAACCAGCATTAATATCTATAAATAGAACGCCATGGGGAAAAATCGGCTGGTCATTATTAATTCAATTTAATAATAATAATAATGATGACATTTGTATAGCGCTACCAACAAACATAATGTAAGCTCAGAGTGCATTTAACATACAACTAAGAACACGGATACAATCTATAGGCCAAGAGATACAGAACTAAATGATGATTCAAAACTTTACAAACATAGAACAAATCAAACAATTAAACCAAAAAATAACCGCCTTAACATATAAGTAAGACAGTAGGGCTCTAAAGCATGTAAACTAAGATATATATTAAATAACGAGTTTTTAAGTTCTTTTTGAAGATATCAATGGAGCTTGTTAGCCTGAGTTGAATGGGAAGTAGATTCTACACCTTCGGACCGGATATTGAGAAGGCTCTAAGGCCAACGGACTTCAGAGAGAAGCTGGGCACTTCCAGAAGAGAGGAGTCGACAGAACGAAGTGTTCTTTGCGGAACATATGGTTTAGTTAGTTCCCTGAGATATAACGGCATCTCATTATTATAAAAGCACTGGTGGCAGAGTTGCGCAACTTTATATTCAATTATGGCTTTTACAAGGAGCCAATGGAACTGACGCAAGAGAAATGTCACATAATCACGCCTTGACTTACGCATGACTAGATGAGCGGCACTGATTTGAATACGCTATAATTTGTCGACTTTATTGTCAGGTATCCCGATTATCATAGCATTACAGAAGTCGAGGCGCGAGAGTATGAAGGCAGCGGCAAGTTTCTTTGCTGAGTCAAGGGCCAAATATTACTGTATCTGACCAAGTCTACGCAGCTATAAGTATATAACATTTCCTTATTTCTACTTAATGTGTACAGAATGCTTTTTGATAGAGTAATTTATAATAATAATAATCGTTATTTATATAGCGCTTGTATTTATGATATTAAATTTAGGCCTAGCAGGCTCAATAAGTAAAGTGAAGCAGCGTTCACAAGTTTCTGTGGCCACGGCTTACTTGGCGAGTATGTGGTTACGGCTTACTTGGTGAGTGTGTGGCCACGGCTTACTTGGTGAGTGTGTGGCCACAGCTTACTTGGTGAGTGTGTGGCCACGGCTTACTTGGTGAGTGTGTACCCACGGCTTAATTGTTGAGTGTGGGGCCGCGGCTTACATGGTGAGTGTGTACCCACGGCTTACTTGGTAAGTGTGTGACCACGGCTTACTTGGTGAATGTGCGTGGCCACGGCTTACTTGGTGAGTGTGTAGCTACGGCTTACTTGGTGAGTTTGTGGCCACGGCTTACTCGGTGAGTGTATGGCAACGGCTTACTTGGTGAGTGTGTGGCCACGGCTTACAGAATAGACTCGAAACACCTTGTAGTGTGTCAGCTTGAGCTTTTTTTTTAGTTCATATAATAAAATGATGCGTGATTATAGTCATAAGCTCAATACTTAAACATTTTAAGGCCTGCTGACATAGATCACTGTTTAACTCCATAGAACGTTAAGACATACGTCGTAGATAAAAAAAAAATTATCAACAAGACAGTTAATATGGTTACGTGCACTTTTAAGCTTAAATTGTTACGTGCACTTTTATGTTTAAATTGTTACGTTCACTTTTATGTTTAAATGTTAAATTCCAGGTCTTTTAGGACTCAACACTCAACACACATGAGGTTTCAAAATATAAGTTTAATCTAGATAAAATAGTTTACAGCTTCAGTCCTTACATCTAATTCCAAATCAATTCACATTATCAACTCTCTCGCGACAAGCCAAAAATCCATCTCCCTAAAGAAACACACACACCTTTTTAAGAATGGGCCATGTGTACTCGTGTTCATAAAAAAATATTTTTTGTACCTTTTTTTTTTGTGCTACTCGGCGACCCAGGCCCCACGAGAGGGGGGTACAGCCGGTAAACCGTACCGGGGCCCATAATAGTTAAAGGGGCCCATGAATATTAAAATTTAAATCTAAATTGGCAATTACGCAAGTATTACAAGTATTTTTTAATCGTTACTATATTAAGCTAAGAGGAGATGGCCCAAAACCGCCTACAATCTTACATGGCGATGGGGGCTCTTAATTTTTGTTTTCTTTAAATGTGTACTTGAACATTTTGTTACATATGTAACGAAGCCTCTAGTTGAAATATAGGGCCTAATTATTTATATAGCGTTTATGATCTCTTTTTCATTATTTTTCTCGAGAGACACTTAGTCTACAAATAGACCTAGATTATATACTATACAGACTTACAGTTCTCCCGTTAGCTTAGTAGCCTAGGCCTAAATACTCTATGTCGCTGCATTGTATTTGTTATTTCACAAAATGTATTTTGGGAAGAGTCTGTACAAAAAAAAAAGTATGTGTCAACTGTATTGCCACAGCAGATCTAACCTTACATTTGACTACACAACATACATTATTGGCGAATATTTACAACTGACGAGAGTAATGTTTTGTTTAGTTGATGGGACCCGTACAGATGCTGCATATTCTAGTATAGATCTAACTAATGTGAGATAGCATTTTAGTTTTATATTCGTATTACATTTGTACAAGTTTCTCGTTTTGTATCATAAACGTGGGAGCAAACTAGAAGTCTGCCAAGTCTCAAGTAAAAAAACAACTAGTTGAGATTAATCTCTTAGAACTCGGGGGACATCACACCCTTGTCCTACGCAGTGTAGCCAAGTCACCATATAGGCCCGGTGCAAACAGCTAACCATTCCCATCCACTCTGAACTTCTACAATACTGGGCAGTCAAAAAGCACAATGCTAGACCCTATCTTCTGCTCCCCCTGCAATATCTAGACCTTATGTCCAGTTGGAGCAACAGCCTACTAAGATAGGCAACTATTTGGCAGTGACTAGTATATAATTAGTTGATTTTTTTAATTATCGTGTATCATTTAGTCTATTCACTTTTTTGCGAAGTTCCTACCGCGAGACAGCACTCAATTTGACCTTATTAGATTACTCCAGGCATAGGCGAAGTTTTACCTAAGCTTGTCCAGTAAAATTGTACATTTAGAAAAACATCACAGTGGAAAATGTATGGGTAATAATAAATTTATAAAGATTGGCATTTTAACTTAGAAAAACATTGAGGTGGAATGAACGAAACATCTAAGAAACACAACATATTAATTGAATAAGATATTCAGAAATATAACATATTAATATAATAAGAAACTTAAAAAGACCCGAGATTTCGTCAAAGTGTTCATTATATTCTATACTTTGAGAAATTTATAGAAAGTATTTTTTTTTCTGAAATGACCTTAAAGTAAATGAATGGGTTTGTTGAACTAATAAGGAAAATTTGAAGCCATGTAAACGGTTTAGTAAATGAATATTGCAAGTAATTTTACTCACCAAAACACCAAGCTATGATAATAGTCAATAAAATCATCTTGATCAGTGAAGACTTTGTTCGATTCAGAATGGACAGGTCTACAAATTCTTAAATTTAATAGTCTGCTTTTTATTTTTGGCGAAATAAAATATATAGATAAATGTTTGATATTGAGTTAGTTTGATCTAAAATTTAGAAGTGGCCGAGCAACAAACATCTGTAGATTTCTCCAATGATTATCAGAGTCCGAACTTTAGTTTTATACACTTTGTTTGTTTGTATTGCAGTAGTTAACTAGATTAATGGGATTTTTTAATCAGCTTAAAGAAATAGGATACTAATTATAGTAAGGCAGATGGATCTCAAACAGCTCTTCAGATTCCTTGAAGGAACTCTTTTATTTTTTCTTATAACAAATTATAACCGATGCTTCTTTTGAAAATTAGTTCGGGTTGCGTTCCATGATTATCCTTGGCTAGTTTCAGGACTTGAAAAAAATCAACAATAGGCCTTCAAGTCTCCTATGATTAATTAGTGTTTGATAAGGTATTTAATTTTAAAAGAATTGTTTTGTGCGAATCAAATATTTATTAAAATATTTCTTCTGGTACAAAAACAAAACAATAAATAAATCATGGGACATTATGTTTGAATAAATAAATCACGTGACACCATATTTGAATAATTTAGTTTTTCCGGTTTTCGTTTAACATCCATAGTTTTAATAATATTGAAAGTCTTAGAAACCTTGGAATTTTTTATTTTATTTAGGAAATCTTGTCACATACATTACTAGTGTGAGACTCATTGCCATTTTCTTTAAACTGAGAAACTGGCACACTATTAGACATAGTGTCTACAGGTTAATGTTGTCTGCTGCGTACATTGAAGTGTAAATAGAAGAAATATAGTCTGGTGATCAAACTTCAGTTGGACCATATTTCAACTTGTGAAAAAAAAAGATCCACGAAACATACTTCGTGATTGCAATAAAAGTTTTAATAGTCATGTTTAAGGTATGAGAAATGAATATTTTATTTACAAAAACATTTATCAAAAGCTAATGTATTACAAATGACTTTAATACGTTTTCTTATCATCTTTTAACCCACGTTTGTCTTTTATTAGAACGTGACATTTTCTAATTGTCATCAAATTTTTTGTTTCAGTGTAAAGAATATGTCTAAAGTGTGTTTTTTTTTAAATATAAATAGTCTATCTTCTGAGGTTTACAATTTAACAGACAAAAAAAAAGACAAATAGATGATAGTTAAACAGTGTTTTTTAGAAAACAGGAGAATTGGTAGCTTTAAAAGAAACACAACAACATGTAGGTTATACAGCCATGCAATCTTATGATTCAGCCGAACTATTCTAGTAAACCCTTCTGTATGATATAGCTTGTGTTATATATATATTTATATATACACTCTGAACATTCTGTCTGTACACTCAGTCATTTTGGAGAAGATCTGTTTACTATGAAGCTGTATCCACTTTCTATGAAAACAATCTGAGTCTTTAAAGAAAACGTTGATAACAATAAAATTTATGACGTGAAAACACCAAACGGAAGTTGTTCTTGACTCATACTTTGGAGTTTCATAGTCCAGCATGCTTCACTAGAAATTTGTTCTAGTGGTTAACGAAATATTCTACGTCAACCAACAATGTCGTTTTCTTTCTCTATCTTGTTTTCTTTTTATGAATTACTTTAATAATTTTGTACAGCATATGTCCAGCATATGTCGTGCGACTATCACCGATGACCTCCGCTCTGTTGACATAAACTGGGACGACGTCAATGCCGTTACAGCAGCGGCTACGGACAGAAACCACTGACAACTCTAAATGCTGCCTGATGCGCCGAACGGCGCTGGAGGATCTGAGGTCTAAAGTCTAAGTAAGTATGTCCAGCGCCGTGAGGTCAGAATACTACATTCCTACTATCTAGCTTGACTTAACTTAGAATTTAGAAGAAGTCTCAAGTTTGTCGTGGGGCTTGCTTTGATGCAACCGACGCTATTAGTGATAAGACATTTATAATATACGCGAGATTCCCTATCAACAGTGAATTCAGAGTACCATACAGTTAAAATACAGTAGGCTACCATAAAGTACAAATACAGTACCATACAGTAAACATACAGTACCATACAGTAAACAAACAGTACCATACAGTAAACATACAGTACCATACAGTAAACATACAGTACCATACAGTAAACATACAGTACCATACAGTAAACATACAGTACCATACAGTAAACATACAGTACCATACAGTAAACATACAGTACCATACAGTAAACATACAGTACCATACAGTAAACATACAGTACCATACACAGGGGTTGGCAACCTTTTAATGATAATGTGCCAAAGTAGGATTTCTAATTCATTCGGCGTGCCAACATTCTAAATTCATCCTGCTCTATCACTAAATTTCTTGTAGAAGAGAATTGCCCTGCCAAGTCTGGAACGCGGGCCGTGGGTTGCCGACCCTTGCCATACAGTACAGGCTCTGAGTTTCTAGCTTTAATAACATCATTGTAGCCTTGAAGTTACTTTAGTCGACATAATCCCACTGATCTATAAATATATTAAATAATCCCCTGAAATAATTTGTGTGTGTGCGGTAAAGTGAGGTTAGCGGAAACTACGAAACCGCCATTTTACTTCTCCTTCACTGATCAATATAAGCGAGTAAAAATATTCCAGTTGGAAAAAACACTTATTATTTAAATATTTTATATGATAAAAAGGACTAACTGTAGTTTAACTTAGAGACTCATTATTTTATGTATCTAATCCATTTTATTTATAGATCAGTGACATGACGAAAGAGAAAGTAGAATTGAATGTTAAAATATAACTGTTTTTTTTTTGTTTCAGTTGAGTGATACAGTACTCGGGGGGCGTCTTGGTGTTCATAGAACAGGATGTCACTGTAATTCCAAGAAAAGTATTACAAAATAATCTCGCAGTTTTAGTCTAGGCAAAAAGAAATATATAAAATATATACAATGGGAAGTTTCGTTATCAAAACTCGAAATAAAAACAGTATAGATTATAGATCTTTAAGCTGTTCGCTGTTTGTTACGTCGGCACGGTGGCCGAGCGGCAACTCGTTCGGCTGGCGTACTGACGTTTATGGGTTCGAATCCTGGAGAAGGCCCGGATTTGTTCCTCGGGCCTGGAGGGTGTCCTTGTCTACCCAGCTCTAATGGATACCTGACTTTTAAGTAGGGGTAAAGTAAAGTCGTGTGGGCATTGTGCTGGCCACACAATCCCCTAGTACTGATGAACGCAGCTTTACCGGCCCTATGCATCAATTTGGACTGACTGTTACTTTACTTAAGGAGGTATTGTAGCATTATTTACGTAAATATCTTCAAATAAACATTATTTATCGCACGTGGTAAGATCACGCCGATATTTGCTTAACGTAAAAACGTTCTAATTTAATGTGAAACATGTTTTTTTCCTAACGTATCTTAGTAACGGGACAACGGCCAACTATACTTAACTAACTAACGTGACATCATCCTGCTAGACAACAACCTTTTTAACGTGACGGTGTAGTTAATAAGTGACGTGACACGGTTATTGGTTGACGTGACAGTGGTATTGGTTGACGTGACACTGTTATTGGTTGACTTGACTTAATAATAACGTGATGTTTTCATGGCTGCTACAGGGCTCAGCTGTACTGTGGTATAACTTTAAGCCTAACGGCGACTCTGAGACGGAACTGCGACCTGCGACCTGTCCTCTGCTAGTTGGTGAAAACATAGGTAAGTTTCCAAGTATAGCTTTCAGTTTTGCTACAATAGTAAATTTTTTTATCATTTTGTATGAGCTGAAAATATTTGTATCATTTTATGTGCTAAAACGTTTTAAAATGTTATTAGCGCTTTAAATGCTAGAAAGTATATATTTTTTTAATAATGAAATAAAATGGGGTATTTAAAAAGTATAAATGGAATCAACAGTTTTAAGTTTGTAAGTATATATGCTGAAAGATAAGATTTATATATATATATTGCACGGTGGCCTAGCGGCAGAGCGTTCGGCATACCGAAGGTCCTGGGCCTGAATTCTGGTAAAGGCTAGGATGTTTTCCCCGGTCTGCAGGTTGTCATACAGTACCTGACTTTAGTTTAGGGGTAAAGTATAGACGGCTGAGCATTGTACTGGCCACACAATCCCTTGTATGCCTTGGCTTCACATACTTAACTGATGAACATTATTGGTTATAAATACATTTGTAATTGTGTCTGTGATATTTTTTTTTTCATTAATTTTACACCCTTCAATATTCCCAAAAACATGTTTTTCTTTATTGTTTACAGTTATCGAAAAAGTATTTTGGCGACTCGGCACGATGTCGAAATAAGGTCGCAAGAAGAAACCGTCCAACTTGTCGGCCATGGGCTAACTCTCCCACAAAATCTAAGGGTTAACTTATCATCTTTTTCTGTCGTTATGAATGTGTGTGTGTGTGTGTGTTCTTTTTTTTTTTTGGGATGTGTTTGCGCTGCTTCCACCATGTCTAGAAACCGGTTTTCATTAACTGGACGTTAATCACGAGTGAGCCTTAGCTCGAATGATTCAAAATTATTATGATTCGGATAATTGAAAGAGACTCTAGCGCAGAGATCGGCAACCTTCTGATACAAGTGTGCCAAAGCTTGATTTTTAAGTTAATTCAGTGTGCTAGCAACCTAAAAGTCAACCTTCTCTGACTGTAAATTTTTTGTAAAAAAGACTTGAATTACCATTTTGGAAAATTGCTCTGTGTGGCAAAGTTGGCACGCGTGCCGTATGTTGCCGACCCCTGATCTAGTGGATACGTTATAAATGTTTCTTTTATGTGAATTAACACAAATAATTTTGTTTAAACAACAACAACTACAATATATTGACATAGTAATCAGTCTATAGATTCCAGAAATTTGAGTTCAAATGTTTTGTTTGTAATTCGGATATTTGTCTGTGTGTGATGTATAGATATTTTTTTATCATTTGAATTAGTAAAATTTGCTACAAACTGGTTTTAGCATTTGAATAGAATAAATATCATTTAATTTGTTCTAGTGTTGCTTTTTTAAATTTAGGTCTGGCTATTATCAACTATTTTACAAACATTAAATGCCGTTAAAAAAACATTCTCATACTTAGTGAATATAATTTATTTCGCGGTCCTTACACTAGATTGTACTTTACTTTACACTAGATTAGATAAATAATATTCTTTCATTCGGTTCTAATACCCGCTGATTTTTTATTATTTTTTATTTTCTTTATAAAAAGAATATATAGCTTTTATTCTCAGATTTAGTTTAAGTCGTGAAGTTTCTCGGCATTTTCAGTTTTTCTAATTATTTTTATATCAGTATCTCTCCGAGTGGCATTCGAGCATGGAAGGGGTTGCCTGAACAAAACAGGAGAACCAGTAACTTAACATGATTTGGAACATTAATAAAGATCCAAGACTAAACACGAAACACGGAGGGTTATAGAACTAGCGTCTGTAATATATAAGATACGATAAGACTATATATTTATATTGTACATTTTTGTTTATTTTATTGTATTTGTAATTTAAAATAATGAAAACATTCAGGAAAGTAATTTAAAAAAAATTTGTAATCGGGTAAAAATAGGTAGGCCTAAGTCTTTTTATTTCACAAAAAAAAGCAAATAATTGCCCTGTTATGCCTGTGGATTTACAATCTTTAAAAAAAAAAATATTAGGACTAAGTGAAATACAATTTTCTTTTTAGACTAATTAGAGAATAGTACCCGCATAGATCGCATGGCAGTTTCGATACGTTATCCACTTAGCTAGCGAGGGCACATGAGCTAAGTCAAATTGCAAAGGTAAAATATAAGGCAATAAGGTCACGTGCCTTGAAGAGTTTTATATATATAAAGATTTAGGGCCGTAAGTAACGTTAAGAGTCGAAATAAAATAATACAAAGTAATGTTGACCTTTAAATTTCTGTCATTTGAAAATATATGTAAACAATGGTAAAATCAATAATGTGATACTACTAAAGAATCTTTGTAAACAATGGTAAAATCAATAATGTGATACTGCTAAAGAATCTATGTAAACAATGTTGAAAATCAATAATGTGATACTACTAAAGAATCTATGTAAACAAGGTTGAAAATCAATCATGTGATACTACTAAAGAATCTATGTAAACAATGGTAAAAATCAATAATATGATACTACTAAAGAATCTATGTAAACAATGTTAAAATCAATAATGTGATACTACTAAAGAATCTATGTAAACAAGGTTGAAAATCAATAATGTGATACTACTAAACAATCTATGTAAACAATGGTAAAATCAATAATGTGATACTACTAAAGAATCTATGTAAACAATAGTAAAATCAATCATGTGATACTGCTAAAGAATCTATGTAAACAATGGTAAAATCAATAATGTGATACTACTAAAGAATCTATGTAAACAATGGTAAAATCAATAATATGATACTACTAAAGAATCTATGTAAACAATGGTAAAATCAATAATGTGATACTACTAAAGAATATATGAAACAATGGTAAAAATCAATAATATGATACTACTAAAGAATCTATGTAAACAATGGTGAATTCAATAATGTGATACTACTAAAGAATCTATGTAAACAATGGTAAAATAAATAATGTGATACTACTTAAGAATCAGAAGCCCGTTTAGGTCTACCCAAAGCGGGCTCTAGGTTTTTTGAAGCCCTAGGCGAAACAAGTTATACCCACTCATTTTAGTGCAGCGTTAGGTCATACTTTTCTATTTTCTAAAACAACTTAAATAAAATACCCTTCGCCTTTCATTATCTAGTGTTTCGTCTGCCTATGATAGTAATGCGCAAAAGTACCAATCTTAAATTTAGTTAATTTTTTTTAATCCTTAAATTTAAAACAAATCGTCATTTGTGCACACACACCCCATTTCGCGCCCTACGCAGCCCGCCTAGGTTGCCTATATGGGCGAGCCGGCCTGGGGCCTACCCTTTCACTGTTAAAATGTTTCTTACAATGTAGTAGAGCTCTCTAGGGCGGACTAGGATTTAAATAGCCACTTGACAGTAAATAGGTTGAAAATTTACAGAGTGCTAAGAGCGATGTTCTTTCGACAAAGTTAGGCCTATTAAGTTATTTAACAAAATGTAATGTTTCGTCGATTTATTTATCTTTATAGGGGACTTCCAAGTCTTTTATAGTCTGTTAGTCTTCTCTGGGTTATTGCTGAATGCGGGTAGAGCTTTATAAGCTTCAAGAAAGAGCTTCCATCCCTATAAAAACATACCAGCATCGGCGCGGTTTAGCGATTGTAAGGTTTATCGGCGGCCATATTAGACATAGGGCTTTCCCTAATCATGTCCTCATGCAGTTGCCCAAACGAATTAGGAATCTGTTCGCTTATGGGTTTTGAATACGATCGACTTAAAAAAAACAAATTGTTACACATAATAGCTCGGATAAGACGATATCGCGACAGGACTATAATACTAGGGTCGGCGCCATACGGGTAGCATCTCTTTATGAAGTACAAAATTGAGATGTAAATCAAACCCACATATAGAAGTTAGGGTTTATAGTTCGAGTTCGGTGTGTTCGGTTCGGGTTCAATTCCCATCTCTACTACAAAAGTGCATAAAGGTCTATCGATTTTCTCGTTGTTGAAACTTCCACAAAATTCCCCAATGTCCTCTTTTTGTCAAAGAATAGGTAACTACCTCATTTTATAAATCTTCATCTATATCACATAGCAGACAATCATAGGCTTTATTATTCACTGAGACTATAACTTGTTAAAGGCGACACCATCAATGTGATGACAGGGGTCTTAGGATCCAGTCTCACACTGCTAACCTTAGGTGTGTGGTTGTGTTTTCGTAGTCTAGGAAGTTGTCCGTTAAGGGGATGGCCTCTGAAGTGCTTAAAATTTATGTGCTGCTGTCAAACAATATTTATATTGTTGAAATTGTTTGGCAAATTGTTTGTACTAAAGATAATCTTACCTGGTGACATATTCTATTCTCTAACGTTGACACATATAACAACAATAGACATTTACTCATCAATAAATCTATGAGAGGTAAATAATTCTCTAAAATTTATTTCAATGATAAAACAGTAATATCAAGCATGTGTGAGTAAATAAAACACATTGATCAATTATTAATAATAAAAACATAATAAATTATAATCCACATAGTATTATGATAAAAGCGAATCATATTAAACAAAAAGTCCAATAACTAAACAGAATAATAAATAATTTGAAATACAAAATGTACAAACCGACCTAATCCAAGCATTATGAGAAATGTAGTTTTCAGAAATAGCTATTATAAACTGAATCTCAGCTATTGGTTAAAGGATTATTAAGCTAGTCTAAACCTAATACTCTACTGCATAAATCAAGGGAGAGGTTAGAAGAAGTGAGTGTCGCCCATTTTTAAGACAAATGTATGTGAGTGGTTTGTAATGAAAGGCTAGAAAGATCAGTGTCTTTAACAGAATAAGGGAGGAGGCAAAGACGGTGTGTCTAGAGGGGGGGGGGAAGTCGACATATCCTTGGCCGGCGCTGAGCGTCCATAATGATGGGGGTGCAGCTTCTGATGTCGCCTTAAGAGGTTGAGTAATACTCGGGAATAGTTTATGAAGTCACGTGAAGGGTGGCTGGACTACGGCCGATGGGAGGGGTGGCTGAAACAAATTGTGGTGCTGGGAGAAGATGTAGGTCATTATGAGTCGTAAGTGGGTTTTCTTGTCAGTAGAACAAACATTGATTGAATGTATCAGAAAAACTAATTGGAGCTTACATTAAAATAGAAAATTATTGTAATAAACATAATTACATGATAATGATATTATTATTCACTCTCATGACTTCCTACAATATTTTCTTGTGTCTGGCCTCCAACCGCCCTTAAATGAGCATTGGTATTTTATGCATTGCTTCATCCTTCAATATATCAACATTGTTATCGACTAATACTATGATGACTATTATTACGACTCGTTAAATCGGATTCAATGAATAGCTGTATCTTTATTAGAAGTCTATAGATTCTGCTAATCTGTAGTCTAAGCTAGGGGTTCCTTGACTAACAGGTCTATGCAGTAATGTAGTTATATTCGCGATAATTATCTTCAACACCTTTCTCAACAATAATAGATCAAACAACTCCAGTTGTTGAATAAACAATTTTATTTCAATTGTAGACTCAAGATAAACTATAAGTAAATGCATCAACAGATGGCGAACATAAGAGTTTTATAAAATTTCATAAAATATACAAGTATCAGCATAGCGACTTCTCTCTACAAACTTTCAAACTGAACTAACTCTAAGGAGGTAGGAACTATATAAAGAAAACTATTATCGAAGATACTACAGGGTCCTAATACGCATTTCAATTTCACTGCTCTATAGGATACTGAGATCCAGACTATTACCTTCAATTTCCACGGGGTTAAACGAATTATTTTATTTAAACTGCCCTCAGAGCATAAAGGTCAAACCTTGGCCTCTCTCAATATCTAATACGCACTGGTTAAGAGGTCAATGCCTTAGTACGTCATTCATCTATGACCGACATTCGTAACAACATATTTGAGAAATATTGCAATCGAGGTGTTAAAAGTTACTTTAAGTATTGGTTTAACTATCGTTGTTTTAAATTATATATTGATTAGTTTATAATGTTTAAAATGAATGTATTAAATAAACTGTATAGTGCAGGTAGAGTATAAATAATTGGATTCAATGCAGAGTTTATTGGTAAAACAAATACAGCAATCCAGGCGTAAACATCACGGTTAAATAGATGACCATATACTGAAAGAATACCAAGTATTCCAACAGGAAACCAGCAACAAAAATCTGTCAAAGCAACAAAAGCCAGTTTTTGGGCCACTGTCCTTTCTTTTGAACTCCTTTGGCGGTTCTGATTTACGAGTGCATTCGACCTGTTGGTTTTTATTAAATTTATAAATATCATCAACTGACCAACGACTATTAACAAAAACAACAGAAAATTTAGACCAACGAAAACAATAAAAGAAAATATCCATCCTTTATATTGTGTAGAACTAAATGGTAGAGCCAGACACAAACCATTAGATGAATAAATTTTCCAGTCTGATACTATAACAGGAACTAAGGCCAATACAAAACTCACCAGCCAAACTAATGTAAATGATACAAGTTTAGTAGTTTTAGAAAATCTATGTTCACCAAATGGGTAAGTGATTTTCAAGAAGCGATCTAGAGTTATTAAACAAATGAAGAATGTGGAGGACTCACTTGAAAGCGTTGAAAGAATTCCCAAAACTTGACAGATAAAACCATTTCTCCAAGCAAAGTCTTCTAATACATAAACGTCTTTAAAGTAAACATCTACAATTGCAATGATAATTAAGTAAACTCCCATAATTGAATCAGAAACTGCCAAGCCTGTTATAAAAAGTCCATAAGCTTGTTTGAATATTTCTCTGTTCCAACCAATTCTATAAATCAATACAGAACCGTTTCCAACTAAAGTTAAGATTCCAATACTCCAGATGATGATTCTTTTAAATGTGTCACCAACTAGGTGTTTACATGAAGAGATGATGTCAAGAGGTGCAAAACATTTGTCAACGTCAATATTAGGATTTAAAATTTGTGGACAACACATTACATAGTCGCTAGCCCTTAATTCAAAATGAATGGTTAACCCTCTAAAAAAATTTTTTTCAAGATATTGAGTGGAAAACCCTTGAATATACAAAGTGTCAAGTTTAAAGTTATTGGGAATCCCCAGACTTTTAAATTTATTAATTGATGTAAAACTTAGATTTAAATGAGTTAAATGCGTCAAGCTATAAAAGGCGCTAGGCCTCAATGCAGATATATTTGTATATGACAAGTCAATAATTTCTAACAGCTTAGGGAATGTAAAATTCTCATTTATTATGAGATTTTCATTGTGTGAAAGATTTAAGTATTTCAATTTACTGAATGATTCTATGGATTTGAAATTATTACAATGAGATAGAAAATTATTACTAAGATCTAAAATTGTAAGCTCTTCAAAATCCCAGTGTTGAAACTCTTGATCAAAATTTAAAATTTCACATTTGCTTCCGTAAAACGCGACAAAATATATTAAAGGAACAATTTTGTTTAATTCCACATCGTAATCAAACCTATAAGCATTTAATTGTTTAAAAAGTAGCAGACTGATGATATAATATGTTACGTTCAGTACCGTGTCTATCCTATTTCTTTCTCTATTCTCTGTTATACTTGACACACAAATATAGTTCTGTGGACAGACATTCTTGCATTTAAATCTGCTTTCATTCATTCTTGGATAAAAAGATTTGAAGGTTATGGAATCAATGCACAAGTCTCTTACTACAAAGCTAATGTTTGCTACAACGTAATCTGCGCCATGGTCATCCCTTCTCTCATCTTCACTTAAATCACAACCATAATTATTATTAGGATCCCGATTCGCATAAGGAAAAACACAGTAGGAATCTATGCATTTAAAAAATGGTTCTGGACAAGTGAAATTTTCACAGTTGAGTAAATTAGAATTATCACTACATTGGCCTTTTAGATCTTTAATACATTTATAAAAATGTTGGTCTTCATTTGTTCTACATTTAAAATATTCCAGATCGAGATTTAAATTGACAACATGTGCTGAACATTGACCTTTAACCTGAAGGACTTCTCTTTGGTCTAAACAATAAATTGTAACATTTGTATTGGAATTGATGTCAACAGTGTCATTTGTTACTTTTGATTGACATTCAGTATAATTGTCACATTTAGAAATGTCAATGGTTTTAAATGTATAAAAATTGTCTAGTCCTTTTAATAGACTGCTAATATAAATCTTCATATCGGCATTCGTTTCATTTCTGACATTATGGGTTAAACCTTTACCGCAAAGATAACTTTCTAATAAATTTTTGAAAGTATGGTTCTTCCCGCTGCATTGTTCATACGTAAGATTTGATAATAGTGTAATGTCGTTTGATAAGAAGTGTGTGAACGAGTCACCATCCACAACCCACATGTCGACAGATGACCTTTGTGATTGATTAGATGACCAGGTCTGGGTTTTCTTGGCTGTAGTGTCTCTACAAACCGCCAACGTGTTTGGTAATTTTGCATCGCAGTCTATTTTTTCTAAATACCTTCCATTATTGTAGAACTCGTCTGCAAACGATCGAGCATTTTTCAAGCCAGTCAAATTCAAAAACAAGCATCTTTCCGAATCTTCAAAGTTAAAAGGTATGAAGAATGTGTAGGGCTTCCCTGAGGTCCATACAAGACTGAGGGCGTCAGTGTTACCTCCACGAGTAATACTACTTCCAAGATAAATATTGACTTCATGATTACTTTGGTTAGCAACATAGAGATTCATGATCATTTTGAAAAACTGAATAACCTCGTCATACGTTTCAAATTCAATGACGTCGCTGCTATGATGTGACCTGCAATAACATATTGCGTCCAGCTCATTTAAATCTTGCAATTGTCTGGCTATATAAAACGTTGAGTCAAAATATTTTCCACCCGAGTATGTAAAATTAAAAACTTCGTCAACAAATCCACAAATGAGAGGGAAGATGTCATCCATGTTTAAATCTTTAAAAGACGGTGTATAGTAGACATAGTCCAGTGGAATCTTCTTCTTAGGAGATTGTATTATAAAAAATCGCTTAATATCAATGTTCTCCTGTAGTTCACATTCGATCGTGCTGTTGATAAACTTCTCCTCTTCTTCGGTTATGTTATAAATAAATATTACGCTAAAATCAAATTCACAGATTCCTGTATTATATCTCGCCCATACGTTAGTGAGATTCATGACGCTAGAAATAGATAACAGCCCATTACACTCAACGTCAGAGATTGAGTCAAGATTCACTTCCCAAATACTCTCGTTTCCAGCACTAAAATCTAATAAAAAATTGTCGCCTTTTGTGTGCTTTTTGAAATACTTCGTTGCCACCGTCGTAAAATGTACTTGTTCTTTAAATTCATTTTCACAATCGAAAACGTAGAAGTGACTTTTCCATTTCGTGTTGCACCTATCTAGAGGGAATAACTTGGCAGGATCTGTGGAGATAAAAAAAAATTATTCAGGAGAA
Organism: Anisus vortex; assembly: GCA_949126835.1. Classification (NCBI taxonomy): domain Eukaryota; kingdom Metazoa; phylum Mollusca; class Gastropoda; family Planorbidae; genus Anisus; species Anisus vortex. The sequence goes on from OX421504.1 coordinate 37,002,028, forward strand.
TTAGACTACTGTTGGAAGAGATTTTTTTAGTTGAAGTCTGTTCTGCAATATCAACAGTATGCGAAGCTTGATATACACTGAAACAAAATGCAAAACATGTTGTAAGTTATTGCACACAAATTATTACTGCTTTGTAGCCTTAAGTTACTTTAGTACAAAAACTTCGCCTTATCGCTGGGGGTCAAGGTCAGCGAAAAAAGTAAAGAACATAGGCTGCCCCCGAGAAACTCAAACTACAGTAACATAATATCATTTAAAACATTAATAAAAATGCAAGTCTAGACTCGGACCTACTTATTATTGTAGTACGCAATAATCTTCTTTATAGAAGGAGCGTCTGTAATATATAAGATAAGATAAGAATGATTCTAGGTAATATTAAGTAACATTAAAGACAGTGTTATTGGCTGCGCACGGAAAAAACCACACTAAGGCTCTAAAAATAGAGCAAGCGGTCCATCTCACTATAGTCTTTGATAATATATATCTTTAGGTAGGCTGTTTCTTAGATAATTTATCCCACCATTCACTATATTATGTCATCCTATCTTAAACAGTTCTAAATATAAATCACTAAACCTAAAAACACTAGAGGACAGATGGGCAAAGAGTAAAGTAGTAATAATACATAAGGCATTAAACTCTAATTTAGAAATACAACCCAATAACAACCTGTTGCAATGCTCAGTTAAACATAAGGACAAAAACACTTTCCTTGTCCTTTTTTCAAGAACAAATCCACATAAGTACTTTTTCTTCCCGAGTGGCATTCTTGCATGGAATGGGTTGCCTGAACAAACCAGGAAAACCAGGATTTTACATCACTTAAAACATTAATAAAACTGCAAGACTACTCGGACCACGGATGAGTGTAGGACGCAATAATCTTCATTATAGAAGGAGCGTATGTTATATATAAGATATATCAGATAAAATCAAAGATATAATTAAGATAGTATTACGTTCCAATATTGAGATGTATGGAGATCGGCACTTGTGAAGAGGCGTGTTTATGGTCAATATTTCTTCTGTAAATAGATTTTTATTTGTCATATTTGAACTTTTCAATAACTCTCGCCGTTTCACTGTTCCAATAATTATTTCAAGCATTTTAATGTGAAATAGCCTTTACATCCTCTTTCCTCGGCAAACAATGGAATATTTATACTTTAAATAGCTAATGAAAAAACATTTAAAAGAGTAGTCAAAATATTGTATTTCTCCCTTAACTATTTTTTTCTCAATTTTTTATTGTGTTACGCGTTTGATTTATTGCCTATGTTTGAAAATGAGCTGTTTGAAAAAAATATGCAAACCTAACATTAACAACGTTGTTATAAGCACAATATGCCTTAAATACTCAATAGTGGCATGGCCAAACTCACCTTTCCCTAGATTTATTGTCAAACTCGCCCGATACAATTTTTTAAATAAAAGACTTATCTGCTCTATATGGGTATCAAAATCACTGCTATAAATGACTATGTCATCAAGATAAGCATTACACCCTGGTATGTCCTGTATGATACAATTTATCAATCTCTGAAAAGTTGCTGGTGCGTTTTTCAACCAAAGGGCATCACCTTATATTTAAATAATCCATCAGTGGGTCACAAACGCAGATATCTCCTGTGCCTTAGGAGTCAAAGGTACCTGCCAATAACCTGACAGTAGGTCGATTTTTTTCACAAAACATGAGTCCCCTATTATATCTATAAGGTCTGATATTCTAGGAATAGGATATGAGTCAGTTTTTGTCACGGCATTGACTCTAAGGAAGTCTGTACAGAAACGTAAATGTAGAATAAAATTAAAGTTTGTCACCATCAAGCGATCTAAGGGTAACAAGTTTAACATGGGGTTGCGCTACAAGTTTTTTTTTTTAACCAGAATTGTTCTTAGTAATAAAATAAACAATACAATAATAGTTTTGGGTTATTTACTTTGTTAAATTGTCATTGTAATAGTGTTATTATTAAATCTTATTCAATGTGTCAGCTTGCCCCATAATGTGTATCATCTTGCCCCTGCACGGGGCAAGTTGATACAAATTATTTTACATTCCTTTTAGAGCTATATTTATTTTAAATATATTCAAATGAATAAAATATGTTGATAAAAAGGTGCAGGATACCTAAGGGAACAAATAAAAGTATTTATATCCACTCTAAATATAATGGTTTGCAATTAATGTAAATAAATGTAAAATGTGTATCAACGTGCCCCCCCCCCCCCAATCTCCCCTATTTCTTTAATGCCTTTCGCAAATCAAATTGACGTCAAAACTCCGTGAAATCTCGGCCAAACCACGAGGTGAATTCACCTAAAGCAAAGTGAATTATTCTTCACAATACGCCAAATGTTCTTATAATAGAAAATGTAGATTAAAATTAAAGTTTGTCACCGTCAAGCGGTATAGGTGGTAACAAGTTTGTTGAGAAGAGAGAAAATTTAAAATGAGTTCCGGCCCTTTGCATGAAACATTTTTTTAAACGTTTCTATACTTATTCTTATAATAGTCAATTTTAAAAGTTCCTTATTAATATGTATAATTATGAAAAATATAATTATTAGTATTGTCTAGGTAATATGGCAAATTTTTAATTAAGTATTAAAAAAGGATACTTTTGTTTTAGCTTACAAAACGAGTATTGGAACCAGCATTAATATCTATAAATAGAACGCCATGGGGAAAAATCGGCTGGTCATTATTAATTCAATTTAATAATAATAATAATGATGACATTTGTATAGCGCTACCAACAAACATAATGTAAGCTCAGAGTGCATTTAACATACAACTAAGAACACGGATACAATCTATAGGCCAAGAGATACAGAACTAAATGATGATTCAAAACTTTACAAACATAGAACAAATCAAACAATTAAACCAAAAAATAACCGCCTTAACATATAAGTAAGACAGTAGGGCTCTAAAGCATGTAAACTAAGATATATATTAAATAACGAGTTTTTAAGTTCTTTTTGAAGATATCAATGGAGCTTGTTAGCCTGAGTTGAATGGGAAGTAGATTCTACACCTTCGGACCGGATATTGAGAAGGCTCTAAGGCCAACGGACTTCAGAGAGAAGCTGGGCACTTCCAGAAGAGAGGAGTCGACAGAACGAAGTGTTCTTTGCGGAACATATGGTTTAGTTAGTTCCCTGAGATATAACGGCATCTCATTATTATAAAAGCACTGGTGGCAGAGTTGCGCAACTTTATATTCAATTATGGCTTTTACAAGGAGCCAATGGAACTGACGCAAGAGAAATGTCACATAATCACGCCTTGACTTACGCATGACTAGATGAGCGGCACTGATTTGAATACGCTATAATTTGTCGACTTTATTGTCAGGTATCCCGATTATCATAGCATTACAGAAGTCGAGGCGCGAGAGTATGAAGGCAGCGGCAAGTTTCTTTGCTGAGTCAAGGGCCAAATATTACTGTATCTGACCAAGTCTACGCAGCTATAAGTATATAACATTTCCTTATTTCTACTTAATGTGTACAGAATGCTTTTTGGTAGAGTAATTTATAATAATAATAATCGTTATTTATATAGCGCTTGTATTTATGATATTAAATTTAGGCCTAGCAGGCTCAATAAGTAAAGTGAAGCAGCGTTCACAAGTTTCTGTGGCCACGGCTTACTTGGCGAGTATGTGGTTACGGCTTACTTGGTGAGTGTGTGGCCACGGCTTACTTGGTGAGTGTGTGGCCACAGCTTACTTGGTGAGTGTGTGGCCACGGCTTACTTGGTGAGTGTGTACCCACGGCTTAATTGTTGAGTGTGGGGCCGCGGCTTACATGGTGAGTGTGTACCCACGGCTTACTTGGTAAGTGTGTGACCACGGCTTACTTGGTGAATGTGCGTGGCCACGGCTTACTTGGTGAGTGTGTAGCTACGGCTTACTTGGTGAGTTTGTGGCCACGGCTTACTCGGTGAGTGTATGGCAACGGCTTACTTGGTGAGTGTGTGGCCACGGCTTACAGAATAGACTCGAAACACCTTGTAGTGTGTCAGCTTGAGCTTTTTTTTTAGTTCATATAATAAAATGATGCGTGATTATAGTCATAAGCTCAATACTTAAACATTTTAAGGCCTGCTGACATAGATCACTGTTTAACTCCATAGAACGTTAAGACATACGTCGTAGATAAAAAAAAAATTATCAACAAGACAGTTAATATGGTTACGTGCACTTTTAAGCTTAAATTGTTACGTGCACTTTTATGTTTAAATTGTTACGTTCACTTTTATGTTTAAATGTTAAATTCCAGGTCTTTTAGGACTCAACACTCAACACACATGAGGTTTCAAAATATAAGTTTAATCTAGATAAAATAGTTTACAGCTTCAGTCCTTACATCTAATTCCAAATCAATTCACATTATCAACTCTCTCGCGACAAGCCAAAAATCCATCTCCCTAAAGAAACACACACACCTTTTTAAGAATGGGCCATGTGTACTCGTGTTCATAAAAAAATATTTTTTGTACCTTTTTTTTTTGTGCTACTCGGCGACCCAGGCCCCACGAGAGGGGGGTACAGCCGGTAAACCGTACCGGGGCCCATAATAGTTAAAGGGGCCCATGAATATTAAAATTTAAATCTAAATTGGCAATTACGCAAGTATTACAAGTATTTTTTAATCGTTACTATATTAAGCTAAGAGGAGATGGCCCAAAACCGCCTACAATCTTACATGGCGATGGGGGCTCTTAATTTTTGTTTTCTTTAAATGTGTACTTGAACATTTTGTTACATATGTAACGAAGCCTCTAGTTGAAATATAGGGCCTAATTATTTATATAGCGTTTATGATCTCTTTTTCATTATTTTTCTCGAGAGACACTTAGTCTACAAATAGACCTAGATTATATACTATACAGACTTACAGTTCTCCCGTTAGCTTAGTAGCCTAGGCCTAAATACTCTATGTCGCTGCATTGTATTTGTTATTTCACAAAATGTATTTTGGGAAGAGTCTGTACAAAAAAAAAAGTATGTGTCAACTGTATTGCCACAGCAGATCTAACCTTACATTTGACTACACAACATACATTATTGGCGAATATTTACAACTGACGAGAGTAATGTTTTGTTTAGTTGATGGGACCCGTACAGATGCTGCATATTCTAGTATAGATCTAACTAATGTGAGATAGCATTTTAGTTTTATATTCGTATTACATTTGTACAAGTTTCTCGTTTTGTATCATAAACGTGGGAGCAAACTAGAAGTCTGCCAAGTCTCAAGTAAAAAAACAACTAGTTGAGATTAATCTCTTAGAACTCGGGGGACATCACACCCTTGTCCTACGCAGTGTAGCCAAGTCACCATATAGGCCCGGTGCAAACAGCTAACCATTCCCATCCACTCTGAACTTCTACAATACTGGGCAGTCAAAAAGCACAATGCTAGACCCTATCTTCTGCTCCCCCTGCAATATCTAGACCTTATGTCCAGTTGGAGCAACAGCCTACTAAGATAGGCAACTATTTGGCAGTGACTAGTATATAATTAGTTGATTTTTTTAATTATCGTGTATCATTTAGTCTATTCACTTTTTTGCGAAGTTCCTACCGCGAGACAGCACTCAATTTGACCTTATTAGATTACTCCAGGCATAGGCGAAGTTTTACCTAAGCTTGTCCAGTAAAATTGTACATTTAGAAAAACATCACAGTGGAAAATGTATGGGTAATAATAAATTTATAAAGATTGGCATTTTAACTTAGAAAAACATTGAGGTGGAATGAACGAAACATCTAAGAAACACAACATATTAATTGAATAAGATATTCAGAAATATAACATATTAATATAATAAGAAACTTAAAAAGACCCGAGATTTCGTCAAAGTGTTCATTATATTCTATACTTTGAGAAATTTATAGAAAGTATTTTTTTTTCTGAAATGACCTTAAAGTAAATGAATGGGTTTGTTGAACTAATAAGGAAAATTTGAAGCCATGTAAACGGTTTAGTAAATGAATATTGCAAGTAATTTTACTCACCAAAACACCAAGCTATGATAATAGTCAATAAAATCATCTTGATCAGTGAAGACTTTGTTCGATTCAGAATGGACAGGTCTACAAATTCTTAAATTTAATAGTCTGCTTTTTATTTTTGGCGAAATAAAATATATAGATAAATGTTTGATATTGAGTTAGTTTGATCTAAAATTTAGAAGTGGCCGAGCAACAAACATCTGTAGATTTCTCCAATGATTATCAGAGTCCGAACTTTAGTTTTATACACTTTGTTTGTTTGTATTGCAGTAGTTAACTAGATTAATGGGATTTTTTAATCAGCTTAAAGAAATAGGATACTAATTATAGTAAGGCAGATGGATCTCAAACAGCTCTTCAGATTCCTTGAAGGAACTCTTTTATTTTTTCTTATAACAAATTATAACCGATGCTTCTTTTGAAAATTAGTTCGGGTTGCGTTCCATGATTCTCCTTGGCTAGTTTCAGGACTTGAAAAAAATCAACAATAGGCCTTCAAGTCTCCTATGATTAATTAGTGTTTGATAAGGTATTTAATTTTAAAAGAATTGTTTTGTGCGAATCAAATATTTATTAAAATATTTCTTCTGGTACAAAAACAAAACAATAAATAAATCATGGGACATTATGTTTGAATAAATAAATCACGTGACACCATATTTGAATAATTTAGTTTTTCCGGTTTTCGTTTAACATCCATAGTTTTAATAATATTGAAAGTCTTAGAAACCTTGGAATTTTTTATTTTATTTAGGAAATCTTGTCACATACATTACTAGTGTGAGACTCATTGCCATTTTCTTTAAACTGAGAAACTGGCACACTATTAGACATAGTGTCTACAGGTTAATGTTGTCTGCTGCGTACATTGAAGTGTAAATAGAAGAAATATAGTCTGGTGATCAAACTTCAGTTGGACCATATTTCAACTTGTGAAAAAAAAAGATCCACGAAACATACTTCGTGATTGCAATAAAAGTTTTAATAGTCATGTTTAAGGTATGAGAAATGAATATTTTATTTACAAAAACATTTATCAAAAGCTAATGTATTACAAATGACTTTAATACGTTTTCTTATCATCTTTTAACCCACGTTTGTCTTTTATTAGAACGTGACATTTTCTAATTGTCATCAAATTTTTTGTTTCAGTGTAAAGAATATGTCTAAAGTGTTTTTTTTTTTAAATATAAATAGTCTATCTTCTGAGGTTTACAATTTAACAGACAAAAAAAAAGACAAATAGATGATAGTTAAACAGTGTTTTTTAGAAAACAGGAGAATTGGTAGCTTTAAAAGAAACACAACAACATGTAGGTTATACAGCCATGCAATCTTATGATTCAGCCGAACTATTCTAGTAGACCCTTCTGTATGATATAGCTTGTGTTATATATATATTTATATATACACTCTGAACATTCTGTCTGTACACTCAGTCATTTTGGAGAAGATCTGTTTACTATGAAGCTGTATCCACTTTCTATGAAAACAATCTGAGTCTTTAAAGAAAACGTTGATAACAATAAAATTTATGACGTGAAAACACCAAACGGAAGTTGTTCTTGACTCATACTTTGGAGTTTCATAGTCCAGCATGCTTCACTAGAAATTTGTTCTAGTGGTTAACGAAATATTCTACGTCAACCAACAATGTCGTTTTCTTTCTCTATCTTGTTTTCTTTTTATGAATTACTTTAATAATTTTGTACAGCATATGTCCAGCATATGTCGTGCGACTATCACCGATGACCTCCGCTCTGTTGACATAAACTGGGACGACGTCAATGCCGTTACAGCAGCGGCTACGGACAGAAACCACTGACAACTCTAAATGCTGCCTGATGCGCCGAACGGCGCTGGAGGATCTGAGGTCTAAAGTCTAAGTAAGTATGTCCAGCGCCGTGAGGTCAGAATACTGCATTCCTACTATCTAGCTTGACTTAACTTAGAATTTAGAAGAAGTCTCAAGTTTGTCGTGGGGCTTGCTTTGATGCAACCGACGCTATTAGTGATAAGACATTTATAATATACGCGAGATTCCCTATCAACAGTGAATTCAGAGTACCATACAGTTAAAATACAGTAGGCTACCATAAAGTACAAATACAGTACCATACAGTAAACATACAGTACCATACAGTAAACAAACAGTACCATACAGTAAACATACAGTACCATACAGTAAACATACAGTACCATACAGTAAACATACAGTACCATACAGTAAACATACAGTACCATACAGTAAACATACAGTACCATACAGTAAACATACATTACCATACAGTAAACATACAGTACCATACACAGGGGTTGGCAACCTTTTCATGATAATGTGCCAAAGTAGGATTTCTAATTCATTCGGCGTGCCAACATTCTAAATTCATCCTGCTCTATCACTAAATTTCTTGTAGAAGAGAATTGCCCTGCCTAGTCTGGAACGCGTGCCGTGGGTTGCCGACCCTTGCCATACAGTACAGGCTCTGAGTGTCTAGCTTTAATAACATCATTGTAGCCTTGAAGTTACTTTAGTAGACATAATCCCACTGATCTATAATAAATATATTAAATAATCCCCTGAAATAATTTGTGTGTGTGCGGTAAAGTGAGGTTAGCGGAAACTACGAAACAGCCATTTTACTTCTCCTTCACTGATCAATATAAGCGAGTAAAAATATTCCAGTTGGAAAAAACACTTATAATTTAAATATTTTATATGATAAATAGGACTAACTGTAGTTTAACTTAGAGACTCATTCTTTTATGTATCTAATCCATTTTATTTATAGATCAGTGACATGACGAAAGAGAAAGTAGAATTGAATGTTAAAATATAACTGTTTTTTTTTTGTTTCAGTTGAGTGATTCAGTACTCGGGGGGCGTCTTGGTGTTCATAGAACAGGATGTCACTGTAATTCCAAGAAAAGTATTACAAAATAATCTCGCAGTTTTAGTCTAGTCAAAAAGAAATATATAAAATATATACAATGGGAAGTTTCGTTATGAAAACTCGAAATAAAAACAGTATAGATTATAGATCCTTAAGCTGTTCGCTGTTTGTTACGTCGGCACGGTGGCCGAGCGGCAACTCGTTCGGCTGGCGTACTGACGTTTATGGGTTCGAATCCTGGAGAAGGCCCGGATTTGTTCCTCGGGCCTGGAGGGTGTCCTTGTCTACCCAGCTCTAATGGATACCTGACTTTTAAGTAGGGGTAAAGTAAAGTCGTGTGGGCATTGTGCTGGCCACACAATCCCCTAGTACTGATGAACGCAGCTTTACCGGCCCTATGCATCAATTTGGACTGACTGTTACTTTACTTAAGGAGGTATTGTAGCATTATTTACGTAAATATCTTCAAATAAACATTATTTATCGCACGTGGTAAGATCACGCCGATATTTGCTTAACGTAAAAACGTTCTAATTTAATGTGAAACATGTTTTTTTCCTAACGTATCTTAGTAACGGGACAACGGCCAACTATACTTAACTAACTAACGTGACATCATCCTGCTAGACAACAACCTTTTTAACGTGACGGTGTAGTTAATAAGTGACGTGACACGGTTATTGGTTGACGTGACAGTGGTATTGGTTGACGTGACACTGTTATTGGTTGACTTGACTTAATAATAACGTGATGTTTTCATGGCTGCTACAGGGCTCAGCTGTACTGTGGTATAACTTTAAGCCTAACGGCGACTCTGAGACGGAACTGCGACCTGCGACCTGTCCTCTGCTAGTTGGTGAAAACATTGGTAAGTTTCCAAGTATAGCTTTCAGTTTTGCTACAATAGTAAATTTTTTTATCATTTTGTATGAGCTGAAAATATTTGTATCATTTTATGTGCTAAAACGTTTTAAAATGTTATTAGCGCTTTAAATGCTAGAAAGTATATATTTTTTTAATAATGAAATAAAATGGGGTATTTAAAAAGTATAAATGGAATCAACAATTTTAAGTTTGTAAGTATATATGCTGAAAGATAAGATTTATATATATATATTGCACGGTGGCCTAGCGGCAGAGCGTTCGGCATACCGAAGGTCCTGGGCCTGAATTCTGGTAAAGGCTAGGATGTTTTCCCCGGTCTGCAGGTTGTCATACAGTACCTGACTTTAGTTTAGGGGTAAAGTATAGACGGCTGAGCATTGTACTGGCCACACAATCCCTTGTATGCCTTGGCCACAGATAGTGGCTTCACATACTTAACTGATGAACATTATTGGTTATAAATACATTTGTAATTGTGTCTGTGATCTTTTTTTTTTTCATTAATTTTACACCCTTCAATATTCCCAAAAACATGTTTTTCTTTATTGTTTACAGTTATCGAAAAAGTATTTTGGCGACTCGGCACGATGTCGAAATAAGGTCGCAAGAAGAAACCGTCCAACTTGTCGGCCATGGGCTAACTCTCCCACAAAATCTAAGGGTTAACTTATCATCTTTTTCTGTCGTTATGAATGTGTGTGTGTGTGTGTTCTTTTTTTGGGGGGGATGTGTTTGCGCTGCTTCCAACATGTCTAGATACCGGCATTTCATTAACTGGACGTTAATCACGACGGAGCCTTAGCTCGAAGGATTCAAATTTATTATGATTCGGATAATTGAAAGAGACTCTAGCGCAGAGATCGGCAACCTTCTGATACAAGTGTGCCAAAGCTTGATTTTTAAGTTAATTCAGTGTGCTAGCAACCTAAAAGTCAACCTTCTCTGACTGTAAATTTTTTGTAAAAAAGACTTGAATTACCATTTTGGAAAATTGCTCTGTGTGGCAAAGTTGGCACGCGTGCCGTATGTTGCCGACCCCTGATCTAGTGGATACGTTATAAATGTTTCTTTTATGTGAATTAACACAAATAATTTTGTTTAAACAACAACAACAACAATATATTGACATAGTAATCAGTCTATAGATTCCAGAAATTTTGAGTTCAAATGTTTTGTTTGTAATTCGGATATTTGTCTGTGTGTGATGTATAGATATTTTTTTATCATTTGATTTAGTAAAATTTGCTACAAACTGGTTTTAGCATTTGAATAGAATAAATATCATTTAATTTGTTCTAGTGTTGCTTTTTTAAATTTATGTCTGGCTATTATCAACTATTTTACAAACATTAAATGCCGTTAAAAAAACATTCGCATACTTAGTGAATATAATTTATTTCGCGGTCCTTACACTAGATTGTACTTTACTTTACACTAGATTAGATAAATAATATTCTTTCATTCGGTTCTAAAACCCGCTGATTTTTTATTATTTTTTATTTTCTTTATAAAAAGAATATATAGCTTTTATTTTCAGATTTAGTTTAAATCGTGAAGTTTCTCGGCATTTTAAGTTTTTCTAATTATTTTTATATCAGTATCTCTCCGAGTGGCATTCGAGCATGGAAGGGGTTGCCTGAACAAAACAGGAAAACCAGTAACTTAACATAATTTGAAACATTAATAAAGATCCAAGACTAAACACGAAACACGGAGGATTATAGAAGTAGCGTCTGTAATATATAAGATACGATAAGACTATATATTTATATTGTACATTTTTGTTTATTTTATTGTATTTGTAATTTAAAAAAATGAAAAATAAAAAATAAAAATTTTGTTTTTTTACTGAAGACATTCAGGAAATTAATTTTAACAAATTTTGTAATCGGGTAAAAATAGGTAGGCCTAAGTCATTTTATTTAACAAAAAAAAAGCAAATAATTGCCGGACTAAGTGAAATAAAAAATTTTTTTTAGACTTATTGGAGAATAGAACTCGCTTAGATCGCATGGCAGTTTCGATACGATATTCACTTAGCTAGCGAGGACACATGAGCTAAGTCAAATTGCAAAGGTAAAATATGAGGCAATAAGGTCACATGCCTTTAAGAGTTTTATATATATAAAGATTTAGGGCCCTAAGTAACGTTAAGAGTCGAAATAAAATAATACAAAGTAATGTTGACCTTTAAATTTCTGTCATTTGAAAATATATGTAAACTATGGTAAAATCAATAATGTGATACTACTAAAGAATCTATGTAAACAATGTTGAAAATTAATAATGTGATACTACTAAAGAATCTATGTAAACATTGTTGAAAATCAATAATGTAATACTACTAAAGAATCTATGTAAACAATGTTGAAAATTAATAATGTGATACTACTAAAGAATCTATGTAAACATTGTTGAAAATCAATAATGTAATACTACTAAAGAATCTATGTAAACAATGTTGAAAATCAATAATGTAATACTACTAAAGAATCTATGTAAACATTGTTGAAATTCAATAATGTAATACTACTAAAGAATCTATGTAAACAATGTTGAAAATCAATAATGTAATACTACTAAACAATCTATGTAAACAATGTTGAAAATTAATAATGTAATATTACTAAAGAATGTATGTAAACAATGGTAAAATCAATAATGTGATACTACTAAAGAATCTATGCAAACAATGGTAAAATCAATCATGTGATACTACTAAAGAATCTAATCTATGTAAACAATGGTAAAATCAATCATGTGATACTACTAAAGAATCTAATCTATGTAAACAATGGTAAAATCAATCATGTGATACTACTAAACAATTTATGTAAACAATGGTAAAATCAATAATGTGATACTACTAAACAATCTATGTAAACAATGGTAAAATCAATAATGTGATACTACTAAACAATCTATGTAAACAATGGTAAAATCAATAATGTGATACTAATAAAGAATCTAATCTATGTAAACAATGGTAAAATCAATAATGTGTTACTACTAAAGAATCTAATCTATGTAAACAATGGTAAAATCAATAATGTGATACTACTAAAGAATCTATGTAAACAATAGTAAAATCAATAATGTGATACTACTAAAGAATCTATGTAAACAATGGTAAAATCAATAATGTGTTACTACTAAAGAATCTAATCTATGTAAATAATGGTAAAATCAATAATGTGATACTACTTAAGAATCTATGTAAACAAATGCAAAAATCAATAATGTGATACTACTAAAGAATCTATGTAAACAATAGTAAAATCAATAATGTGATACTACTAAAGAATCTATGTAAACAATGGTAAAATCAATAATGTGATACTACTAAAGAATCAGAAGCCCGTTTAGGTCTACCCAGGGCCGGCTCTAGGTTTTTTGACGCCCTAGGCGAAACAAGTTATACCCACTCATTTTAGTGCAGCGTTAGGTCATACTTTTCTATTTTCTAAAACAACTTAAATAAAATACCCTTCGCCTTTCATTATCTAGTATTTCGTCTGCCCATGATAGTAATGCGCAAAAGTACTAATCTTAAATTTAGTTAATTTTTTTAATCTTTAAATTTAAAACAAATCGTCATTTGTGCACAACCCCCCCCCATTTCGCGCCCTACGCAGCCCGCCTAAGTTGCCTATATGGGCGAGCCGGCCTGGGGCCTACCCTTTCACTGTTAAAATGTTTCTTACAATGTAGTAGAGCTCTCTAGGGCGGACTAGGATTTAAATAGCCACTTGACAGTAAATAGGTTGAAAATTTACAGAGTGCTAAGAGCGATGTTCTTTCGACAAAGTTAGGCCTATTAAGTTATTTAACAAAATGTAATCTTTCGTCGATTTATTTATCTTTATAGGGGACTTCCAAGTCTTTTATAGTCTGTTAGTCTTCTCTGGGTTATTGCTGAATGCGGGTAGAGCTTTATAAGCTTCAAGAAAGAGCTTCCATCCCTATAAAAACATACCAGCATCGGCGCGGTTTAGCGATTGTAAGGTTTATCGGCGGCCATATTAGACATAGGGCTTTCCCTAATCATGTCCTCATGCAGTTGCCCAAACGAATTAGGAATCTGTTCGCTTATGGGTTTTGAATACGATCGACTTAAAAAAAACAAATTGTTACACATAATAGCTCGGATAAGACGATATCGCGACAGGACTATAATACTAGGGTCGGCGCCATACGGGTAGCATCTCTTTATGAAGTACAAAATTGAGATGTAAATCAAACCCACATATAGAAGTTAGGGTTTATAGTTCGAGTTCGGTGTGTTCGGTTCGGGTTCAATTCCCATCTCTACTACAAAAGTGCATAAAGGTCTATCGATTTTCTCGATGTTGAAAATTCCACAAAATTCCCCAATGTCCTCTTTTTGTCAAAGAATAGGTAACTACCTCATTTTATAAATCTTCATCTATATCACATAGCAGACAATCATAGGCTTTATTATTCACTGAGACTATAACTTGTTAAAGGCGACACCATCAATGTGATGACAGGGGTCTTAGGATCCAGTCTCACACTGCTAACCTTAGGTGTGTGGTTGTGTTTTCGTAGTCTAGGAAGTTGTCCGTAAAGGGGATGGCCTCTGAAGTGCTTAAAATTTATGTGCTGCTGTCAAACAATATTTATATTGTTGAAAATTTTGGGCAATATTTTACTAAAGATAATCTTACCTGGTGACATATTCTATTCTATAACGTTGACACATATAACAACAATAGACATTTACTTATCAATAAATCTATGAGAGGTAAATAATTCTCTAAAATTTATTTCAATGATAAAACAGTAATATCAAGCATGTGTGAGTAAATAAAACACATTGATCAATTATTAATAATAAAAACATAATAAATTATAATCCACATAGTATTATGATGAAAGTGAATCATATTAAACAAGAAGTCCAATAACTAAACAGAATTATAAATAATTTGAAATACAAAATGTACAAACCGACCTAATCCAAGCATTATGAGAAATGTAGTTTTCAGAAATAGCTATTATAAACTGAATCTCAGCTATTGGTTAAAGGATTATTAAGCTAGTCTAAACCTAATACTCTACTGCATAAGTCAGGTGAGGGGCTAGGAGGAGTGGGTGTAAGACGCTTTATGTCGCCCATTTTTAACCCTTACAGTCCCTGGCGCGTATATAGCGGAACTGAAGGCAGCATAGATAGAAGTAGGTCGGTACGGGAAGGGTTAAATCCAAAGTGTATGTTGGTTGTTTGTGAGTAAAAGCTAGAGAGAGATAAGTATCTCCAGCAGAATAATGGGGGAGGAAAAGATGGTGGCAGGGGGGGAGTCAACATACCCTTGGCCGGGCGTAAAGCGCCCATAATGATGGGTCTGCAGCTTCTGATGTCGCTTTTAGAGGTTATTTAAAAATTGATGAAGTCACGTGACGGGGGGGGGGGGGCTGGACTAGGCCGAAGGGAGGTGTGGATCAAACAAGTTGTGATTCTGGGAGAATATCCTGTTCATTATTAAGCGTAAGAGCGTTTTCTTTTCAGTAGAACAACCATTGAATAAATGTATCAGAAAACATAGTTGGAGCTTACATTAAAATACAAAATTATTGTAATAGGCATAATTACATGATAATGATATTCACTCTCATGATTTCCTACAATATTTTCTTGTGTCTGGCCTCTAAGCGCCATTAAATGAGCATTGGTATTATATATATTCCTTCATCCGTTAGTTAAATAACTTATTCTGCAAACAGCAAGGCATCAACATGTTTGGGAAATATTGAAATTGATGTGTTAAAAGTTACTTTAAGTATTGGTTTAACTATCGTTGTTTATATTATATATTGATTAGTTTAGAATGTTTAAAATGAATATATTAAATAAACTGTATAGTGCAGGTAGAGTATAAATAATTGGATTCAGTGCAGAGTTTATTGGTAGTACAAATACAGCAATCCAGGCGTAAACTTCACGGTTAAAGAGATGACCATATACTGAAAGAATACCAAGTATTCCAACAGGAAACCAGCAACAAAAATCTGTCAAAGCAACAAAAGCCAGTTTTAGGGCCACTGTCCTTTCTTGTAAACTCCTTTGGCGGTTCTGATTGACGAGTGCATTCGACCTGTTGGTTTTTATTAAATTTATAAATATCATCAACTGACCAACGACTATTAACAAACACAATACAAACTTTAGACCAACGTAAACAATAAAAGAAAATATCCATCCTTTATATTGTGTAGAACTAAGTGGTAGAGCCAGACACAAACCATTAGATGAATAAAATTCCCAGTCTGATACGACAGCAGGAACTAAGGCCAATACAAAACTCACCAGCCAAACTAATGTAAATGATACAAGTTTGGTAGTTTTAGAAAATCTATGTTCACCAAATAGGTAAGTGATTTTAAAGTAACGATCTAGAGTTATTAAACAAATGAAGAATGTGGAGGACTCACTTGAAAGCGTTGATAGAATTCCCAAAACTTGACACATAAAACTATTTCTCCAAGAAAAGTCTTCTAATACATAAACGTCATTAAAGTAAACATCTACAATTGCAATGATAATTAAGTAAACTCCCATAAATGAATCAGAAACCGCCAAGCCTGTTATAAAAAGTCCATAGGCTTGTTTGAATATTTCTCTGTTCCAACCAATTCTATAAATCAATACAGAAACGTTTCCAACTAAAGTCAAGATTCCAACACTCCAGATGATGATTCTCTTAAATGTGTCACCAACTAGGTGTTTACATGAAGAGATAATGTCAAGAGGTGCAAAACATTTGTCAACGTCCATATTAGAATTTAAAATTTGTGGACAACACATTACATAGTCGCTAGCCCTTAACTCAAATTGAATAGTTAACCCTCTAAAAAAATCTTTTTCTAGATATTGAGTGGAAAACCCTTGAATAAACAAAGTGTCAAGTTTAAAGTTATTGGGAATCCCCAGACTTTTAAATTTATTAATTAATGTAAAACTTAAATTTAAATGACTTAAATGTGTCAAGCTATAAAAGGCGTTAGGCCTCAGTGCAGATATATTTGTATATGACAAGTCAATAATTTCTAACAGTTTAGGGAATGTAAACTTCTGATTTATTATGAGATTTTCATTGTGTGAAAGATTTAAGTATTTTAACTTTCTGAATGATTCTATTGATTTGAAATTATTACTGTAAGATAGAAAATTATTACTAAGATCTAAAATTTTAAGCTCCTTAAAGTCCCAGTGTTGAAACTCTTCATCGAAATTAGAAATATTACATTTGCTTCCGTAAAACGCGACAAAATATATTAAAGGAACAATGTTTTTCAATTCCACATCGTAATCAAAATTATAAGCATTCAATTGTTTAGAAAGTGGCAGATCGATGATATAATAATATTTTACGTTCAGCACCGCGTCAGTCCTATTTCTTTCTCTATTCTCTGTTATACTCGACACACAAATATAGTTCTGTGGACAGACATTCTTGCATATGAATCTGCTTTCGTTCATTACCGGATAAAAAGAATTGAAGGTTATTGAATCAATGCACAAGTCTCTTACTACAAAGCTAATGTTTGCTACAACGGAGTCTGGATGATTGTTATGCAAGATCCATTCTTCACCTAAAGTACAATCATTAGAAAGATCTCCTATCGCATAAGGAAACACACAGTAGGTATCTATGCATTTGAAAAAGGGTTCTGGGCAAGTGAAATTTTCACAGTTGAGTAAATTAGAATTATCACTACATTGGCCTTTGGGATCTTTAATACATTTATAAAAATGTTGGTCTTCATTAGTTCTACATTGAAAATATTCCAGATCGAGATTTAAATTGACAACATGTGCTGAACATTGACCTTTAACCTGAAGGACTTCTCTTTGGTCTAAACAATAAATTGTAACATTTGTATTGGAATTGATGTCAACAGTGTCATTTGTCACTTTTGCTTGACATTCATTATAATTGTCACATTTAGAAATGTCTACGGTTTTAAATGTATAAAAATTGTCTAGTCCTATTAAAAGACTGCTAATAGAAATCTTCATATCAGCATTTGTTTCATTTCTGACATCATGGGTTAAACCATCACCGCAAAGATAACTTTCTAATAAATTGTTGAAAGTATGGTTCTTCCCCCTGCATTGTCCATACGTAAGATTTGATAATAGTGTAATGTTATTTGATAAGAAATGTGTGAAAGAGTCACCATCCACAACCCACATGTCGTCAGATGACCTTTGTGATTGATTAGAAGACCAGATCTGGGTTTTCTTGACTGTAGTGTCTCTGCAAACCGCCAACGTGTTCGGTAATTTTGTATCGCAGTCTATTTTTTCTAGATACTTTCCATTATTGTAGAACTCGTCTGCAAGCGATCGAGCATTTTTCAAGCCAGTCAATTTCAAAGAGAAGCATCCTTCCCAATCTTCAAATTTGGAAGGTATGAAGAATGTGTAGGGTCTCGCAGTGTTCCATTTAAGTCTGTGGGTGTCTGTGTCGCCTTTTGGAATAGTTTGAATTCCAAGATGAATATTGACTTCATGATTACTGCTGTTGGCAAAATAGAGGTGCATGATCATTTCAAAAAAGTGAACCACCTCGTCATACGTTTCCAATTCAACGACGTCGCTGCTATGATGTGACCAGCAATAGCATTCTGCGCCCCAGTTATCTAGATCTTGCAATTGTCTGGCTATATAAAACGTTGAGTCAAAATATTTTCCACCAGAGTATGTAAAAATGAAATCTTCGTCAACCAAATCACAAATATGAGGTAAGATGTCATCCATGTTTAAATCTTTAAAAAACTGTGTATAGTAGACATAGTTCAGCGGAATCTTCTTCTTAGAAGATTGTATTATAAAAAATCGCTTAATATCAATGTTCTCCTGTAGTTCACATTCGATCGTGCTGTTGATAATCTTCTCCTCTTCTTCGGTTATGTTATAAATAAATATTACGCTCAATTCAAATCCACAGCGGGGTCGTGTATTCCAACTCTTAGTGAGCTTCATGACGCTAGAAATAGATAACAGCCCATTACACTCAGCATCAGAGATTGAGTCAAGATTCAATTCCCAAATACTCTCGTTTCCAGCACTATATTGTAATTTACGCATGTCGCCTTTTGTGTGCGTTTTGAAATACTTCGTAGACGCCGTCGTAAAATGTACTTGTTCTTTAACTTCATTTTCACAATCGAAAACGTAGAAGAGACTTTTCCAGTTCGCGTTGCACCTATCTTGAGGGAATAACTTGGCAGGATCTGTGAAGAAAAAAATATGTTATTCAGGACAATTAGACTTCTGTTTAAAGTAATTTGTTAATTGATGTCTGTTATGCTATATCAACAGTATGAACAACTTGGAATCAACTTCCCATTCAACTTAGGCAAACAAGCGCTACTTTTACTTTAAAAAAGAACTTAAAAAACTCATTATTTCAATATTTACCTTATTTTACATGCTTTAGACACCTACTGTCTTACTTATATGTTAGGTCGATTATTATTTCATTTATTTGATGTGTCCAATAATTGTAAAGTCTTAAACTATCAATTATATATATATTTCTTAGCGTAGAGATTCAATCCGTGTTCTTAGTTGTATGTTAAATGTGCTCTGAACATACATTATGTTTGTAAGCAGAGCTTATTGCATCAACCGTTTGATCATAAAACCAAAACATCTACTAAACATATAATTAATATAAATAGTAATGCATGAGATACAACGTTAGTCAATATATAACATTTCATCATCATCATCTGTCTTTAGGGTTCCTTGTGGAACATAGGGCCTCTGTCAAAGCATGCCACTCTCCACGGTCTCTTGCTAGTCGCTTCAATTCTTCCCAGCCCTTTCCAGTTCTTCAAGTTTCATCCAATATGCTTCGTCTCCATGTTCGCTTGGGTCTTCCTCTATGCCGTTTACCCTGGGGATTCCACTCTAAGGCCTGTCTAGCTCTGTTGTTGTTATCTTTCCTGAGGGTGTGTCCAATCCATCTCCACTTCCTTTCCATGATTTGTTGTTTTACTGTTCTTTGTCCACACCTCTCCCACACCTCTCCCACATCTCCCCCACACCTCTCCCACACCTCTCCCACACCTCTCCCACACCTCTCCCACAGCTTGGAGTTGTCTACCTTGTCCACACCTCTCCCACAGCTTGGAGTTGTCTACCTTGTCCACACCTCTCCCACAGCTTGGAGTTTTCTACCTTGTCGAACCATTTTATTTTGAGTATATTTCTTAGGCACCTGTTAACAAAGGTCCGGAGTCTATTTTTTGTTATCTCAGTCGTTCGACATGTTTCGGACCCATAAATTAGGACCGTTTTAACGTTTGTGTTAAAGATCCTTACTTTAGTTTTGACAGAGATGTATGTAGATGTCCAAACTTGTTTCAGGTTGGCAAAGGCCTGTCGCAATAAATTTATTCGACGTTCGATGTCCTCGTCTGCTCCTCCTGCTACACTGACCACACTTCCAAGGAACACAAAGTGATCCACTTGGTCTAAGCTTTGGTTTGCTACTTGTATGTCGCCATCTTGTTGGTGGTTTATTTTCCATAACTTTGTTTTTTGATGGTTTATTTTCCAGTCTCACTCAAGGCTTTGATCTTCCCTTGCATATCTTGCAATCTGTGGGACAGAATGGCCAGGTCATCCGCAAACTCTAAGTCTTCTAGTTTTTGCATTAAGGTCCATTGTATTACTTTCCCTGAGTTAGCATAAGCTTCTTTTGTGACCCAATCTAGTACCAGAAGGAACAGTAGTGGTGACATGAGAAGGCCTTGTTTGACTCAAGTTGTAGCATTGAATTCATCTGACATCTTACCATTATGTACTATTTGGCAGGTAAAGTTTTCAAAGAGACTTTTGATAATGGTTATTATTTTGTTAGGTATTCCACAGTGCCTCATGATTGACAATATAACATTTACTAGTTCAAAAATGTTAGTTATGTTACAAAAAGTCATGTTAAATCACTTTACATACCGGTACATATATTACATAATGTTACATTAGGTTGTAATGTAATAGTCTCTCACAATCTCGAAAAACACTAGAAGTGAACAGTAGAACGTGGTTTTCTTTTATGAAGTTTGTCGTCATCGCGTATCAAACACCAAATGTAGTCACCCAACATTTAGCTGCATCCCATCTGCTTGGTATCTTTTCTCCATTGCAAAGAATATCCTGATGAAAACGTTCTCCGTGGTCTTCACTCACATTACCCAAATTTGGTCTGAAAAATTCCATGTGTGAATGCAGGTAATGCCGCTTCATTGACATTCTGCATTTCATATCTGCGTACCGTACAATTAAGTTTTCCATAAGCTCTTTGTAGTTATCACTCTTATTGTTGCCTAAAACACTATGAACAACATGTCTAAACGCAATCTGGGCTTCATTTTCAACAGCAAACATTTTGTCCTCCAGCTCCTTACATGCCAACATAACTTCATAACTTTAATCTGTGGACCAACGAATAAACCTGCTGAAATGTTTGTATCTGACACCTTTGGAAACATCTGCCGAATATGCTGGAACGCTGTACTAGCTGGGTTTAATGCTTGGACAAATTTTTTGAAAAGACCTGGTTTAATGTGAAGGGGTGGTAGTAAGATCTGCTCAACTGGTATCAGGGATTGATTAATAACATTATGCGAATCAGGTTGTAAATGTTCTCTCACTGGCCACTCACGTCTCGTGAAGTACTGGCCAGCAGCCCTGCTATCCCATAAACAGAATAAAACATGATACTTCGTGTATCCTCCTTGTAGACCGAGACTTGGATAAACTAGAGTCAGGCTATCCTTCGAATTTTATACTTTGAAATGTCAAACATGCAGAAATAACAGTCATTATGATGGTTCGTCGGTTCTCTCTGTTACGTACTATGTTCTAATTTCCCATTTTATTGTGATAGCTGACCCTTACTCTCATTGGTTGGGTCAGTGATTTGACCTAGGGTGTGTGTGTCACCTGTGTTAGTTTTTAATTTTCTTTTTAAGTCGTCGTCAAGACCGGTTGGTCTTCTGTGTTTTTGTACTTGTTTGCTTTCGATTCAAGAGTTATGTGAAACGAAAGGAGATTACTTCGTCTATGAAATAAAGTTACTGATACATACAGCTGAGTTGACTTCGTCTATGAAATAAAGTTACTGATACATACAGCTGAGTTGACTTCGTCTATGAAATAAAGTTACTGATACATACAGCTGAGTTGACTTCGTCTATGAAATAAAGTTACTGCTACATACAGCTGAGTTGACTTCGTCTATGAAATAAAGTTACTGCTACATACAGCTGAGTTGACTTCGTCTATGAAATAAAGTTACTGATACATACAGCTGAGTTGACTTCGTCTATGAAATAAAGTTACTGCTACATACAGCTGAGTTGACTTCGTCTATGAAATAAAGTTACTGATACATACAGCTGAGTTGACTTCGTCTATGAAATAAAGTTACTGATAAATACAGCTGAGTTGACTTCGTCTATGAAATAAAGTTACTGCTACATACAGCTGAGTTGACTTCGTCTATGAAATAAAGTTACTGCTACATACAGCTGAGTTGACTTCGTCTATGAAATAAAGTTACTGATACATACAGCTGAGTTGACTTCGTTTATGAAATAAAGTTACTGCTACATACAGCTGAGTTGACTTCGTCTATGAAATAAAGTTACTGCTACATACAGCTGAGTTGACTTCGTCTATGAAATAAAGTTACTGATACATACAGCTGAGTTGACTTCGTCTATGAAATAAAGTTACTGCTACATACAGCTGAGTTGACTTCGTCTATGAAATAAAGTTACTGATACATACAGCTGAGTTGACTTCGTCTATGAAATAAAGTTACTGATACATACAGCTGAGTTGACTTCGTCTATGAAATAAAGTTACTGATACATACAGCTAGAATCCTTAAGAAGGAAACAATCATCATACCCCTGGATCAAATGCGTTACATCTCCATATTCTCGGAATCGCAAAGGGCATGACTTTCGAATTCCACTCAGCCATCCTGCAGTTACCACAACCGTAGTGTGGTGCCCACGATTTGTCCTGATCTCCCATAGACATGCCAAAATAAGCATGATATGCAGTACATAATTTTGTACCACTGACATTCTTATGTTTAGTTTGTGTTGGACTAATACAGTAATCACACACATAACAGAATGAGTCAGGACAAAGTTGTAGGATCTACTAGACATATTCACCAATTCATATAACAGTTGTATTTAGTTAAAATGAAATTAAACAAAAGAATGTAGTTAAAATCAGCATATATATATAATGTTATAAATGCATTACATATATACAAAAACTCCGAAATATACTTTATGCTTTTTCTCAAGAAATCTTGATGCTAGAGCAAAACCAATTGTACCAATAAAATCAGCATACCAAAATTATGTAATACACATTAAAAAATTAACATAAACAAAAATGTTTTTACATGATGTAATTATTTCAAACTTCCTCGGCAAACAATGGTGATATTTATACATTAAATTGCTAATGAAAAAACATTTAAAACAGTAGTCAAAATATTGTTTCTTCTTCAACTATTTTTTCTCAATTTTTTATTGTGTTACGCGTTTGATCTATTGCCTATGTTTGAAAATTAATGTTTTAAAATATATACTAACCTAACACTAACGACGTCAATTTAACTTTAACTTTATCTTTACCCTCAAGCCATTTTAAACCAATGATTTCTTTAGCATCATTATCAAGCTCCCTTCACCCAGCTGGAACACCACGTTATATCGACGGGAAAGCCACGTGGCGTCCAGACTACATTTTTTTGGTGGCTTTCGCAAATAAAATTGAATCGAAATTTAAGTGAAATCACGGCCAAACTACTTGGTAAAGTCACTCAAAGTAAAGTGAATTCTCTACCTCCCCTCCCCAAATACTGCACGTTCGTATAATAGACAATGTAGATTAGAATTAAAGAGAGTCACATTCCAGCAGTCAAGGTGGTAACGAGTTTGGAAAAGAGAAAATTAAAAATGAGTTCCGGCGTAGTTGAAGGGTCCCATACAGATGCTGCATATTCTAGTATAGGTCTAACTAATGTGAGCATTTTAGTTTATGTTCTTATTCTTAGTCTCCGACAAGACAGTGGCAATTGTCCGTGGTTCTGATGTCAGTCTTTGGAAAATTGCAATTACTACGATCAAAGTTGGGGCTTCCGAGATAACGTTGTCAAAAACTGTTATAGACCTTGGCCTTTTTATTGATAATAAAAATATCAATGGTTCCACATATCAGTGCTGCGGTTAAGGCTTGTTCGTCTCATCTAAACGCCCTGGGTCAGCTGCGACCTCAACTCAATAGGAGGACGGCCAATACCGTAACAGTCTCTCGTATCCAGTCAAAGTTGGATTACTGCAATAGTTGCATGTAGGGTTTGCCCCAGAACCAGCTGCAGAGAATACAGAGAGTGCAGAACACCGCGGCGCGCATTGTTTCGGGGGTGAGGAGGCAAGATCATATCTCCCCAATACTAAGGGATCTCCACTGGCTCCCGGTGATAAGGCGAATAGAGCACACAATTATGTTCATTACGTACTGATGTATAAATGGCAGTGCTCCTTCCAATCTTCGAGAGCTTACATACAAGGCATAAGCCATCTAGCATGTGAGATAGCATTTTAGTTATATATTCTTATTACATTTGTAAAAGTTCCTTTTTATGAATCCTAATGTTTTGTTTGATTTTTTAATTACTTCATTAATATGAGGGTTCCAAGATAACTTATCATTTATTATTACTCCTAGATACTTAGCATTGTTAGTTTGAGTTAGTTCTTTACCATGAATGAAGTAATTTGCTATTATTTTTTTTTTTTTATTTTTAATTAGCATTTTTCTGGGTGAAAAGAAATCCGCCAGTTTGATTCCCATTTTTGTAGTTCATCTAGGTCTTTTTGTAGAAGTTCACAATCTTTTCCTGTCTTTATTATTCTATAAATTATGCAATCATCGGCAAATAATCTTACTTTTATTCCTGTGTCGATGCAATTTGGTAGAGCATTAATATAATTTAGAAATAGTAGGGGCCCTAGAACAGTTCCTTGTGGAACTCCTGAATTTACAGTTATTGGTGATGACTTAGAGCCATTTATTATCACTGTTTGTTCTCTGCCTATAAGAAAGTCCTGAATCCACTGGTGTAAGGGACCAGAGATACCAAAGTATTTAAGTTTTTTTGGAAGACTAGAATTGAGTCTCACGTGATCTATTTTTCTTGAAGCCATGTTGGTGTGGGCACAGTGCATTAAGTTGGTCTAGATGATTTACTATACTACTATATATTATATGCTCAAGTATTTTACATGTTATGCTTGTTAGGGAAACAGGTCTGTAATTTCCGGGGTCAGAATTACCTTCTTTTTTGAAAAGGGTGGTTACATTGCCTAATTTCCAATCTTTGTGCACTTTGCCCTGGTCTAGAGAGGCCTGATAAAGTAATTTAAAGATTAAAGATATTTCATTAGCTAGTTATATAAGCAGTCTTGCTGGTATTTCATCTGGACCAGAAGCTTTGTTTACTTTTAAGTTGGTTAAAAGTTGTTTAATACCTTTTTCATCTACATTTATATTCCCTATCTCTTCTAGTTTGTTTAAATTTATGGAGATTTCTTTGTCACCTGGATTAGAAAAAGATGATGCAAAGTGTGTGTTTAGGCTATTGGCTTTATGTTCATTGTCGTTATATGTTTCATTGTTTTGGCCTTTTAGTGGAGCTATGCCTGTAACGTCCATTCTTCTTGATTTAATGTAGGACCGTACGTTTTTATTATTTTCATCTTTAGAAATTACATTGTTTACATATTCATTCTGCAGCTGTCTGCTTAGTTTCTGAGTTAAATGTTTAGTTTTTAGGTATTTTCATGTAGTCTAATTGAATTAGTTGCCCTAAATTTTTTAATAGATTTTCTTTTTGTTTACACAGTTTCTTTAGTTTAATGTTAAACCAACATTTGTTAATTTTATTTGATGTTTGTTTTGTTGGCACAAAATAAGCCATTATTGCTTTTAAGTTTGTTTTTATGAATTGCCAAATATCTTCAACTGGACTGTTTATATTGTGTTTATTAAGGAAAGTAATTTGAAATTTTATTGCTGCTTGATGTAGATCTGTTGTATTTTATTTATTCCAGAAATAATTATTCTTTTAGGTTTCTTGCATATTTCGGTTCAGGTTGTGTTATTAACTCTGACAATGTCTTGAACAATGCTTGTGAGCTGATTACACAGATCAGTCATGTATTCTGTTGTTGAGTTTGGTGGTCTGTATACACTGCCTACAATTAGTGGTTTTGAATTAGGTCTACTTATTTTTACAAAAGACTGACTCTATGTTATTATTAGATTCTATTTTAATTTCTTCAGCTATGAGTAGATTTTAAGGCTAGTAAGACTACTCCATGACTGTCTGCCCTATCTTTCCTAAAAATTTCATAATTATTATTGAATATCTCTGTGTTGTATACATCTGGATTAAGCCATGTTTCGGAATCTGCAATTATTGTCAGGATGTGTTTAGGATTAGGACATCAACCTGGCAGAAGTTGGACAATGCGAGGGGTGCGGAGTCGTAGGTGAGTGGGGGGTAGTGGTGGCAGGTTATCGTGGGGTATGAGTTACCGTGACTGGAATCGCCCTGGAATAATTATTATGTCTCTCCTGGTTCATTAGATATTATGACGGTTACAACAGACAGTTCTAAGTAGGCAAATAAATCGCTGGTTAAGTTCAGGTGTTTATTATCATTTCAAATCTTCACTCAATGGCAAGATACATATACGAATTTGCACAGGCTTCAGTTAACACTCAACACATGGTACTGCTAGGTTATCCAACACTAGGAAACGTAGCTATTTTCATGAAAATACTTATACTGGCAAAATATCTATCTATACACATGCGGGCGGTATATCCTATGGAACGAACTGAATAAGTGGAGGCTAGAATCGGACAAGTTTCTCCACCTAACGCTTGAGCCGAAGTGCGCTAAAACTAGTTAAGCGCGCTTTCGTGGATTTTAGTCACGTGATCAGTGGTCAATTTGATTGGATAGCTACGTTAGTTTAGAATTACATATGTTCTGGTTGGCTATTTTGAAATATACTTGCATAGGGGATTGACTATTGGGGGGAAATTAGGGGTGGGTGTAGGTGAACAATTAACACCGCCGACTTTTGCGGGGTGGGGCCCAGGGGCGGAGGGGGAGGGGTGTGTAGACGTATACGGAGATACAAAGGATAAGATAATGACTTATCTCCCTTGATGTACCTGTGTCTATTGGTTCTGGTCGAGCTCAGCCCGAGGCGCTTACGTATGTGCGAAACGCTTCGCTGGCCAGATGTCACTACGACAAGTGGATCAAGGGCTTGACCACGGGCGCTGAGTAAGGGGGGAAGAGGGGAGATAGTGAAAAAAGGGGTAGAAGTGGGTGGGGGTGTCTACAGGTGGGTGGGGGTTTTACGTGTATGCTGAGTTTAGCAAAATAAAATTTGTAGTTACTATCAAAATACAACATGAATCATAATTGACATCATAATAGAATATATATATATATATATATATATATATATATATATATATATATATATATATTAAAGAATACACACACATACAATCACACATACAAATAGTGTAATACCAAATTGGCTGAGTCAAGTTGCAAACTCTGAATTCGGGAATGAAAGAGTGTAGAGAGGGTTAAAGAGAGGTGTGGAGAAGAGTGCTGGAGGATTTCACTTGCGTAAGAAGAGGGGAAGAGGTAATGGCGTCCCCTACTCTCTTCTTTCTAACCTAGACTTTGCGCTAATCTAAGGTTCGCTTGCTATGCTTGGGTCTATCTATGTATGCTATCTGACTAAGGGTGCTAATGAGGTTACGGTTAAGTCCAGAATCGTGATAATTATGTCTGGTTCTTCTTTATTTATTAAAATTTCCAAATCAGCAGTTTTATTTTAAATGCTTTGGAAGTTTATTGTTAGAGTTTTGAGGTTATGCTGATTTGGGGTTTTACGGGATTTAGTGTTAAAGATTATCTTGTTAATTATTTGTTTGGTGTTGATCTAGCTAAGGGTTTATTTAGATCTTTGGTTTATCTTATTTTATTACAAAGGGTAATAATAATTGTAAACGTTGACATTTTACCTTAGAAATACATTTAGAAGGAATGAACAAAACATCTTAGAAATACAACATATTGATTGAATAAGATACTCAGAAATACAAAATACTAATCTTTTAAGATACTTACAAAGAAATGCAGATTTAAAAAAAATGTATATTATATTCTAACCGGTGAAAAATGTATATAAAGTCTTATTTTTCCGAAATGACAATTAATTAAAGGAATTGGTTGGTTGAACTAATAAGGAAAATTGAAAGCCATGTAAACAGTTTAGTAAATAAATAGTTCAAGTTATTTTATTCACCAAAACACCAAGCTATGATAATACTAAATAAAATCATCTTGATCTGTTAAGACTTTGTTTGATTCAGAATTGAAAGATCTACAAATTCTTGAATTCTATTGTCTCCTTTTTATTTTTGGCGAAATAAAATGTACCCTTAAATGTTTTATATATAGTTTGATCTAAAATTTAGAAGTGGCCGAGCAACAAACATCTGTAGCTTTCTCCAATGATTATCAGCGTCCAAACTTTAGTTTTATACGTTATGTTTGTTTGTATTGCAGTAGTTAACTTGATTAATGGGAGTTTTAATCGGCTTAGAGAAATATACTACTAATTAATGTAAGACCACGGATCTCAAACAGCTCTTCAGATCCTTTGAAGGAACTCTTTTATTTTTTTCTTATAACAACTTATAACCTATGCTTCTTTGAAAAATTTGGTTCAGGTTGCGTTCTATGATTCTCCTTGGCTAGTTTCGACTTGTATCGCAAGCGATATTCAGGACTTGAAAAAAACAACAATATGCCTTGAAGTCGTCTATGATTAATTAGGGTTTGTTAGGGCATTTAATTTTAAAACAATTGTTTTGTGCGAATCAAATATTTATTAAAATATTTCTTCTGGTACATAAACAAAACAATAAATAAATCATGGGACATTATGTTTGAATAAATAAATCACGTGACACCATATTTGAATAATTTAGTTTTTCCGGTTTTCGTTTAACATCCATAGTTTTAATAATATTGAAAGTCTTAGAAACCTTGGAATTTTTTTTTTATTTAGGAAATCTTGTCACATACATTACTAGTGTGAGACTCATTGCCATTTTCTTTAAGCTGAGATATTGGCACACTATTAGACATAGTGTCTACAGGTTAATGTTGTCTGCTGCGTACATTGAAGTGTAAATATAGAAGAAATATAGTCTGGTGATCAAACTTCAGTTGGACCATATTTCAACTTGTGAAAAAAAAAAGATCCACGAAACATACTTCGTGATTGCAATAAAAGTTTTAATAGTCATGTTTAAGGTGTGAGAAATGAATATTTTATTTACAAAAAAATGTATCAAAAGGTAATGTAATACAACTAACTTTAATACGTTTTCTTGTCATCTTTTAACCCACGTTTGTCTTTTATTAGAACGTGACATTTTCTAATAGTCATCAAATTTTTTGTTTCAGTGTAAAGAATATGTCTAAAGTGTTGTTTTTTTTTATATAAATAGTCTATCTTCTGAGGTTTACAATTTAACAGACAAAAAAAAGACAAATAGATGATAGTTAAACAGTGTTTTTTAGAAAACAGGAGAATTGGTAGCTTTAAAAGAAACACAACAACATGTAGGTTATACAGCCATGCAATCTTATGATTCAGCCACACTATTCTAGTAGACCCTTCTGTATGATATAGCTTGTGTTATATATACACTCTGAACATTCTGTCTGTACACTCAGTCATTTTGGAGAAGATCTGTTTACTATGAAGCTGTATCCACTTTCTATGAAAACAATCTGAGTCT
Organism: Anisus vortex; assembly: GCA_949126835.1. Lineage (NCBI taxonomy): Eukaryota > Metazoa > Mollusca > Gastropoda > Planorbidae > Anisus > Anisus vortex. The sequence goes on from OX421504.1 coordinate 37,031,823, forward strand.
TTAAAGAAAACGTTGATAACAATAAAATGTATGACGTGAAAACACCAAACGGAAGTTGTTCTTGACTCATACTTTAAAGTTCCATAGTCCAGCATGCTTCACTAGAAATGTGTTCTAGTGGTTAACGAAATATTCTACGTCAACCTACAATGTCGTTTTCTTTATCTATCTTGTTTTCTTTTTATGAATTACTTTAATAATTTTGCACAGCATATGTCCAGCATATGTCGTGCAACTATCACCGATGACCTCCGCTCTGTTGACATAAACTGGGACGACGTCAATGCCGTTACAGCAGCAGCCACTGACAACTCTCAATGCTGCCTGATGCGCCGAACGGCGCTGGAGGATCTGAGGTCTAAAGTCTAAGTAGGTATGTCCAGCGCCGTGAGGTCAGAATACTGCATTCCTACTATCTAGCTTGACTTGGCTTAGAATTTAGAAGAAGTCTCAAGTTTGTCGTGGGGCTTGCTTTGATGCAACCGACGCTACTAGTGATAAGACATTTATAATATACGCGAGATTCCCTATCAACAGTGAATTCAGAGTACCATACAGTTAAAATACAGTAGGCTACCATAAAGTACAAATACAGTACCAAACAGTAAACATACAGTACCATACAGTAAACAAACAGTACCATACAGTAAACATACAGTACCATACAGTAAACATACAGTAACATACAGTAAACATACAGTACCATACAGTAAACATACAGTACCATACAGTAAACATACAGTACCGTACAGTAAACATACAGTACCATACAGTAAACATACAGTACCATACAGTAAACATACAGTACCATACAGTAAACATACAGTACCATACAGTAAACATACAGTACCATACAGTAAACATACAGTACCATACAGTAAACATACAGTACCATACAGTAAACATACAGTACCATACACAGGGGTGGGCAACCTTTTAATGATAATGTGCCAAAGTAGGATTTCTAATTCATTCGGCGTGCCAACATTCTAAATTCATCCTGCTCTATCACTAAATTTCTTGTAGAAGAGAATTGCCCTGCCAAGTCTGGAACGCGTGCCGTGGGTTGCCGACCCTTGCCATACAGTACAGGCTCTGAGTTTCTAGCTTTAATAACATCATTGTAGCCTTGAAGTTACTTTAGTCAACATAATCCCACTGATCTATAAATATATTAAATAATCCCCTGAAATAATTTGTGTGTGTGCGGTAAAGTGAGGTTAGCGGAAACTACGAAACCGCCATTTTACTTCTCCTTCACTGATCAATATAAGTGAGTAAAAATATTCCAGTTGGAAAAAACACCTATAATTTAAATATTTTATATGATCAAAAGGACTAACTGTAGTTTAACTTAGAGACTCATTCTTTTATGTATCTAATCCATTCTATTTATAGATCAGTGACATGGCGAAAGAGAAAGTAGAATGGAATGTTAAAATATAAATGTGTATTTATTATTTTTGTTTCAGTTGAGTGATACAGTACTCGGGGGGCGTCTCGGTGTTCGTATGACAGAATGTCACTGTAATTCCAAGAAAAGTATTACAAAACAATCTCGCAGTTTTAGTCTAGTCAAAAAGAAGTATATAAAATATATACAATGGGAAGTTTCGTTATGAAAACTCGAAATAAAAACAGTATAGATTATAGATCTTCAAGCTGTTCGCTGTTTATTACGTTGTGTCACGTGCGAAATCAGCTACTGACGTATGATGATATTTTTAGTAATGTATTATTATAGATTCTTTTGATTCACATCCATCTTGGATCTCACAAGGTTGTATAAGAATTTGTATTGATGTTATTCAATTAGATTTGATGTTTATTTGACTCGTTTGATGTGAATCTTTTGTGTATGAAATGATTTAGATAAACTGTACCTTAATATAGAGGAAATCCACAATCCTGTTTGAATGATTAAACACAATTTTATTCCAACAAGTTGAGATGATAAAAATAACAGTAACACAGAATACAATGATTATGATATTATATGATGAAACTTAATCAGTTGAGATTCTTCTATATCGTACTAAGCCGTAATCCTATCTTTAAGAAAGTGGTCAAAAACAGTCCTCACACATTAGCGCCCAAGCTAGAACTAAAACTAACGATATTCAACCCTCGTGCATATGACGTATTTTAATGCTATGACGTAGTGTCTAGACATATACATGTTTTATTCCTAACACGGAAACATTTCGGGTTTAAGATTATTTCTTTTTAACTTTAGTTAATAATAATAGAACCAATATAATTATGGAAATAAAACTTTTGTAACACTTGGCACGGTGGCCGAGCGGCAACTCGTTCGGCTGGCGTACTGATGTTTCTTGGTTCGAATCCTGGTAAAGACCCGGATTTGTTCCTCGGGCGTGGAGGGTGTCCTTGTCTACCCAGCTCTAATGGATACCTGACTTTTAAGTAGGGGTAAAGTAAAGTCGTGTGTGCATTGTGCTGGCCACACAATTTCCTAGTACTGATGAACGCTGCTTTACCGGCCCAATGTATCAATTTGGACTGACTGTTACTTTACTTAAGGAGGTATTGTAACATTATTTACGTAAATATCTTCAAATAAACATTATTTATTGTGGTAAGATCATGCCGATATTTGCTTAACGTAAAAACGTTCTAATTTAATGTGAAACATTTTTTTCCTAACGTATCTTAGTAACGGGACAGTGGCCAACTATACTTAACTAACTAACGTGACATCATCCTGCTAGACAACAACCTTTTTAACGTGACGGTGTAGTTAATAAGTGATGTGACACTGTTATTGGTTGACGTGACACTGTTATTGGTTGACGTGACACTGTTATTGGTTGACGTAACACTGTTATTGGTTGACGTAACACTGTTACTGGTTGGCGTGACACTATTATTGGTTGACGTGACACTGTTATTGGTTGACGTGACACTGTTACTGGTTGACGTGACACTTTTATTGGTTGACGTGACTTAATAATAACGTGATGTTTTCACGGCTGCTGTAGGGCTCAGCTGTACTGTGGTATAACTTTAAGCCTAACGGCGACTCTGAGACGGAACTGCGACCTGCGACTTGTCCTCTGCTAGTTTGTGAAAACATAGGTAAGTTTCCAAGTATAGCTTTCAGTTTTGCTCCAATAGTAAATTTTTTTTATCATTTTGTATGAGCTGAAAATATTTTTCTCATTTTATGTGCTAAAACGTTTTAAAATGTTATTAGCGCTTTAAATGCTAGAAAGTATAATTTTTTTATGAATAATTAAATAAAATGGGGTATTTAAAAAAGTATAAATGGAATCAACAGTTTTAAGTTTGAAAGTATATATGCTGAAAGTTAAGATTTATATATATATTGCACGGTGGCCGAGCGGCAGCGCGTTCGGCATACCGAAGGTCCTGGGCCTGAATTCTGGTAAAGGCTAGGATGTTTTCCCCGGTCTGCAGGTTTTCATACAGTACCTGACTTTAGTTTAGGGGTAAAGTATAGACGGCTGTGCATTGTACTGGCCACACAATCCCTTGTATGCCTTGGCCACAGATAGTGGCTTCACATACTTAACTGATGAACATTATTGGTTATAAATACATTTGTAATCGTGTCTGTGATATATTTTTTTGTCATTAATTTTACATCCTTCCATATTCCCAAAAACTTGTTTTTCTTCATTGTTTGACAGTTATCGAAAAGGTATTTTGGCGACTCGGCCTAGACACGATGTCGAAATGTGGTCGCAAGAAGAAGTCGTCCAACTTGTCGGCCATGGGCTAACTCTCCCACAAAATCTAAGGGTTAACTTATCATCTTTTTCTGTCATTATGAATGTGTGTGTGTGTGTTCTTTTTTTTTTGGGATGTGTTTGCGCTGCTTCCACCATGTCTAGAAACCGGTTTTCATTAACTGGACGTTAATCACGAGTGAGCCTTAGCTCGAATGATTCAAAATTATTATGATTCGGATAATTGAAAGAGACTCTAGCGCAGAGATCGGCAACCTTCTGATACAAGTGTGCCAAAGCTTGATTTTTAAGTTAATTCAGTGTGCTAGCAACCTAAAAGTCAACCTTCTCTGACTGTAAATTTTTTGTAAAAAAGACTTGAATTATCATTTTGGAAAATTGCTCTGTGTGGCAAAGTTGGCACGCGTCCCGTATATGGCCGACCCCTGATCTAGTGGATACGTTATAAATGTTTCTTTTATGTGAATTAACACAAATCATTTTTGTTTAAACAACAACAACAACAATATATTGACATAGTAATCAGTCTATAGATTCCAGAAATTTGAGTTCAAATGTTTTGTTTGTAATTCGGATATTTGTCTGTGTGTGATGTATAGATATTTTTTTATCATTTGAATTAGTAAAATTTGCTACAAACTGGTTTTCGCATTTGAATAGAATAAATATCATTTTATTTGTTCTTGTGTTGCTTTTTTAAATTTAGGTCTGGCTATTATCAACTATTTTACAAACATTAAATGCCGTTAAAAAAACATTCGCATACTTAGTGAATATAATTTATTTCGCGGTCCTTACACTAGATTGTACTTTACTTTACACTAGATTAGATATTCTTTCATTCGGTTCTAATACCCGCTGATTTTTTATTATTTTTTATTTTCTTTATAAAAAGAATATATAGCTTTTATTTTCAGATTTTGTTTAAGTCGTGAAGTTTCTCGGCATTTTAAGTTTTTCTAATTATTTTTATATCAGTATCTCTCCGAGTGGCATTCGAGCATGGAAGGGGTTGCCTGAACAAAACAGGACAACCAGTAACTTAACATGATTTGGAACATTAATAAAGATCCAAGACTAAACACGAAACACGGAGGGTTATAGAAGTAGCGTCTGTAATATATAAGATACGATAAGACTATATATTTATATTGTACATTCTTGTTTATTTTATTGTATTTGTAATTTAAAATAATGAAAACATTCAGGAAAGTAATTTTTAAAAATTTTGTAATCGGGTAAAAATAGGTAGGCCTAAGTCTTTTTATTTAACAAAAAAAAAAAAAAAATTGCCCGGTTATGCCTGTGGATTTACAATCTTTAAAAAAAAAATATTAGGACTAAGTGAAATACAATTTTCTTTTTAGACTAATTAGATAATAGTACCCGCATAGATCGCATGGCAGTTTCGATACGTTATCCACTTAGCTAGCGAGGGCACATGAGCTAAGTCAAATTGCAAAGGTAAAATATGAAGCAATAAGGTCACGTGCCTTTAAGACTTTTATATATATAAAGATTTAGGGCCGTAAGTAACGTTAAGAGTCGAAATAAAATAATACAAAGTAATGTTGACCTTTAAATTTCTGTCATTTGAAAATATATGTAAACAATGGTAAAATCAATAATGTGATACTACTAAAGAATCTAATCTATGTAAACAATGGTAAAATCAATAATGTGATACTACTAAACAATCTATGTAAACAATGGTGAAATCAATAATGTGATACTACTAAACAATCTATGTAAACAATGGTAAAATCAATAATGTGAAACTACTAAAGATTCTATGTAAACAATGGTAAAATCAATAATGTGAAACTACTAAAGAATCTATGTAAACAATAGTAAAATAAATAATGTGATACTACTTAAAAATCTATGTAAACAATGGTAAAATCAATACTGTGATACTACTAAACAATCTAAGTAAACAATGGTAAAATCAATAATTTGATACTACTAAAGAATCTATGTAAACAATAGTAAAATAAATAATGTGATACTACTTAAAAATCTATGTAAACAATGGTAAAATCAATACTGTGATACTACTAAACAATCTATGTAAATGTTATTGATTCTACTTTAATTATTAGTGTTCTTCGTAGGCTAATAGAATCATGAGTTGATTGAGTTGATTGAGTTGAGTTAAATGTTTCTTTAATATTATTTTCACAGTACGTTTAACACACTTGATAATTCAAATCTTCGCAGCAATATATATCTATTTATTATTACTCACAATACATTATTCACAGTACATCCAACAATCACATATAATATCCAATGAATCATATAATATAATATAAGTCCAAAAAATGAATTAGTATTCTGATAAAATGTAGTAAAATTACGAGTCTAACGTATGCGTCTATACGCTGCTGGATATTCAAGTCAACTAACTTTCCTCCGGTCTTTTACCCCGTGATCAGCCTTGCCCAGTCAAGCAAGCCTCACATGAAAAACGTGCAAAGCATTCTTTATAAAGCTACGACGCAGTAGAACAAACTAGATTGTGACTTTCACAATCTTCCCAGTGCCCATAACTCTTGTACTATACTATTGACTTTCCTGAGTCATTTCCCTTTGACCTTGTTAGTGCATACTAGCAGTAAACAATGATAAAATCAATACTGTGATACTACTAAACAATCTATGTAAACAATGGTAAAATCAATCATGTGATACTACTAAAGAATCTATGTAAACAATAGTAAAATAAATAATGTGATACTACTAAATAATCTATGTAAACAATGGTAAAATCAATAATGTGATACTACTAAAGAATCTATGTAAACATTGGTAAAATCAATAATGTGATACTACTAAAGAATCTATGTAAACAATGGTAAAATCAATAATGTGATACTACTAAAGAATCAGAAGCCCGTTTAGGTCTACCCAAAGCGGGCTCTAGGTTTTTTGAAGCCCTAGGCTAAACAAGTTATACCCACTCATTTTAGTGCAGCGTTAGGTCATACTTTTCTTTTTTCTAAAACAACTTAAATAAAATACCCTTCGCCTTTCATTATCTAGTATTTCGTCTGCCTATGATAGTAATGCGCAAAAGTACTAATCTTAAATTTAGTTAATTTTTTTTAATCCTTAAATTTAAAACAAATCGTCATTTGTGCACAACCCCCCCCCCCCATTTCGCGCCCTACGCAGCCCGCCTAAGTTGCCTATATGGGCGAGCCGGCCTGGGGCCTACCCTTTCACTGTTAAAATGTTTCTTACAATGTAGTAGAGCTCTCTAGGGCGGACTGGGATTTAAAAAGCCACTTGACAGTAAATAGGTTGAAAATTTACAGATTGCTACTAAGAGCGATGTTCTTTCGACAAAGTTAGGCCTATTAAGTTATTCAACAAAATGTAATCTTTCGTCGATTTATTTATCTTTATAGTTCCAAGTCTTTTATAGTCTGTTAGTCTTCTCTGGGTTATTGCTGAATGCGGGTAGAGCTTTATAAGCTTCAAGAAAGAGCTTCCATCCCTATAAAAACATACCAGCATCGGCGCGGTTTAGCGATTGTAAGGTTTATCGGCGGCCATATTAGACATAGGGCTTTCCCTAATCATGTCCTCATGCAGTTGCCCAAACGAATTAGGAATCTGTTCGCTTATGGGTTTTGATTACGATCGACTTAAAAAAACAAATTGTTACACATAATAGCTCGGATAAGACGATATCATGACAGGACTATAATACTAGGGTCGGCGCCATACGGGTAGCATCTCTTTATGAAGTACAAAATTGAGATGGAAATCAAACCCACATATAGAAGTTACGGTTTATAGTTCGAGTTCGGTGTGTTCGGTTCGGGTTCAATTCCCATCTCTACTACAAAAGTGCATAAAGGTCTATCGATTTTCTCGTTGTTCAAACTTCCACAAAATTCCCCAATGTCCTCTTTTTGTCAAAGAATAGGGACCTACCTCATTTTCTAAATCTTCATCTATATCACATAGCAGACAATCATAGGCTTTATTATTCACTGAGACTATACCTTGTTAAAGGCGACACCATCAATGTGATGACAGGGGTCTTAGGATCCAGTCTCACACTGCTAACCTTAGGTGTGTGGTTGTGTTTTCGTAGTCTAGGAAGTTGTCCGTTAAGGGGATGGCCTCTGAAGTGCTTAAAATTTATGTGCTGCTGTCAAACAATATTTATATTGTTGAAAATTTTGGGCAAGATTTTACTAAAGATAATCTTACCTGGTGACATATTCTATTCTTTAACGTTGACACATATAACAACAATAGACATTTACTCATCAATAAATCTATGAGCTGTAAACAAATTATTTAAAATTTATTTTAATGATAAAACAGTAATATCAAGCATGTGTGAGTAAATAAAACACATTGATCAATTAATAATAAAAACATAATAAATTATAATCCACATAGTATTATGATGAAAGTGAATCATATTAAACAAAAAGTCCAATAACTAAACAGAATAATAAATAATTTGAAATACAAAATGTTCAAACCGACCTAATCCAAGCATTATGAGAAATGTAGTTTTCAGAAATAGCTATTATAAACTGAATCTCAGCTATTGGTTAAAGGATTATTAAGCTAGTCTAAACCTAATACTCTAATGCATAAGTCAGGTGAGGGGCTAGGAGGAGTGGGTGTAAGACGCTTTATGTCGCCCATTTTTAACCCTTACAGTCCCTGGCGCGTATATAGCGGAACTGAAGGCAGCATAGATAGAAGTAGGTCGGTACGGGAAGGGTTAAATCCAAAGTGTATGTTGGTGGTTTGTGAGTAAAAGCTAGAGAGAGATAAGTATCTCCAGCAGAATAATGGGGGAGGAAAAGATGGTGGCAGGGGGGGAGTCAACATACCCTTGGCCGGGCGTAAAGCGCCCATAATGATGGGTCTGCAGCTTCTGATGTCGCTTTTAGAGGTTATTTAAAAATTGATGAAGTCACGTGACGGGGGGGGGGGCTGGACTAGACCGAAGGGAGGTGTGGATCAAACAAGTTGTGATTCTGGGAGAATATCCTGTTCATTATTAAGCGTAAGAGAGTTTTCTTTTCAGTAGAACAAACATTGAATAAATGTATCAGAAAACATAGTTGGAGCTTACATTAAAATACAAAATTATTGTAATAGACATAATTACATGATAATGATATTCACTCTCATGATTTCCTACAATATTTTCTTGTGTCTGGCCTCTAAGCGCCATTAAATGAGCATTGGTATTTTATATATTCCTTCATCTGTTAGTTAAATAACTTATTCTGCAAACCGCAAGGCATCAACATATTTGGGAAATATTGAAATTGATGTGTTAAAAGTTACTTTAAGTATTGGTTTAACTATCGTTGTTTATATTATATATTGATTAGTTTAGAATGTTTAAAATGAATGTATAAGATAAACTGTATAGTGCAGGTAGAGTATAAATAATTGGATTCAGTGCAGAGTTTATTGGTAGTACAAATACAGCTATCCAGGCGTAAACTTCACGGTTAAAGATATGACCATATACTGAAAGAATGCCAAGTATCCCAACAGGAAACCAGCAACAGAAATCTGTCAGAGCAACAAAAGCCAGTTTTAGGGCCACTGTCCTTTCTTGTAAACTCCTTTGGCGGTTCTGATTGACGAGTGCATTCGACCTGTTAGTTTTTATTAAATTTATAAATATCATCAACTGACCAACGACTATTAACAAACACAATACAAAATTTAGACCAACGTAAACAATAAAAGAAAATATCCATCCTTTATATTGTGTAGAACTAAGTGGTAGAGCCAGACACAAACCATTAGATGAATAAAATTCCCAGTCTGATACGACAACAGGAACTAAGGCCAATACAAAACTCACCAGCCAAACTAATGTAAATGATAGAAGTTTAGTAGTCTTAGAAAATCTATGTTCACCAAATGGGTAAGTGATTTTCAAGAAGCGATCTAGAGTTATTAAACAAATGAAGAATGTGGAAGACTCACTTGAAAGCGTTGAAAGAATTCCCAAAACTTGACACATAAAACCATTTCTCCAAGCAAAGTCTTCTAATACATAAACGTCTTTAAAGTAAACATCTACAATTGCAATGATAATTAAGTAAACTCCCATAAATGAATCAGAAACCGCCAAGCCTGTTATAAAAAGTCCATAGGCTTGTTTGAATATTTCTCTGTTCCAACCAATTCTATAAATCAATACAGAACCGTTTCCAACTAAAGTCAAGATTCCAACACTCCAGATGATGATTCTCTTAAATGTGTCACCAACTAGGTGTTTACATGAAGAGATAATGTCAAGAGGTGCAAAACATTTGTCAACGTCCATATTAGGATTTAAAATTTGTGGACAACACATTACATAGTCGCTAGCCCTTAACTCAAATTGAATAGTTAACCCTCTAAAAAAATCTTTTTCTAGATATTGAGTGGAAAACCCTTGAATAAACAAAGTGTCAAGTTTAAAGTTATTGGGAATCCCCAGACTTTTAAATTTATTAATTGATGTAAAACTTAAATTTAAATGACTTAAATGTGTCAAGCTATAAAAGGCGTTAGGCCTCAATGCAGATATATTTGTATGTGACAAGTCAATAATTTCTAACAGTATAGGGAATGTCAAATTCTCATTTATTATGAGATTTTCATTGTGTGAAAGATTTAAGTATTTCAATTTACGGAATGATTCTATAGATTTGAAATTATTACAATGAGATAAAAAATTATTACTAAGATCTAAAATTTTAAGCTCCTTAAAGTCCCAGTGTTGAAACTCTTGATCAAAATTATAAATTTTACATTTGCTTCCGTACAACGCGACAAAATATATTAAAGGAACAATTTTTGTCAATTCCACATCGTTATCAAACCTATAAGCATTTAATTGTTTAAAAAGTAGCAGATCGATGATATAATAATATTTTACGTTCAGCACCGTGTCCGTCCTATTTCTTTCTCTAGTCTCTGTTATACTTGACACACAAATATAGTTCTGTGGACAGACATTCTTGCATTTAAATCTGCTTTCGTTCATTCTCGGATAAAAAGATTTGAAGGTTATGGAATCAATGCACAAGTCTCTTACTACAAAGCTAATGTTTACTTCAATATAGTCTACGAAATTGTCAGTCGAATTCCCATCTTCAAGTAAAGCGCAATCATAAGAATGAGCCCGTATCGCATAAGGAAAAACACAAGATGAATCTATGCATTTGAAAAAGGGTTCTGGGCAAGTGAAATTTTCACAGTTGAGTAAATTAGAATTATCACTACATTGGCCTTTAGGATCTTTAATACATTTATAAAAATGTTGGTCTTCATTAGTTCTACATTGAAAATATTCCAGATCGAGATTTAAATTGACAACATGTGCTGAACATTGACCTTTAAACTGATGGACTTCTCTTTGGTCTAAACAATAAATTGTAACATTTGTATTGGAATTGATGTCAACAGTGTCATTTGTTACTTTTGATTGACATAGAGTATAATTGTCACATTTAGAAATGTCAATGGTTTTAAATGTATAAAAATTGTCAAGTTCTTTTGATAGACTGCTAATAGAAATCTTCATATTGGCATTTGTTTCATTTCTGACATTATGGGTTAAACCTTTACCGCAAAGATAACTTTCTAATAAATTTTTGAAAATATGGTTCTTCCCGCTGCATTGTCCATACGTAAGATTTGATAATAGTGTAATGTTATTTGATAAGAAATGTGTGAAAGAGTCACCATCCACAACCCACATGTCGTCAGATGACCTTTGTGATTCATTAGAAGACCAGATCTGGGTTTTCTTGACTGTAGTGTCTCTACAAACCGCCAACGTGTTTGGTATTTTTGTCTGGCAGTCTATTTTTTCTAGATACCTTCCATTATTGTAGAACTCGTCTGCGAGCGATCGAGCATTTTTCAAGCCAGTCAATTTCAAAGAAAAGCATCCTTTAGAATCTTCAAATTTGAAAGGTATGAAGAATGCGTAGGGTTTGTCGGTGTTCCAAACAAGTCTGAGGGCGTCTGTGTCAATTTCAATAATAACACGACATCCAAGATGAATATTGACTTCATGATTACTGCTGTTGGCAAAATAGAGGTGCATGATCATTTGAAAAAAGTGAATCACCTCGTCATACGTTTCCAATGCAACGATGTAGTTGTTGTGATGTAACATGCAATAGCATTCTGCGCCCCAGTTATCTAGATCTTGCAATTGTCTGGCTATATAAAAAGTTGAGTCAAAATATTTTCCACCCGTGTATGTAGAAGTAAAATCGACGTGAACCAAATCACAAATGTGAGGGAAGATGTCATCCATGTTTAAATCTTTAAAAGACGGTGTATAGTAGACATAGTCCAGCGGAATCTTCTTCTTAGAAGATTGTATTATAAAAAATCGCTTAATATCAATGTTCTCCTGTAGTTCACATTCGATCGTGCTGTTGATAAACTTCTCCTCTTCTTCAGTTATGTTATAAATAAATATTACGCTCAATTCAAATGCACAGTTAACTGTATACAAATCCGCCCATTCGTTCGTGAGCTTCATGACGCTAGAAATAGATAACAGCCCATTACACTCAGCATCAGAGATTGAGTCAAGATTCAATTCCCAAATACTCTCGTTTCCAGCACTATATTGTAATTTACGCATTTTGCCTTTTGTGTGCGTTTTGAAATACTTCGTAGCCGCTGTCGTAAAATGTACTTGTTCTTTAAATTCATTTTCACAATCGAAAACGTAGAAGAGACTTTTCCATTTCGCATTGCACCTATCTAGGGGGAATAACTTGGCAGGATCTTTGGAGAAAAGAAATATGTTATTCAGGACAATTAGACTTCTGTTTGAAGAGATTTTTTTAGTTGGGCACTGTCCATAAAGTATGTCACGCTTTTTTCGACCAATTTTGACCCCCTCCTCCCTCCCTGTCACAAACTGTCACAAATCTCGGAAACCCCCCCCCCCCTAAAGTACGTCACACTTTCGAACATTTTTAATTTTTAATTAACACCTATTTAAAATTTAATCTAAAACACACTTCACTATTCAACAGTATCAAAATATAAAATTTCCACTTTAAAGAACTATCACATTATTAAAATGACTTAATAGTAGAATAGTTAATTGTCAACAGTTGTCACATTTATTCATTAAAGCAGTAACTCAATCTATATTGAATTTGAAACAGAAAATTACACAAATAAGACTAGACAATTATATAATACACATCATTCATCTGCTGCTTAAAATTTTTCATTTACAATAGGTGAGGTCAAGTTTTAGATAATCTTCCGATTATGCAATCTTTTTACACAGGATAAGATGCGTTTTATCTTATTTTGGAACAGTTTGGGTTGGCACATTCTCCCGAGCCTGCATGAGCTCTGTGCTGTCCTACATGTTTCTTCAACATTGTTTGTGAGGCAAAGTATAAGTGACATACTTTGCAAATTCGATCAAATAATTCAAATGTTTCACAAAATGTGTGAAAATTATTTTTAAAGCTGTTAAATTCTACTACGAAATAAATTAGAAATAGATAAAAAAATTTAAAAATGTGTGACGTCACACATAGCCTGACCCCCCCCCCCGTCAAAAACTGTCACACTTTTTTACACCCCCTCCCTCCCCCTGGAGCGTGACATACTTTATGGACGGCCCCTTGACCTCTGTTCTGCTATATCAACAATATGCAAATTTTGGAATCAACTTCCCATTCAAAATAGGCAAACAAGCGCTACTTTTACTTTCATAAAGAACTTACAAGCTCATTATTTCAATATTTACCTTAGATACCATGCTTTAGACTACAACTGTCTAACTTTTATGTTAGGTCGTTTAATGCTTCATATTTTTCATTAGTCCTATGTCTGTAAAGTTTTATATCATCATTTAATTATATATTTCTTAGCCTAGAGATTATATCCGTGTTCTTAGTTGTATGTTAAATGCGCTCTGAGCTTACATTATGTTTGTTGGCAGCGCTATACAAATATTATTATTATTAACGATATATACTTGAACAAAATGCAAAACATGTTGTCAATTGTTGCTTGGCAATATTTATTTTAGTTTTAAAAAACTTCACCTTATGGCTGGGGGTGAAAGAACATCGAAGAAGGTAAAGACTAAGCTTATAGGCTCCCCCTGAGTAACTTCAACTCCGTAGAACTTAATATCATTTAAAACATTAATCAAAATACAAGACTAGTGTCGGACAACGGATGAGCGTAGGACGTAATAATATTCCTTATAGAAGTAGCGTATCAAATATATAAGAACAGATACGAATGATTCTAGGTAATAATAAGTAACATAAAAGTCAGCGTTATTGGCTGCGCACGGAAAAAACAACAATTAAGCTCTAAAAATACAGCAAGCGTCCATCTAATTATAGTCTTTGATAATATATATCTTTAAGGATGCGGTTTCTCAGAGATCGTATTCCTCCATTCTCTATATGTTATCATAGCTTGGCCGGTTGTAAATAAAAATCAAAGATATAATTAAGATAGCATTACATCCCAGTTTTGATATGTATGGAGACCGGCACTTGTGAAGAGGCATTTATTGTCAATATTTCTTCAGTAAATAGATTTTAATTTGTCATGTTTGAACTTTTCATTAACTCTCGCCGTTTCATTGTTCCAATAATTATTTCAAGCATTTTAATGTGAAATAGCATTCCACATCGTCTTTCCTCGGCAAACAATGGGGATATTTATACTTTAAATTGCTAATGAAAACATTTAAAACAGTAGTCAAAATATTGTATTTCTCCCTTAACCATGTCTTCTCAACTTTTTAATGTGTTAAGCGTTTGATTTATTGCCTATGTTTTAAAATGAGATATTTTAAAGAAATATACAAACCTACCATTAACAACGTCAATTGAACTTTATCTTTACCTATCCTTTAGCAATTTTCAACCAATAACAGATTTTATTTGTTTAGCCCAAATCTAAAGTTCCACCCAGCTGGAACACCACGTCGTATTGACGGGAAAGCCATGTGGCGTCCAAACCACAATTTACTTATTTTTTTGGGTGACTTTCGCAAATCTAAATGACGTCGAAGCTCCGTAAAATGTCGGCCAAACCACGTAGTAAAGTCACTCAAAGCAAAGTGAATTATCCCTCCAAATACACCAAATGTTCTTAGAATAGAAAATGTAGATTCAAATTAAAGATTGTCACCATCAAGCGGTCTAGGTGGTAGCAATTTAGTTGGAAAAAACAAAATTAAAAATGAGTTCCGGCCCTTTGCATGAAAATTTTTTTTCAACATTATTATACTTTTTGTGTTATAATAGTCAATTTAAAAAGTTCCTTATTAATATATATCATTATGAAATATATAATTATTGATATTATTGACTAGTGAATATAGCAATGTTTCTATTAAGTATTAAAAAAAGGATATTTTTGTTTTAGCTTACAAAACGAAAGTTGGAACCAGCATTAATATTTATAAAAAGATAGCCATGGGAAAAAATTTGGCTGGTCATTAATTAATTCAATTTAATAATTATATAACATTCCATTATTTCTACTTAATGTGTACAGAATGCTTTTTGATTGCGTAATTAATAATAATAATAATAATAATAATAATGGTTATTTATATAGCGCTTGTATTTATGGTATTAAATTTATATAGCGCTTGTATTTATGATATTAAATTTATATAGCGCTTGTATTTATGCTATTAAATTTATATAGCGCTTGTATTTATGCTATTAAATTTATATAGCGCTTTGTTTATGCTATTAAATTTATATGGCGCTTGTATTTATGCTATTAAATTTATATAGCGCTTGTATTTATGATATTAAATTTAGGCCTAGCAGGCTCAACAAGTAAAGTGAAGCAGCGTTTACCAGTTTCTGTAGCCACGGCGTACTAGGTGATTGTGTGGCCACGGCTTACTTGGTGAGTGTGTGGCCACGGCTTACTTGGTGAGTGTGTGGCCACGGCGTACTTGGTGAGTGTGTGGCCACGGCTTACTTGGTGAGTGTGTGGCCACGGCGTACTAGGTGATTGTGTGGCCACGGCTTACTTGGTGAGTGTGTAGCCACGGCTTACTTGGTGAGTGTGTGGCCACGGCTTACTTGGTGAGTGTGTGGCCACGGCATACTTGGTGAGTGTGTGGCCACAGCTTACTTGGTGAGTGTGTGGCCACGGCTTACTTGGTGAGTGTGTGGCCACGGCTTACTTGGTGAGTGTTTGGCCACGGCTTACTTGGTGAGTGTGTGGCCACGGCATACTTGGTGAGAGTGTGGCCACAGCTTACTTGGTGAGTGTGTGGCCACGGCTTACTTGGTGAGTGTGTAGCCACGGCTTACTTGGTGAGTGTGTGGCCACGGCATACTTGGTGAGTGTGTGGCCACGGCTCAGTTGGTGAGTGTGTGGCCACGGCTTACAGAAAAGACTCGAAACAACTTGTAGTGTGTCAGCTTGAGCTTTTCTTTTAGTTCATATAATAAAATGATGCGTGATTATAGTCATAAATTCAATACTTAAACATTTTAAGGCCCACTGACCTAGATCACTGTATAACTCCATAGAACGTTAAAGACATACGTCGTAGATGAAAAAAATTATCAACAAGACAGTTAATATGGTTACGTGCACTTTTAAGTTTATATTGTTACGTGCACTTCTATATTTAAATTGTTACATGAACCTTTATGTTTAAATGTTGAATCCCAGGTCTTTTAGAACTCGACACACATGAGGTTTCAAAATATAAGTTTAATCTAGATAAATTAGTTAGCAGCTTCAGTCCTTACATCACATTCCAAATCAATTCACATTATCAACTCTCTCGCCACAAGTAAAAAATCCATCTCCCTAAAGAAACACACACACCTTTTTAAGAATGGGCCAGGTGTACTCGTGTTCATAAAATAAATTTTTGTTACCTTTTTTTTTGTGCTACTCGGCGACTCAGGCCCCACGAGAGATTACAAGTATTTTTTAATCGTTACTATATTAAGCTAAGAAAAGATGGCCCAAAACCGCCTACAATCTTACATGGCGCTGGGGGCTCTTAATTTTTGTCTTCTTTAAATGTACTTGAACATTTTGTTACATATGTAACGAAGCCTGTATTTGTAATATAGGGTCTAATTATTTAGATAGCGTTTAAGATCTCTTTTTTATTATTTTTCTCGAGAGACATTTAGTCTACAAATAGACCTAGATTTTTTACAGGCTTTACAGGCTTACAGTTCTCCCGTTAGCTTAGTAGCCTAGGCCTAAATACTCGATGTCGCTGCAATCTATTTGCCATTTAACAAAATGTATTTTGGGAAGAGTCTGTACAAAAAAAAAAGTATGTGTCAATTGTATTGCCACAGCAGATCTAACCTTACAATTGAATACACAGCATACATTATTGGCGAATATTTACAACTGTTTTGTTTAGTTGATGGGACCCGTACAGATGCTGCATTGTCTAGCATAGGTCTAACTAATGTGAGATAGCATTTTAGTTTTATATTCTTATTACATTTGTACAAGTTTCTCGTTTTCTATCATGAACGTGGGAGCAAACTAAAAGCCTGCCAAGTCTCAAGTAAAAAGACAACGAGCTGAGATTAAGCTCTTAGAACTCGGGGGACACCAAACGCTTGTCCTACGCAGTGTAGCCAAGTCACCATATAGGCCCATAAAGGCAAACAGCTAACCATTCCCATCCACTCTAAACTCCTGCAATACTGGGCAGTCAAAAAGCACAATGCTAGACCCTATCTTCTGCTCCCCCTGCAATATCTAGACCTCATGTCCAGTTGGAGCAACAGCCTACTAAGATAGGCAAATATCTGGCAGTGACTAGTATATAATTAGGTGATTTTTTTAATTATCATGTATTATTTAGTCTGTTCCATTTTGCGAAGTTTCCACACTCGACATCACTCAATTTGGCCTCATTAGAGTACTCCAGGCATCGGCGAAGTTTGAACTAAGCTTGTCCAGTAAAATTCTACATTTAGAAACACATCACAGTGTAAAATGTATGGGTAATAATACATTTATAAAGGTTGACATTTCACCTTAGAAATACATTGAGATGGAATGAACGAAACATCTAAGAAATACAAAATATTGATTCAATAAGATACTCATAAATACAACATATTAATTGAATAAGTTAATCAGAAATTCAACATATTGATTGAATAAGATACTTAAAAAGACATGCAGATTTTGTAAAAGTGTTCACTGTATTCTACGCTTTGAGAAATTTATATAAAGTCTTTTTTTCCGAAATGACAATTAATTAAAGGAATGGGTTGGTTAAACTAATATGGAAAATTGAAAGCCATGTAGGCTAAACAGTTTAGTAAATAAATAGTACAAGTAATTTTACTCACCAAAACACCAAGCTATGATAATAGTCAATAAAATCATCTTGATCAGTGAAGACTTTGTTTGAGAATTGAAAGATTTACAAATTCTTGAATTAAATTGTCTCTTTTCTATTTTGGGCGAAATAAAATGTACCCTTAAATGTTTTATATAGAGTTTGATGTCAAATTTATATAAGTAGCCGAGCAACGAACAACTGTAGATTTCTCCAATCATTATCAACGTCTGAACTTTAGTTTTATACGCTATGTTTGTTTGTATTGCTGTAGTTAACTAGATTAATGGGAGTTTTAATCGGCTTAGAGAAATATAATACTAATTAGTGTAAGACTAACGGATCTCAAACATCTCTTCGGATCTTTGAAAGAACTCTTTAATTTTTTCTTATAACAAATTATAACCGATGCTTCTTTTGAAAATTAGTTCGGGTTGCGTTCTATGATTCTCCTTTGCTAGTTTCAGGACTTGAAAAAATCAACAATAGGCCTTCAAGTCTCCTATGATTAATTAGTGTTTGATAAGGTATTTAATTTTAAAAGAATTGTTTTGTGCGAATCAAATATTTATTAAAATATTTCTTCTGGTACATAAACAAAACAATAAATAAGCCTAAATCACGTGACACCATATTTGAATAAATAAATCACGTGACACCATATTTGAATAATTTAGTTTTTCCGGTTTCTGTTTAACTTCCATAGTTTTAATAATATTGAAAGTCTTAGAAACCTTGGGATTTTTTTTATTTATTTAGGAAATCTTGTCACATACATTACTAGTGTGAGACTCATTGCCATTTTCTTCAAACTGAGATACTGGCACACTAATAGACATAGTGTCTAAAGGTTAATGTCGTCTGCTGCGAACATTGAAGTGTAAATATAAAAGAAAGAGTGCCTGGAGATCAAACTTCAGTTGGACCTGATTTCAACTTGTGAAAAAAAAAAAGAGCCACGAAACATATTTTGTGATTGCAATAAAAGTTTTGATTGTCATGTTTAAGGTGTGAGAAATGAATACTTTTTTACAAAGACATTTATCAAATGCTAATGTAATACAAATAACTTTAATAAGTTTTCATCTTTTCACTTACGTTTGTCTTTTATTCGAAACTTGACATTTTCTCATTGCCATCAAATGATTTCTTCTTCTCCTTTTTTACAATACTTTGGAGACCCCGTTAGGACCGAGGAAAGTGTCCACAATTTATCTAGACATACATTTAAAAAAATCACAAACAACAATTAATTATAAACTCATGACAGAATGTCACTTGAGGTTTTTAGTCCAGCCCTTTAGTGAAGATATTTGAAAGCCGGCACAGTGGAGGCAGTGATGGAGGCCTGGTCCAGGGTGTTCCACATCCTAATGGCTGATGGAAAAAAAGAATATTTGTAAACGTCGGTGCGTGCGTGTGGAACATGCAGTTTGAGTTGATGACCTCTGGGTAGAGCGGGACACCTGCTGAATTCGACCCGGCTGCGTGAACATTTCCATGTGGCGGTTTACGATCTTATAAATAGTGACCTCGTCACCGCTCTGCGGTGTTGTAGGGGCTCAAGTTAGAGTTTGGCCACCAAAGCAGAGGCACTTGTATTAAGGCCATAGTCCTGTAAGATACGACGTGCCGCTCGACGTTGGGTCATCTCCAACTCAGTTATCAGGTGTTTCAGTAATTAATGTGTAAAGAATATATCTAAATTTTTGTTTTGTTTTTTAGCATTGCTTTTCTTGTTGTTTTTTTAAGATAGAATTTTTAATGGTTAAACAAAAACAACTACAATTAAGGTGTTTGTGAGAGATATATATAGCTGATAACTGTGTTGGTTTTTATATAATTTCAACATGTTTAACTAATAAGACTGTGATGTTTTTACCTACATCTTACATATCCCGTTGTCGTTCTAACCTTTGGGGCACCAAATATAACTACAATCCTCCTACATTTTTCTCGCCTCTCCGCCTTTATCATTGCATCGCACAGCATCATTCCAGTCAATTCCTGAATGATATTTTCCTTCCTTCGTTTTCTCTCTCTTCATCTCCTTTTCGTTCTTCTGGTAGTGCCCTATAAGATTTTCATGGTAAAGCTCCTTCGTTCTTGTGTCCGTACCGCTTCAGCTTCTCTCTTTCCCTATGGCTAATATATCATTTCTCGTCATTGCTCATTGAAGACGTGGTCTTTATAGAAGATGCCAAGATGGTTTCTAAATCATATTATCTCCTTAACATTAATGCAGGACTCGCAGGCCTAAAGACAAACCGATAGTATTGTGATGCTAATTAGTCTAAATGTGCAAAATGTTGAAGATTTTACAGCATTCGGATCATGGGCGCCCGCAGAAAATTTTCTAGGGGGGGCAAATTATTTTTAGTAATGTTTTAATGTAGTTTTAATTTACTGAGCGCATTTGTATGGTGAATGGACAGAACACTGTAGTAATTGTAGTACATTGTAGTAATGAAGGGTATACTGTAGCAACAAATCTTTTATTAGCACAATATATTATGTAGGCCTAGATCTATATAATAGACGTAAACCATACAACAAACCTTACTTTAAACCAACAATATTACAACGTAAATTTATAATAAAATGTATTCTTTAAACAAGAACTGGAGTCATCTGCTACCGCTACCAAACATATCGACATTTTTGTCCATAAACTCATTTTTGTTGAAGTTCACTTTGTCTCTGTGTACTCACAACATGCACAATCTTGACAGATGTTCATCTGACATTGTAGATCTAAGCCATAGGCTTTTAACCTTTTTCGGCTCACCGTCCCCTTTTACAATTTTTCCGCTCACCGCCCCCCCCCCCCCAATTTAATTTTAACTAAACATATATAGGCCTATAATTAATTCTAAAACAAATTTATTTGTATTATTAATTTAGAAATATAAGAGACTTATTTAATAGCACTATATCATGTAATTTCTGTAATTATTAATGTTTTAAATATAAACTCCTTAAAAGGACAAGACAAATAATGCAGGAATGTTTATCTACAACTGTTTAACGTAAATTATTTTAATCCTCTAATAATTAAATCTTGTTATGAATACCACAATGTTGAATGTATATAAAGAAAAAATAATAATCAGTAAATTGGTTATATCACAAAACAGAACTTTTTTGGCATCACTATTGAATCAACGTGGAAACATTTGTTAATTAAAGGGAGATAATTAATTCGTTTTATTTGAGCTAATATTTCTGTATATTTTTCTTTATTCTTTAAAAAAAAGTAAATGGTTTACATTTGTAACTTTAAAAGGATAAACTGTAAAAAGTATTTAAAAATTATATAAATATTATATGACTAAAGAATTTATATGTATATTTTTAAGCATTACAATAACTACTCAGTTTGTATGATTACTATGTATCTATGCCATTTAACGATAGCTTTGACATTAATTGTAAAGACTTCAAACGGGTTAAAGGACATCTCGGTAAAACTGAGATAAAAATATTAATATTATTAACGTGTTAGGGCGACAATGAACGGTCAGCAGGGTTGACGGTCCGGTGAACCAGCAATAGGACCAGCCGGCCGCAAACCATATTATTTACCAAATACTGACCCCTACTTTATCGAAAAGTCATTGCGATTCCTATTCCTTATTAGTTGAATAACCCCGTGGAGAACCTATGATCTAAGCCATGTTTTTACACGACGTAATGTGCTACCAGACCTGCCTCACATCTAGGGGCCAAACCTCCTGAAATACTTGCAGTTCAGCCTGGAGCCTCGCAGCTCCAGTGTATATCCGCCACCACGAGGAGGTACTGCATAGGACTTGTTGTGGAAAGGCTATATACTAGCAAGAGAGACCTACTAATTGCACACCTTGTACAGTTACACTGCTAGTAATCGGTGACTGCTAGCATAGTGCTGTCACACTAGACGCGTCACACAGCCATTTAGCAGATTTCGTTTCATTATATAAGAACAAAGGGGACCGCAGTGAGTGAAAAAAGACAGAGGAATCTCCATCTTGAGCATAGTTGGTAAGATCTTTGCAAGAGGCACTATCAAGGCTGCAGGTGCTGGCATCTAGAGTCTATCCAGAGTCTCAGTGCGGTTTCAGGAGCGGCAGATCCACTATAGACATGATCTCCTCCCTTCGACTGCTACAATAGTGGTTCCGCGAGATGAATAAGCTATTATAGGATTTCCTCCAAAACTGCTCTCTTTCATTGCCTGTTTTTTTTTAGAAAACTAGGTGCACAGTGAAGTTTAATCAGAGCCCTTTAAAGTCCGCAGCGGTGTTAAACAAGACTGCGTACTTGCACCCACCTTGTTAGGAATATTCTTCTCATGTCTACTGCACTATGCTTATGGAGACTGCAACGAGATTGTCTACCTTCACACAAGGAGATCTGGAAAGCTCTTCAATCTAAACAGGCTCAAAGCCAAAATCTCAAGCAGTGTTCTCCTAGATGTGGAGATTAATAGTAGAATAGCTAAAGCCATTGGCACTATGGCAAGATTTAAAAAAAAACGAGTCTGGATGAACCCTATACTTACACGCTCCACTAAAGGCTAAGCCACACTATATTCATGAATCACGTTTTGACTGGAATCATGATTCAGCGAATCACTAGAATCTTGTTACAGAGCGAATCAGAAATACATGTTTCACAATCAGCCATGCCACACGTAAAACACGATTCACAGAAAACACAAAGTGTTGAGAGTGACTATTCTTGACGCGCCAATTCTTTTTCTAACTTTTTGAGAATGGACATTTATCATTTTGATGAACTACATGCCATGATTGCGCCTATCTTGCATAAGCAGTCAAGTTGAGGTGATCTCAACAAGAGAAATACTTACACTCTCACTTCGATTTTTGGCTTCAGGTTGTTTTCTCTGTAAGTTGCTCAGAACGCCTGTCGATTTAGTAGCAGCCATTTTTGTTGTATTTTTTTAACTAGGCTAATTATCACATGATATTTTAGCGCTTCCCATTGGCTGACACAGCTTGAATCAATAATCATGTTGCCAAATTTTAGAACATGTTCTAACTCTGTGAAACATTGCGAATCACTGCTGAAGCTGCTTGTGTTGAATCAGTTTCGCGCTATGCCACATTTGAAACGAGGAGAATCAACGTGATTTTTGAATTGATTCGCTGCGAATCACTGATTCTTGAATATAGTGTGGCTTAGGCTTAAGTCACTAGTTTATTGAACATGCGTTCTGAGTACCATGCTGTACGGCAGTGAAACATGGAGCACATATTCCTAGCAGGAGAGAAAATTGAATACATTTCATCTCAGCTGTCTCAGACGCATTTTAGATATAAGATGGCAGGACAGGGTTTCAAACGCAGAGGTACTACGAAGAGCAGAGTGTCAAGACATCCACATTACTCTAACAGACGTCTCAGCCGGCTAGGTCATGTACGCCGAAAGCCACAGGGTCGACTTCCACAGGATATTCTATATGGAACGTTAGCTTCGGGACATATACCTGCTGGACGTCCAAAACTGAGATTTGCGGATGTCTGCAAAAGAGACATGAAACACCTCCAGATTGACCCAAACAGTGGGGAGATCATGGCGCAGGATAGGCCCACCTGGAGGGCAGGAATCAAAGAAGGTTCCAGGCTTGCGGGAGAAAAGCGCGCCAGGAAAAAGACGATGGAGAAAAATGTGGTCCCTCTCCGCTACATTCAACTGCAGCAAGTGTGACCGTGCCTGTACGTCCAGGATTGGCCTGTTTAGCCACATGAGGGCCTGCAAGGGAAATGGATCGTCTCTCGAGACGTAAATGCCGACGAATGTGCTGAACAATCGCTCCACCGTACATGTTGTTGCTGGTAATGTTAGCAATACTAGTAAGGCATACCTGACAGCCGGATAAAACTTTGTAAAAGATAACAAGTCGATGAAATCTTGGCTACTTTGTATCCTCGCGTTTTCCAAAATTCAAACAAACTATAGGCTTCACTATCAAAATTGTCAATGTGGTATACCTGATTAATCCCTAACGATAATGAGATCGATATGACAATGGAAGGAGTCACAGTTGTTACAATTCATTATAAATGTTTTTATTATTAGTATTTTTGTCTATTTTAGTCAAAAAAATTTTTTTATCTCTCAATTTAGGGGGGGGGGCACTTTTCCAGGGGGGGGGGGGCAAGTGCCCCCCTTGCCCCCCCCCCTGCGGGCGCCCATGATTCGGATCCGCTCGAAGTATAGATTTAGGGTTAGATGTTTCCAAAACCCGTCCTTTGTTCCTATTCTATGTTAGTTGTATGTTGTGTGTTAGTTATATGTTGTGTGTTAGTTATATATTGTATGTTAGCTGTATGTTGTATGTTATATATTGTATGTTAGTTGTATGTTGTATGTTATATATTGTATGTTAGTTGTGTCACAGTTTTGCAAGTAACTGACTACTAGCACATAGATAGATTATAGCGTAAGAAGTAGTGTAGAACTAGAACCATAAGTTAGCGTAGAGTTAGATTAGATAGGATGAGAGTGGTCTGACGCGTTATCTTCTCCTTCTCTCATGCCACCCCCTTTCTTCACCTGTTCCTTAACCTTTCACTACACTCCTCTAAATTCCCAATTCAGAGTTTGCTAATTAAATACGATCAAATTGGTACAAACCGTGAATGAATGATGTATACGTGTGTGAATTCTTAATGTATATATTTCTATTACATTTCCAACTATTTATTCATGCTGTCTGTATTAATGTGCTTGTATAGTAAATATTCATTCATGTTGTTATTTCAACCTGTTGTGTGTAGCCATTACGCTATAAAACTCCCTTGTTCACACACCCTACCCACCCCCGCTAAACCCCCCTCCTGACCCCCCATTCTCCTATCACCCAAGGGCGGCGACTCGTTAGCTAACCTTTGAGACGGTCAATGTTTTCGCATCTACTTAATATTTCTCGTCCGAAACACCCCCCCCCCCCCCACTTGGGATGACCACGTTAATTCTATCAAAGGGAGATAATTCCCTCCACTCAGCATGACGTATGTATCAATCGTCTTTTATCTAGACTACCCCCACCCACTTCGACTCCCCCCCCCGTCTCCCTTGTTCACCCCCGCTGAGTGCGGGCGGCAATAATTAATTCATCTACACCCTACCCGCAGTTTTGGCGGTATAATTGTTCACCCACCCCCAACTCCATTTTTGGCTCCAATAAGCCTTTTTCCTTTCTGTAAATATTGAGCTGACCAATGGGAAATATCTGTAATTCTAAATTAATGTAATCACCCAACCAAATTGAGGAGCGGTCACGTGACTGGTCTCACGAGACGCCCGCTCAACTCTTGTAGAGTCAGTCGGATGTTGGCAGTTCACCGATACACTGTACTTTTAATCAGTTCTGGCCAGCTCATGGAGATAAACGCATCGCCTTAGCTTAACTCCCAACCTGTAACTTGGATTTATAGATAGTAGCCAGCAAATAGTAATTTCGTTAGTATAGTTGTGTAACCTAAAAGTGGATTCCACAACATCACCGTGTACTAATGTTATACATTCTGAGCAAATTCATATGTTCAAGTAGTATATCGCCTCACATGTTATATATATATATATTGTTACGAATATCGGTCATAGATGAATGACGTAATAAGGCATTGACCTATTAACAAGTGCGTATTAGAGTCCAAGATTTGACCTTTATGCCCTGAGGGCAGTTTAAATAAAATAATTCGTTCAACCCCGTGGAAATCGGAGGATAATTCTGGATCACAGTATTCTAGAGAGCAAGAGGTTAAAATGCGTATTAAGACCCTGTAGAATCTTCGATGATAGTTTTCTTTGTAAAGTCCCCACCTCCTTAAAGTTAGTTCAGTTTGAAAGTTTGTAGAGTGAAGTCGCTATATTGATACTTGTATATTATATGCCATTTAATGAAATACTTATGTTGCCATCAGTTGATGCATTTATTGATCATTTAAATTGAGTATACAATTTAAATAAAATTGTTTATTCAACAACTGGAGTTGTTTGATCTATCATTGTTGAGAAAGGTGTTGAAGATAATTATCACGAATATAACTACA
Organism: Anisus vortex; assembly: GCA_949126835.1. NCBI lineage: Eukaryota > Metazoa > Mollusca > Gastropoda > Planorbidae > Anisus > Anisus vortex. The sequence goes on from OX421504.1 coordinate 37,057,991, forward strand.
TTACTGCATAGACCTATGAGTCAAGGAACCCCTAGCTTGGGCTACAGGTTAGCAGAATCTAGAGACTTCTAATAAAGATAAAACTATATTCGTTGAATCCGATTTAACGAGTCGTAATAATAGTCATCATAGAGACAGTCCATAACAATATATATCGGTCTAGCCAGTACTCGTATTTTTCCACCAGTATAAGTTGTGTAACCTAACGTTGGATTTCATAACACTCGCATATACTAGTGTCAGCATTACTGTATAAATTCATATGTATATCTCATCATTGGGTATTCGAACGTAAATAAACACATGAACTGTAACCAGTGATTTGCTTGATTATCTTGGAACTGTCTGTTTGTGTACGTCATAACATCTCAGCGAGCCAGGAGAGGATTAATAATTGTTCCAGGACGATTGCAGCATCGGTACCTCATACCCCACGACAACCAGTCACCATTAACCATTAACCCCTCTGTCACGATTCTGGATTAAACCGTGACTCGTAGCACTCATAGATAGACTATAGCATAGATAGCAGTGTATAACTAGAAACTTAGATTAGCTTAAGTTTAGCTAGAATAGAGAGAAGGTTAGTCTGACGTCACTATCTTCTCCCTCCCTTACGCAATTACATCTCCCCATCACTCTTTCTCACCTGTTTCTCTATCCGTCACTATACTCTTGTACTACGCCCAAATTCAGAGTCTACTGACTAATACGATTCAACTTGGTACTACATCTTGGTTGAATGGGTACGAATGTGTTAGTTAGAATGTATATATTTATCCTATGCTATATTAATGTATTCATATCATGTCTTAATGTATTTATATCTTGTGCTATTTTAACGCATGTGAGCGAGTCATTATTCGATCCCTCACTCGCCCCCTCCTCTTCGCGTCCCCGCCACCCCCACCCCCTTTATATCCCCTCAGCTTAGCGGCACGTTATGCAATTGCTTTGAGACGGTCGTTCTCTGAGCGGTTGACTAAATTCCCCCACTCAGCAGTTCGCACACACGTAACTAATTCTCGCCCGAAACCCCCCCCCCCAGCCACTTGAGTTAACTACTTAAGATTCTACCAAAGGGAGATAAACTCCCCCACTCAGCAGGACGTCTGTATAAATTGTCTTTCATCTAGACCTCTCTCCCCCCCCCTTTTCGCCCTCGCAACCCCGACCCCCAATCCATTTTTGGCTCCAATAAGCTTTTCTTATGCAAATGTATATTTAATCTAGCCAATGAGAATAGGATGTAATTAAATGTAAGCCAACCAAATTAACTTTGGGTCAGGTGACTAGTGTCCACGAAAAAGCCCGCCCAACTAAACTAAAGCAGATCTCTCCCAGCTCCCGAGCTAGATACATCGTTTTGGTCTAGCTCCCAAATTGTTACTCGGACTTGCAGATACTTAGCCAGTAATCGTAATTCCCTCATTATAGTTACGTAGCCTAACCTTGGATTCCGTAACAACACAGTATATTGAGTGTTAGACGTTCCTGTGCATATATCTCAAGCATTAGATCTCTCCCAGCTCCCGAGCTAGATACATCGTTTTGGTCTAGCTCCCAAATTGTTACTCGGACTTGCAGATACTTAGCCAGTAATCGTAATTCCCTCATTATAGTTACGTAGCCTAACCTTGGATTCCGTAACAACACAGTATATTGAGTGTTAGACGTTCCTGTGCATATATCTCAAGCATTGTATCTCCCCTGCATGTTAGTATGTGTATCTCATCATTGGATATTGAATTTGAATCATAAATAAACACCTGAAACGTAACCAGAGACTTGCTTGCCTAACTTAGAACTGTCTGTCTGTGTGTGTTTAATAACATCTAAGCGAGCCAGTAGAGAACAAATAAATATTCCAGGTCAACTACAGCATCGGCACCTCATATCTCTAAGACAACCAGCCATTATTACCCCCCTCTCAATTGCCACATCGTGACACCCTCGACAACCAGCCGCCATCAACCCCACTCAACAATCACCCCACACCCCTCTCAGTGTCAACATTGTGACGAATTGGTCTCCCGCCTGGGAACATCGTGAAAAGTTATATGTTGTATGTTATATATTGTATTTTAGTTGTATGCTGTATGTTATATATTGTATGTTAGTTGTATGTTGTATGTTATATATTGTATTTTGTTGTATGTTGTATGTTGTATGTTAGTTGTATGTTGTATGTTATATATTGTATGTTAGTTGTATGTTGTATGTTATATATTGTATGTTAGTTGTATGTTTTTTGTTATATATTGTATGTTAGTTGTATGTTGTATGTTATATATTGTATGTTAGTTGTATGTTGTATCTTGTATAATAGTTGTATGTTAATGTATGTTGTATGTTATATATTGTATGTTAGTTGTAAGTTGTATGTTATATATTGCATGTTAGTTGTACGTTGTATGTTATATATTGTATGTTAGTTGTATGTTGTATGTTATATATTGTATGTTTATGTATGTTGTATGTTATATATTGTATGTTAGTTGTAAGTTGTATGTTCTATATTGTATGTTAGTTGTACGTTGTATGTTATATATTTTATGTTAGTTGTATGTTGTATGTTATATATTGTATGTTAGTTGTATGTTGTATGTTATATATTGTATGTTAGTTGTATGTTGTATGTTATATATTGTATGTTAGTTGTATGTTTTTTGTTATATATTGTATGTTAGTTGTAAGTTGTATGTTATATATTGTATGTTAGTTGTACGTTGTATGTTATATAGTGTATGTTAGTTGTATGTTGTATGTTATATATAGTATGTTAGTTGTATGTTGTATGTTATATATTGTGTGTTAGTTGTATGTTGTATGTTATATATTGTGTGTTAGTTGTATGATGGATGTTATATATTATATGTTTATGTATGTTGTATGTTATATATAGTATGTTAGTTGTAAGTTGTATGTTATATATTGTATGCTAGTTGTACGTTGTATGTTATATATAGTATGTTAGTTGTATGTTGTATGTTATATATTGTATGTTAGTTGTATGTGGTATGTTATATATTGTATGTTAGTTGTATGTTGTATGTTACATATTGTAGGTTAGTTGTATGTTTTTTGTTATATATTGTATGTTACTTGTATGTTGTATGTTATATATTGTATGTTAGTTGAATTTTGTATGTAGTATGTTAGTTGTATGTTGTATGTTATATATTGTGTTTTAGTTGTATGTTGTATGTTATATATTGTATGTTAATATATGTTGTATGTTATATATTGTATGTTAGTTGTAAGTTGTATGTTATAAATTGTATGTTAGTTGTATGTTGTATGTTAGTTGTAAGTTGTATGTTATATATTGTATGTTAGTTGTAAGTTGTATGTTATATATTGTATGTTAGTTGTATGTTGTATGTTAGATATAGTATGTTAGTTGTATATTGTATGTTAGTTGTATGTTGTATGTTAGTTGTAAGTTGTATGTTATATATTGTATGTTAGTTGTATGTTGTATGTTATATATTGTATGTTAGTTGTTTGTTGCATGTTTTATATTGTATGTTAGTTGTATATTGTATGTTATATATTGTATGATAGTTGTATGTTGTATGTTGTATGTTGCAAGTTAGTTGTATTTTGTTTGTTAGCTGTATGTTGTAAATTAGTTGTATGTCATATATTGTATGTTAGTTGTATGTTGTATGTTAATTGTTAGTTGTATGTTCTAAGTTATATATTGTATGTTAGTTGTATGTTGTATGTTGTATGTTAGTTGTATGTTGTATGTTAGTTGTAAGTTATATATTGTATATTAGTTGTATGTTGTATGTTAGTTGTATGTTGTAAGTTAGTTGTATGTTATATATTGTATGTTAATTGTATGTTTTATGTTGTATGTTAGTTGTCTGTACTTTGAACTGACTTTACCAACTGGATTAGAGGTATTGTAACAATCGTCTGCTTTTAGTGAACAAGTCAATACTTGTATATATAAAAGAGGCATTCAGACGTACAATAAATGTAGCTCTGATCATCCTCCATAACTGTTCCCTTACCCAGATAGTAATAAGTTATTAATAATTCGGGCAGAACTAAGAAGAAGTCTAGATGAGCATCAGGTGGTTTGTGGACAGAGAAGTTGAAATTAAAATACAACAGTGCCAATGGTAGCCATTAATCCACGGACTTGAAGAGTTGATGGTTGAACAAGATCGAACAAGCTTTTAGATCGATGAAGCAGAACATGAAGTCATCCTAAATCTTATTTAATATCTGTCTACTATAGTTTACACATTTAACACAGAGACAGAAAAGAATGTCGAATTTTATTGAATAGATGAAAAGATAAAAACAGTATAGATTGTAGATCTATAAGATGTACGCTATTTCTTACGTCGGCACGGTGGCCTAGCGGTAGCGCGTTCGGCTGGCGTACTGACGTTTCTTGCTTCGAATCCTGGTGAATGCTAGGATTTGTTCCTGGGCCTGAAACTTCAAGACATTTTAAGTTTTTCTAATTATTTTTATATAAGTATCTCTCCGAGTGGTATTCGAGCATTGGAAGGGGTTGCCTGAATAAAACAGGAGAACCAGTAACTTAACATGATTTGGAACATTAATAAAAATCCAAGACTAGACTCGAACCACAGATGAGCGTAGAACGCATTCATCTTCTTTATAGAAGTAGCGTCTGTAGTATATAAGATACGATAAGACTAATATTTATATTGTACATTTTTTTTTCATTTTATGGTATTTGTTCGTAAGGCTTATGTGTACAACAATGTGTAGGCTATTTAATATAACAATTATAAGGCTTATGTGTACAACAATGTGTAGACTATTTAATATAACAATTATAAGGGTAATTCTTATAAACACGTATAGGCCTATGTGCATTTGTTTTTTGTTTTTTTGTTTTTAATGTATACTTAAATGTTACACTGAGCAACTTGGGATAGTTAAGCTAGTAAGTAAAGTACCCTTCGGACCAATATGATCCTAGGGCTGATGAAGCAGCGTTTACCAGTTTCTGTGGCCACGGCATACTAGGGGATGTGTGGCCAGCACAATGCCAAGCCGCCTTTACTTTACCCCAACTAATGTCAGGTACCCATTAGAGCTGGGTTATTAAGCTAGTATATATACACAATTTTTTTAAGATAGAAAAAAAGAATCGTCCCTAGGTGGGCTCGAACCACCAACCTTTCGTTTAACAGCTAAAGGCGCTAACCGATTGCGCCACAGAGACGGTTAAGGTTATTGAAAAAAAAAGCCAGAGAATTTCGTGGTTTATGGACCATCATATTTTTTCTCCTCTACGAAGCTGAATAGTGATAGATCTATATTTTTTAATACAAATATATTAAATCGTCTTCGTCGACATCGTATGTCTCAAGAGACGATTGTGTAGCTTACAATGTAAGATAAGATAAGATGGGTGACGTATCCAACTGCACCACCAAGAATGGCTGTGTAGGCCAACCCGGGAGTGGCAATCCCTATCTAATCTTATACATTACAGACGCTCCTTCTATAAAGAAGATTATTGCGTCCTACGCTCATCCGTGTTGCGAGTCTAGTCTTGCATTTTTATTAATGTTTTAAATAATGTTAGGTTACTGGTTTTCCTGGTCTGTTCAGGCAACCCATTCCATGCCCGAATGCCACTCGGGAAGAAAGAGTACTTATATGCATTTGTTCTCGCCTAAGGGACAAGGAAAGTGTTTTTGTCTTTATGTTTATCTGAGCTTTGCAACAGGTTGTTATTGGGTTGTATTTCTAAATTAGAGTTTAATGCCTTGTGTATTATTACTATTTTACTCTTTGCCCTTCTGTCTTCTTGTGTTTCTAGGTTTAGTGATTTGACTAATGATGTTAGGCATCCCTGCCGCATTTAAAGGCTGATGGCTGTTGTAGCTGGTATTTCTGCCTCTCTTTTCAGTCTCATTACACACAGTTTCTGCGCACGATGTGCCACGCCTAACTTCGAGCCTCCGGGTTGGACGGTCAGAGCTTAACATTCCCATGTGTCGGGGTCAATGGAGCTCTGAATGCATATGTCATTGAAATATATTAAATACAAGGTAAACATTTGCCGCCATTGCCTGGGGCAAAATTTAATAGGCCTTTATAAGCTACATATAAAAATGTATAATCTGCAATGAACAGAAAGCTATAAATATAATAATTAACACACAAAAATTGTTTTACCGAAGACATTTAGGAAAGTAATTTAAAATAAATATTGTAATCGGGTTAGAAATAGGTAGGCCCAAGTCTTTTTATTAAATAAAAAGCAAATAATTGCCCGGTGTTGCCCGTGGATTTACAATCTTTAACAAAAATAATACTTAGGCCCTAGGCGATTAGGACTAAGTGAAATAAACACATTTTTAGAAAGTAAAAAAAAAGGTATACACTAACTGGAGAATTGAACCCGCATAGATCGCATGGCTGTTTCGATACGTTATCCACTTAGATAGCGAGGGCACATGAGCTAAGTCAAATTGCAAAGGTAAAATATGAGGCAATAAGGTCACGTGACTTTAAGAGCTTTATATATATATATATAAAGATTTAGACCCTAAGTAACGTTAAGAGTCAAAGTAAGATAATACAATGTAATGTTGACCTTTACTTACTTACTTACTTACGCCTACTACCCCTCTCGGGGCATAGGCCACCAACAAGGGCTCTCCAGCCATCCCGGTCCCGAGCGAGTCTTTCCAACTGTCCCCATGAATGGCCTGTTCTCTTGGGTATAACTCATTTGAGCTGCCCCGGTCACTTGCCAACTCGCGTTGGGGCATTGACCGAAAAATCCACGTCCAACGTGAACTGTCAGTTTCCAGTCTCCATCTCGGATGGAGGAGAACCACGCGGTTCTGAAGTCTCAGGAAGTGGGACCGCTCACATGAGGGTAGAGGTATTGGCTTGTGACCCTTCTAGGGCAGGACTGCCATTGCAGGGGCCCAAGGTGCACACTATCTCTGACCGTACGGGAAAAGCAAAGCCTGGGAATGGTGGAAACCCGGGCGCTGTTGTTGCCAAGCAGCAGTCGAAAGTCACCCTCTGCCAAGCGGAGCACAGATCCGACAAGCCCCACCTAGGAGCTTCGTGTAGCCGGACTGGAGAGGCCCGTTCGCGGGATTCCCGGGTGAAAAGGCAAGACACGATAGGACTCTGTTCCCAGGATAAGCAGAAAAGCAGCTGCCAGTTGCCAGCCAGGAAATGTAGCCGCTCTAGACGGGAGCATTCCTGGAAGACTGGAGGCCAAAGCGGCCTACGAACTGGCAGTAAAACCAGGGCTGGTGGTACCCTGTGTCCCGGTGTACATGACATACATCCGGGGAATCCCACCTTGGGTGGTCAGGTCAGTCACAATAAGACCGCGTTCTGCCAATCCCCGACGGTGACTCTTGCGACTAGTGATACGGCGCACAGATCCAATAAGCCCTTAGGGGTTTCGTGTTCCCGGTTTAGGGGTGCTCGTGCGCGGGTATCCCGAGCTGAGAGGCGTAACACGATAGGACTCTGCTCCCAGCGAAAGCGGAGGAAGCCCGACGGTAGACGTGACCTAGGCAAAGGCTCGCACCAAAAGAGCGCCCAGCTCCGGGTGATGCACCTGAACGTGTTCGGCCTGATCCCCAAGTCTCTAGAGATCCTAAAACTCTTGCATGAGTATGATATTGACGTGGCAATGTTCCAGGAGTGCAAAATTGGTAAGAAGAGGGTGGCATCCTTTTCGGGATATACGATCTTCCGATGCACCTGCTGCTTGGGAGGCAGTGGAGGGTTGGCAACCCTTGTCCGAAGTTCACTACAAGCTCGAGTGGTGAACCGCAGAACGGGCAGTTGCAAGACCGATATCCTTACCCTGGAGGTGTTGAAGAATGGAAAGGCTTACACCCTGACCAACGTCTACAACCCTCCGAAGAAGGATTTGGACCTCACCGTGGAGGCACATCTTTCTCGCACTTGTATTGGCGGTGATTTCAATGCGGCATCACCGGCCTGGGGCTATGCTGTCGCCAACAACTCAGGACGACTGGTGGAGGAACTATGCAACAGCACGACGCTGATCCGATTACAGGGTACCGATACCCCAGCTACCTTTTTCCACACGGGAAATGGCAGTGAATCGAGGCCGGATCTCACGCTCGTGAGTGCTGATCTGGCTGCTAGCACCTCTATGGAAGTCTTGGGCGATGTTGGGAGTGATCATTTGCCCGTGTTGGTCACTATCAATATAGGAAAAGCAAGCAGCGAACCTTCCGGGCCCAGGAAGTGGATCTACTCGAAGGCACGATGGGACGAGTACAGAGTGCGCACCGATCGCGCTCTTGAAGAAGTGCTTATCGAGAATGGGCCTATCGACTCAGTGTATGGTACGATGGTTAAAGCCATACTAGGGGTTGCCAGAAAGACGATACCAAGGTCACATGAGAAGCGCAAGTTCAGACCGTTTTGGACAAAAGCCCTAGGAGAGTTGGTCCGCAAAAGGAGGGCTGCTCGCAAGCTCGCGAGCAGGCGGAAGACGGCCGAGAGCCGTCGAGAGTACAACCGTTTAACGGCGGAAGTGAAAGGGGCTATCGCGGAGGCAAAGTTGTCGAAATGGACTGATACATGTGCTGGATTGGACCTTGCGGATAGCCGGCAGGCATGGAACCTAATCAACCACCTTGAGCGAGCTGAGGTAGCTAGCAGAGCACCAGCTTCGTTGGCAAGAGCAGGGGCAGGCCCCATGGTATCGGATACCAAGCGGGCCGAGATGCTCAACCGTCACTTCGTAAGTGTCGGAAAACTGGGTGGAAGAACGAGTGTGTCTGCTGGACTTGATAAAGTCCGAAAGGCAAACGAACGCCACATGACGGGAGAGGGTGAGGCGAGCACATTCACGGTGCCCTTTACTCGGCAAGAACTGGAGTATGTTTTGAGACGGTGCAAAGCGAAGAAGGCCCCAGGGCTGGATGGGATTAGCAACGAGCTGATCACTCACCTTGGGGCTGGTGGCAAGGGCAAACTCTTGGAGCTCGTAAATCGAACATGGTCTGAAGGTGTCCTACCGAAACAGTGGAGAGAGGCCTTGGTGGTACCCATCTTGAAGAGGAGTAAAGACCCGGGTCAGGCCGAAAGCTACCGACCGATTTCCCTAACATCGTGTGTAGGGAAGGTAGCTGAGAGATTAATCAATAGGAGGCTTGTGAGGTTCCTAGAGGATAATGGACTGGTCACCCCCACTCAAGCAGGCTTCCGTAGTGGAAGAAGCTCGATGGACCAGGTGACGCTCTTGGTCCAGAAAATGGCTGACGGGTTTCAGCGGAAAGAGTCTACACTAGCAGTGTTCCTGGATTTTAAACAGGCCTATGACAAGGTCTGGCGGCCGGGGTTGTTGTTGAAGCTACAGAGGCTAGGAATAGCCTCTAACATGTACAATTGGATCAAAGGGTTCTTATCCTGAAGAACAGTTGCAACTCGTTACGGGAAAGCGGTTTCTCGGAAGCGCGTCCTGGAGCAGGGATTGCCCCAGGGCTCAGCACTGTCCTGTACATTGTTCCTGGCTTTTATCAACGACCTGCCGAACTATCTGGGAAGCTCGTCGCTGCTTTTCGCAGACGATCTTGTGGTCTTGTCGACCGGGAGGGAAGCGCGTGCTCTCGAGCGGGCCCTCCAGCAGGATTTGAACGCAGTAGCCTGTTACGCCAAGCTTTGGGGTATGGAAGTAAACTGCCTAAAAACAGTTTATTCGCTCTTTACCCTTGGAATCGATATCCTCAAAGATCCGATCGAGCTGAACATTGACGGCCGCGCTCTGGCATGCGACCAGAAGCCGGTCTATCTCGGAGTGACACTGGACCGAAAGCTAACGATGTATGGCCATGTGAGGTTAGTCCAAGAGAAAGCATCTTCTAAGCTGAACATTGTCAAGAGACTGGCCAGTACTGGCTGGGGTGCGAAGGCGAGTGTGTTGAGGAATCTTTACCTAGGAGCGGTAAGATCCCAGATCGATTACAGCCTCCCGGTGCAAGTCTATGCGTCTGATACTGCTTTGAAGACGTTGGACTCTGTACAAAACCAAGCCCTCAGACTAATATGTGGAACGTTCCGAACCGCCCCGACATCGGCTGTTGAAATCATGGCAAACGTGCCGCCTCTGAATGGGAGAAGGAAAAGGGCCGTTATTACTGCTTACGAGCGGTATAAGCGGTTAGAGGAAAGTTCCCCCCTCAGGATGCTCGTGGATTCCTGGGTGGGAAGAGGCCGGATCTCAATGCAGTCCTTCATGCACCACGCATTGAAGCTCAGCGCAGAGATTGGACTCCCGGTCGACCGCATGCCCATGCGGACGGGAGTGGAACCTCCTCCTCACCTATCCTTCAACCTACCAGAGATACGGACGAACCTGATGGAAGCAGTCGGACCCAGCGCTTGCCTGACTGAGAGGCGCGCAGCTGCTCTAAGGACGGTACGGGCATACTCGGGACTCGTTGAGGCATACACTGATGGGAGCGCGATCAGTGGGACCGAAGCGCGTTCTGGGTATGGTGCTCTTGTGTCGTACCCGAAGGCAGAAGAAAAACGGGCTGAGCTAAGTGGGCCGTGTGGAGCAATCTGCATCTTTGATGCGGAGATGGAAGCCATCAGAATTGCCGTCGAGGCAATTGGGAAAACGTTCGAAGAAACACCATCTGCTCGTGATGATGTGGTTATCTTCACTGATGCACTTTCAGTTCTCCAAGCCATCGACGGCTTGGGGAGTTGGCCCGAACTGCTTGTCCGACTATTAGCTGCTATTTCCGATCTGATCCTCAGGTACGAGTTGAAGGTCATCTTGCAGTGGATTCCAGGTCATGCAGGAGTCCCTGGCAATGAGATAGTGGATGCCTTGGCCAAGAAGGGATCCCTGACACCCACTCCGGAGGGTCCGTCCACCTTCGCGAGTGCCCGCAGATCAATACGTGAGTGGGAGACAAGACAATGGAATAAGAGTTGGGACGAGTCTGACAAGGGTCGAGGTGTGTGGCAGCAACTAAAACGGCCAAATCGAGCTGATCCGTGGTGGAAGCTCCGCAGGAGAGAACAGGCTACGATAGCCCAGTTCCGTACAGGGCACTGCCCTATTGGTGCCTATTTCGGACGATTTAGGCCCAATTTCGATTAGCGGTGCCGACACTGCTTTGAAGCAGAAGAGACGGTCGAGCATTTGCTTTTAGACTGCCCTGCCTTGCAGGAGGAAAGAGTGGATGGGAATGGTCAACAGTTTGCACCATCCCTTTATGGGAACCTGGCTGTGCTACGTAGTACAAGTGTGTTTGTCCTCCGAATCCTAAGAGATTAGTCTCGATTCGATCACTCCGGTGAGTGAGGTTTAAAGTCTTGACGTCTGCATCCAGGTCTCGGCGCCAGCTGTTACGGGGTCGGCCTCTCTTCCTCTTTCCTTGGGGGTTCCACGATAGGGACTGTCTGGTGTTGTTGGATGATGGTTTTCGGAATGTGTGCCCCAACCATCTCCATCTTTTTTACATGATCTCCAGATCGGCTGCCTGTTGCCCTGTGCGACTCCAGAGCTCATCATTACTGATCATGTCTGGCTAGCGTATATGCATAATCCTGCTGAGACATGAGTTTATGAAAGTCTGGATCTTCTTGGTGTTAGTAGCTGTGGTCCTCCAAGACAGACTTCACGTTTGAGTTGAAGATCTTGAACTTTGTTTTCAGGGATATTTCTCTTGAGCTCCAGATATTCTTATGTTGGAGGAAGGCTGTTTTGGCCTTGCCAACTCTTGCCCTTACATCGGCATCGGATCCACCCTTCTTATTGACGATGCTGCCTAGATAGGTGAATTCTTCAATTTCCTCTAGCGCTTCACCATTGAGGGTGATAGGCGATGTGTTTTCTGCGTTGACCTTAAGGAACTTGGTCTTCCCTTTGTGGATGTTGAGGCCAAGGCGAGTGGAGTTTTCCGTCACAATGTTGGTCTTTTCCTGCATCTGTTGCTGAGTATGTGCGAGTAGTGCCAGGTCATCCGCGAAATCTAGATCGTCTAGTTGTGACCATAACGTCCACTGGATGCCATTACGCTTATCCGGTGTTGATGTCTTCATTACCCAGTCTATCGCTAGCAGAAACAGAAATGGCGACAGTAAACAGCCTTGTCTCACTTCCGTCCGTATTTGGAATGCCTCTGTTGGGTGGCCTCTGTGGATCACTCTGCATTTCAATCCTTCATAAGAGTTCTTAATTATAGAGGTAATTTTTGTAGGGACTTCATAGTGTCTTAGCAGCTTCCAAAGTGATTCCCTGTCTACGCTGTCAAATGCCTTTTCATAGTCAATAAAGTTGACATATAGGGGGGAATTTCACTCGAGCGACTGCTCCAGGATGATGCGCAGTGTAGCTATTTGGTCAGTGCAGGATCTATCCTTGCGGAAACCAGCTTGTTGATCTCGCAGCTTCGTATCAACAGCAGCCTGCATTCTGCCAAGCAGAATCCTGTTGAACACCTTTCCTGGGATTGATAGTAGGGTAATTCCTCTATAGTTAGAGCAGGTGCTCAAGTTTCCTTTCTTAGGGAGTTTAATGAGTAGTCCCTCTTTCCACTCTGTTGGGACTTGCTCCTCTTCCCAGATCTTTTGGAAGAGGGGGTGTAAGAGCTCTACTGTAGTCTCCACGTCCGCTTTCAGTGCCTCCGCAGGGATATCATCTGGTCCAGGTGCTTTTCCGCTTTTAAGCTTCTTGATGGCTTGGCGTATTTCTTCCTTTGTAGGTGCATTGCAGTCTATCGGGAGGTCTATGTCTGCCGGCTGGATATCAGGTGGGTCTGGTGGAGCTGGCCTGTTGAGTAGCTCTTCAAAGTATTCCACCCATCTTCTCTTTTGACCTTCGTCATCGATTATCTGCTTTCCTTCTTTATCTTTCACCGGTCTTTCAGGTTTACTAAACTTTCCAGATAACTTCTTGGTGATGGTATACAAGTCTTCCATTTCTGGCTGCTTCCTCCGCTTCTGCAGCTAGAGCATCTGCATAATTCTTTTTGTCGGCTTTGATGCTCTTCTTTACACTATTGTTTGCTTGTGTGTATTGTTCCTGTGCCTTGGCCTTCTCTGCACGTGTCCGGCTGCTGTTTAGTACTGCCTTCATTTCTTTTCTCTGTTCTATTTTCTTCAGGGAGACCGTTGAGATCCATTCCTTGTGGTTGCGTCTCTGTGGGCCCAATACTTCTTGACAAACTGTCTTTATTGTTGTTTCCACTATCCTCCACTCCTTGTCTATTGTTGCTTCCTCTTCATCAATTATTTCTTTACAGGACTTGGAATTTGTTTGCAAGTGCCAGCTTGAATTCCTGGCGTTTGGTTGGGTCTCTAAGAAGTATTGTGTTGAACTTCTTTCGCTGGTTTAATTCTACTGCCCAATTCCTTTTAAGTTTAAGCTTGACACGTGCAACAAGAAGGTGGTGGTCTGAAGCCACGTCCGCTCCTCTTCTAACACGTACATCTTGCAGGGACCTCCGGAACTTCTTGGAAATGCATATATGGTCTATCTGGTTTCCGGTGTGGAGGTCTGGTGAGAGCCAGGTGACTTTGTGTATCTTTCTATGGGGGAAGATGCTACCGCCGATGACAAGGCTGTTTGCAGCACACAGATCTACAAACCTCTCTCCATTGTCACTCATCTCTCCCAGCCCCTCTCGACCCATAACCTCTTCGTATCCAGTATTGTCATCTCCTATTTTAGCGTTAAGGTCTCCAATCAAAATGGTTATGTCTCTGCTAGGAAACCTCTGAATGATGCTCTGCAGCCTACCGTAAAATTCATCTTTCGTACAGTCTTCACTATCGTTAGTAGGGGCATAGCACTGAACGAGATTCATGTTGATCTTTTTCCTCTTTGTTCTGAAAGACGCAGTGATGACTCTTGGACCATGTGCCTCCCAACCAATTAGTGCTCCTTGGGCAGCCTTTGAGAGCATGATAGCCACCCCCTGAGTGTGTGGTCCATTTTCATCCTCGTGCCCTGAATAAAGGAGTAGCTCTCCCGTGGTGAGCCTCTTCTGGCCGGAATTGGTCCATCTGGCTTCGCTGATGCCGAGGATGCTAATCTTGTAATTCCTCATCTCTACCGCCACTTGTGCTGCTTTACCAGCTTCAAACATGGTGCGGACGTTCCATGTTCCGATAGTTAGTGTGGTCCTGGTCGAGATGATGGCCGTCTGCCTGGCAGCTTCCAGTAGCTGGCTTTCACTGCCCGACATCATCGTGCCTCCAACTGGAGGTCCATCCTCTCCCAGTACCGAGTTGTCTGTTAGGATCCTTGTTTGTGTTTTTGTAGCGGTAGTAGTTTGACGGGAAGGGGTTGCTAGCCCCTCGCCCAACCCTCCTCCCTTCTCATCCGGGCCTGGGACCGGCTATGGCGGAGTTATGTTGACCTTTGACCTTTGACATTTATGTCATTTGAAAATATAGGTAAACAATGGTGAATTCAATAATGTGATACTACTAAACAATCCGAAGCCCGTTTAGGCTTACCCAGGGCCGGCTCTAGGGTTTTTGACGCCCTAGGTGAAACCTATTCTGCGCCCTCATTAAAGTGCCTTCGGTGGAGAGAAACTGGGTAGCGTTAGGGCATAGGCATACTTTCCTATTTTCTAAGACATAAAATACCCTTCGCCTTTCATTACCTAGTAATTCGTTGGCCTATGCTAGTAGCGCGCAGTAGTACTAAACTTTAATTTGGTTTAATTGTTTATGTCCCAAATTAAAAAAAAATCCTCATTTATGTGCCCCCCCCCCCCCATTTTGCGTCCCAGGCAGCCGCCTAGGTTGCCTATGTGAACGAGCCGGCCCCGGGCCTAACCTTTCACTGTTAAATTTTTCTTACAATGTAGTCGAGTTATCTAGGGCGGACAATGATTTATAAAGCCACTAGACAGTAAATAGGTTCAAATGTACAGAGTGCTAGTAGCGCTGTTCTTTCGACAAAGTTATTAAGTTATTAATAACATTCAACAAAATGTAAACTTTCGTCGATTTATTTATCTTTATAGGGACTTTCAAGTCTTTTATAGTCTGTAAGTCTTCTCTGGCTCAATGCTGAATGCGGGTAGAACTTTATTAGCTTCGTTATCGACAAAGAGGGTCCATACCTATAATCATACCAGCATCGGCCCGGTTTTGCGATTGTAAGGTTTAGCGGCGACCATATTAGACATAGGGCTTTCCCTAATCGTGTCTTCATGCAATTGCCCAAACGAATTAGGAATCAGTTTGCTTATGGGTTTTTGATTACGATCGACTTTAAAAACAAATTATCACAGATGATAGTTCGGATAAGACGATATTGCTGCAGGACGATAATACTCGGCAGGACGATAATACTAGGTGCGGCATCATAGAGGTAGCATCTTTTTTGAAGTACAAAATTAAGATGGGAACCGAACCCACATTTAGAAGTTCGGGTTCGGTTCGTTGGTAACCATATTTCGAGTTCGGTGTGTTTGGTTCGGGATTGATTCCCATCTCTATTACAAAAGTACATAAAAGTTTATCGATTTTCTCGTTGTTGAAACTTCCACCACATTCTCCAATGTCCTCTTTTTGTCAAAGAATAGGTAACTACCTCATTTTCTAAATCTTCATCTATATCACATAGAAGACAATTATAGGTTTAATTATCACTTACTTACCTGGTGACATATTCTATTCTATAACGTTGACACGTATAACAACAATAGACATTTACTCATCAATAAATCTATGAGAGGTAAATAATTCTCTAAAATTTATTTCAATGATAAAACAGTAATATCAAGCATGTGTGAGTAAATAAAACACATTGATCAATTAATAATAAAAACATAATAAATTATAATCCACATAATATAATAATGAAAGTGAATCACATTAAACAAAAAGTTCAATAACTAAACAGAATAATAAATAATTTGAAATACAAAATGTACAAACCGACTTTATCCAAGCATTATGAGAAATGTAGTTTTCAGAAATAGCTATTATAAACTGAATCTCAGCTATTGGTTAAAGGATTATTAAGCTAGTCTAATCCTAATCCTCTACTGCATAAGTCAGGGGAGAGGTTAGAAGAAGTGAGTGTCACCCATTTTTAAGACAAATGTATGTGAGTGGTTTGTAATGAAAGGCTAGAAAGATCAGTGTCTTTAACAGAATAAGGGGGGAGGCAAAGACGGTGTGTCTAGAGGGGGGGGGGAGTCGACATATCCTTGGCCGGCGCTGAGCGTCCATAATGATGGGGGTGCAGCTTCTGATGTCGCCTTAAGAGGTTGAGTAATACTCGGGAATAGTTTATGAAGTCACGTGAAGGGTGGCTGGACTACGGCCGATGGGAGGGGTGGCTGAAACAAATTGTGGTGCTGGGAGAAGATGTAGGTCATTATGAGTCGTAAGTGGGTTTTCTTGTCAGTAGAACAAACATTGATTGAATGTATCAGAAAAACTAATTGGAGCTTACATTAAAATAGAAAATTATTGTAATAAACATAATTACATGATAATGATATTATTATTCACTCTCATGACTTCCTACAATATTTTCTTGTGTCTGGCCTCCAACCGCCCTTAAATGAGCATTGGTATTTTATGCATTGCTTCATCCTTCAATATATCAACATTGTTATCGACTAATACTATGATGACTATTATTACGACTCGTTAAATCGGATTCAATGAATAGCTGTATCTTTATTAGAAGTCTATAGATTCTGCTAATCTGTAGTCTAAGCTAGGGGTTCCTTGACTAACAGGTCTATGCAGTAATGTAGTTATATTCGCGATAATTATCTTCAACACCTTTCTCAACAATAATAGATCAAACAACTCCAGTTGTTGAATAA
This sequence comes from Anisus vortex, assembly GCA_949126835.1. Taxonomy (NCBI): domain Eukaryota; kingdom Metazoa; phylum Mollusca; class Gastropoda; family Planorbidae; genus Anisus; species Anisus vortex. The sequence goes on from OX421504.1 coordinate 37,074,832, forward strand.
ACAATTTTATTTCAATTGTAGACTCAAGATAAACTATAAGTAAATGCATCAACAGATGGCGAACATAAGAGTTTTATAAAATTTCATAAAATATACAAGTATCAGCATAGCGACTTCTCTCTACAAACTTTCAAACTGAACTAACTCTAAGGAGGTAGGAACTATATAAAGAAAACTATTATCGAAGATACTACAGGGTCCTAATACGCATTTCAATTTCACTGCTCTATAGGATACTGAGATCCAGACTATTACCTTCAATTTCCACGGGGTTAAACGAATTATTTTATTTAAACTGCCCTCAGAGCATAAAGGTCAAACCTTGGCCTCTCTCAATATCTAATACGCACTGGTTAAGAGGTCAATGCCTTAGTACGTCATTCATCTATGACCGACATTCGTAACAACATATTTGAGAAATATTGCAATCGAGGTGTTAAAAGTTACTTTAAGTATTGGTTTAACTATCGTTGTTTTAAATTATATATTGATTAGTTTATAATGTTTAAAATGAATGTATTAAATAAACTGTATAGTGCAGGTAGAGTATAAATAATTGGATTCAATGCAGAGTTTATTGGTAAAACAAATACAGCAATCCAGGCGTAAACATCACGGTTAAATAGATGACCATATACTGAAAGAATACCAAGTATTCCAACAGGAAACCAGCAACAAAAATCTGTCAAAGCAACAAAAGCCAGTTTTTGGGCCACTGTCCTTTCTTTTGAACTCCTTTGGCGGTTCTGATTTACGAGTGCATTCGACCTGTTGGTTTTTATTAAATTTATAAATATCATCAACTGACCAACGACTATTAACAAAAACAACAGAAAATTTAGACCAACGAAAACAATAAAAGAAAATATCCATCCTTTATATTGTGTAGAACTAAATGGTAGAGCCAGACACAAACCATTAGATGAATAAATTTTCCAGTCTGATACTATAACAGGAACTAAGGCCAATACAAAACTCACCAGCCAAACTAATGTAAATGATACAAGTTTAGTAGTTTCAGAAAATCTATGTTCACCAAATGGGTAAGTGATTTTCAAGAAGCGATCTAGAGTTATTAAACAAATGAAGAATGTGGAGGACTCACTTGAAAGCGTTGAAAGAATTCCCAAAACTTGACAGATAAAACCATTTCTCCAAGCAAAGTCTTCTAATACATAAACGTCTTTAAAGTAAACATCTACAATTGCAATGATAATTAAGTAAACTCCCATAATTGAATCAGAAACTGCCAAGCCTGTTATAAAAAGTCCATAAGCTTGTTTGAATATTTCTCTGTTCCAACCAATTCTATAAATCAATACAGAACCGTTTCCAACTAAAGTTAAGATTCCAATACTCCAGATGATGATTCTTTTAAATGTGTCACCAACTAGGTGTTTACATGAAGAGATGATGTCAAGAGGTGCAAAACATTTGTCAACGTCAATATTAGGATTTAAAATTTGTGGACAACACATTACATAGTCGCTAGCCCTTAATTCAAAATGAATGGTTAACCCTCTAAAAAAATTTTTTTCAAGATATTGAGTGGAAAACCCTTGAATATACAAAGTGTCAAGTTTAAAGTTATTGGGAATCCCCAGACTTTTAAATTTATTAATTGATGTAAAACTTAGATTTAAATGAGTTAAATGCGTCAAGCTATAAAAGGCGCTAGGCCTCAATGCAGATATATTTGTATATGACAAGTCAATAATTTCTAACAGCTTAGGGAATGTAAAATTCTCATTTATTATGAGATTTTCATTGTGTGAAAGATTTAAGTATTTCAATTTACTGAATGATTCTATGGATTTGAAATTATTACAATGAGATAGAAAATTATTACTAAGATCTAAAATTGTAAGCTCTTCAAAATCCCAGTGTTGAAACTCTTGATCAAAATTTAAAATTTCACATTTGCTTCCGTAAAACGCGACAAAATATATTAAAGGAATAATTTTGTTTAATTCCACATCGTAATCAAACCTATAAGCATTTAATTGTTTAAAAAGTAGCAGACTGATGATATAATATGTTACGTTCAGTACCGTGTCTATCCTATTTCTTTCTCTATTCTCTGTTATACTTGACACACAAATATAGTTCTGTGGACAGACATTCTTGCAATTAAATCTGCTTTCATTCATTCTTGGATAAAAAGATTTGAAGGTTATGGAATCAATGCACAAGTCTCTTACTACAAAGCTAATGTTTGCTACAACGTAATCTGCGCCATGGTCATCCCTTCTCTCATCTTCACTTAAATCACAACCATAATTATTATTAGGATCCCGATTCGCATAAGGAAAAACACAGTAGGAATCTATGCATTTAAAAAATGGTTCTGGACAAGTGAAATTTTCACAGTTGAGTAAATTAGAATTATCACTACATTGGCCTTTTAGATCTTTAATACATTTATAAAAATGTTGGTCTTCATTTGTTCTACATTTAAAATATTCCAGATCGAGATTTAAATTGACAACATGTGCTGAACATTGACCTTTAACCTGAAGGACTTCTCTTTGGTCTAAACAATAAATTGTAACATTTGTATTGGAATTGATGTCAACAGTGTCATTTGTTACTTTTGATTGACATTCAGTATAATTGTCACATTTAGAAATGTCAATGGTTTTAAATGTATAAAAATTGTCTAGTCCTTTTAATAGACTGCTAATATAAATCTTCATATCGGCATTCGTTTCATTTCTGACATTATGGGTTAAACCTTTACCGCAAAGATAACTTTCTAATAAATTTTTGAAAGTATGGTTCTTCCCGCTGCATTGTTCATACGTAAGATTTGATAATAGTGTAATGTCGTTTGATAAGAAGTGTGTGAACGAGTCACCATCCACAACCCACATGTCGACAGATGACCTTTGTGATTGATTAGATGACCAGGTCTGGGTTTTCTTGGCTGTAGTGTCTCTACAAACCGCCAACGTGTTTGGTAATTTTGCATCGCAGTCTATTTTTTCTAAATACCTTCCATTATTGTAGAACTCGTCTGCAAACGATCGAGCATTTTTCAAGCCAGTCAAATTCAAAAACAAGCATCTTTCCGAATCTTCAAAGTTAAAAGGTATGAAGAATGTGTAGGGCTTCCCTGAGGTCCATACAAGACTGAGGGCGTCAGTGTTACCTCCACGAGTAATACTACTTCCAAGATAAATATTGACTTCATGATTACTTTGGTTAGCAACATAGAGATTCATGATCATTTTGAAAAACTGAATAACCTCGTCATACGTTTCAAATTCAATGACGTCGCTGCTATGATGTGACCTGCAATAACATATTGCGTCCAGCTCATTTAAATCTTGCAATTGTCTGGCTATATAAAACGTTGAGTCAAAATATTTTCCACCCGAGTATGTAAAATTAAAAACTTCGTCAACAAATCCACAAATGAGAGGGAAGATGTCATCCATGTTTAAATCTTTAAAAGACGGTGTATAGTAGACATAGTCCAGTGGAATCTTCTTCTTAGGAGATTGTATTATAAAAAATCGCTTAATATCAATGTTCTCCTGTAGTTCACATTCGATCGTGCTGTTGATAAACTTCTCCTCTTCTTCGGTTATGTTATAAATAAATATTACGCTAAAATCAAATTCACAGATTCCTGTATTATATCTCGCCCATACGTTAGTGAGATTCATGACGCTAGAAATAGATAACAGCCCATTACACTCAACGTCAGAGATTGAGTCAAGATTCACTTCCCAAATACTCTCGTTTCCAGCACTAAAATCTAATAAAAAATTGTCGCCTTTTGTGTGCTTTTTGAAATACTTCGTTGCCACCGTCGTAAAATGTACTTGTTCTTTAAATTCATTTTCACAATCGAAAACGTAGAAGTGACTTTTCCATTTCGTGTTGCACCTTTCTAAAGGGAATAACTTGGCAGGATCTGTGGAGATAAAAAAAAATTATTCAGGAGAATTAGACTACTGTTGGAAGAGATTTTTTTAGTTGAAGTCTGTTCTGCAATATCAACAGTATGCGAAGCTTGATATACACTGAAACAAAATGCAAAACATGTTGTAAGTTATTGCACACAAATTAATACTGCTTTGTAGCCTTAAGTTACTTTAGTACAAAAACTTCGCCTTATCGCTGGGGGTCAAGGTCAGCGAAAAAAGTAAAGAACATAGGCTGCCCCCGAGAAACTCAAACTACAGTAACATAATATCATTTAAAACATTAATAAAAATGCAAGTCTAGACTCGGACCTACTTATTATTGTAGTACGCAATAATCTTCTTTATAGAAGGAGCGTCTGTAATATATAAGATAAGATAAGAATGATTCTAGGTAATATTAAGTAACATTAAAGACAGTGTTATTGGCTGCGCACGGAAAAAACCACACTAAGGCTCTAAAAATAGAGCAAGCGGTCCATCTCACTATAGTCTTTGATAATATATATCTTTAGGTAGGCTGTTTCTTAGATAATTTATCCCACCATTCACTATATTATGTCATCCTATCTTAAACAGTTCTAAATATAAATCACTAAACCTAAAAACACTAGAGGACAGATGGGCAAAGAGTAAAGTAGTAATAATACATAAGGCATTAAACTCTAATTTAGAAATACAACCCAATAACAACCTGTTGCAATGCTCAGTTAAACATAAGGACAAAAACACTTTCCTTGTCCTTTTTTCAAGAACAAATCCACATAAGTACTTTTTCTTCCCGAGTGGCATTCTTGCATGGAATGGGTTGCCTGAACAAACCAGGAAAACCAGGATTTTACATCACTTAAAACATTAATAAAACTGCAAGACTACTCGGACCACGGATGAGTGTAGGACGCAATAATCTTCATTATAGAAGGAGCGTATGTTATATATAAGATATATCAGATAAAATCAAAGATATAATTAAGATAGTATTACGTTCCAATATTGAGATGTATGGAGATCGGCACTTGTGAAGAGGCGTGTTTATGGTCAATATTTCTTCTGTAAATAGATTTTTATTTGTCATATTTGAACTTTTCAATAACTCTCGCCGTTTCACTGTTCCAATAATTATTTCAAGCATTTTAATGTGAAATAGCCTTTACATCCTCTTTCCTCGGCAAACAATGGAATATTTATACTTTAAATAGCTAATGAAAAAACATTTAAAAGAGTAGTCAAAATATTGTATTTCTCCCTTAACTATTTTTTTCTCAATTTTTTATTGTGTTACGCGTTTGATTTATTGCCTATGTTTGAAAATGAGCTGTTTGAAAAAAATATGCAAACCTAACATTAACAACGTTGTTATAAGCACAATATGCCTTAAATACTCAATAGTGGCATGGCCAAACTCACCTTTCCCTAGATTTATTGTCAAACTCGCCCGATACAATTTTTTAAATAAAAGACTTATCTGCTCTATATGGGTATCAAAATCACTGCTATAAATGACTATGTCATCAAGATAAGCATTACACCCTGGTATGTCCTGTATGATACAATTTATCAATCTCTGAAAAGTTGCTGGTGCGTTTTTCAACCAAAGGGCATCACCTTATATTTAAATAATCCATCAGTGGGTCACAAACGCAGATATCTCCTGTGCCTTAGGAGTCAAAGGTACCTGCCAATAACCTGACAGTAGGTCGATTTTTTTCACAAAACATGAGTCCTCTATTATATCTATAAGGTCTGATATTCTAGGAATAGGATATGAGTCAGTTTTTGTCACGGCATTGACTCTAAGGAAGTCTGTACAGAAACGTAAATGTAGAATAAAATTAAAGTTTGTCACCATCAAGCGATCTAAGGGTAACAAGTTTAACATGGGGTTGCGCTACAAGTTTTTTTTTTAACCAGAATTGTTTTTAGTAATAAAATAAACAATACAATAATAGTTTTGGGTTATTTACTTTGTTAAATTGTCATTGTAATAGTGTTATTATTAAATCTTATTCAATGTGTCAGCTTGCCCCATAATGTGTATCATCTTGCCCCTGCACGGGGCAAGTTGATACAAATTATTTTACATTCCTTTTAGAGCTATATTTATTTTAAATATATTCAAATGAATAAAATATGTTGATAAAAAGGTGCAGGATACCTAAGGGAACAAATAAAAGTATTTATATCCACTCTAAATATAATGGTTTGCAATTAATGTAAATAAATGTAAAATGTGTATCAACGTGCCCCCCCCCCCCCCCCCCAATCTCCCCTATTTCTTTAATGCCTTTCGCAAATCAAATTGACGTCAAAACTCCGTGAAATCTCGGCCAAACCACGAGGTGAATTCACCTAAAGCAAAGTGAATTATTCTTCACAATACGCCAAATGTTCTTATAATAGAAAATGTAGATTAAAATTAAAGTTTGTCACCGTCAAGCGGTATAGGTGGTAACAAGTTTGTTGAGAAGAGAGAAAATTTAAAATGAGTTCCGGCCCTTTGCATGAAACATTTTTTTAAACGTTTCTATACTTATTCTTATAATAGTCAATTTTAAAAGTTCCTTATTAATATGTATAATTATGAAAAATATAATTATTAGTATTGTCTAGGTAATATGGCAAATTTTTAATTAAGTATTAAAAAAGGATACTTTTGTTTTAGCTTACAAAACGAGTATTGGAACCAGCATTAATATCTATAAATAGAACGCCATGGGGAAAAATCGGCTGGTCATTATTAATTCAATTTAATAGTAATAATAATGATGACATTTGTATAGCGCTACCAACAAACATAATGTAAGCTCAGAGTGCATTTAACATACAACTAAGAACACGGATACAATCTATAGGCCAAGAGATACAGAACTAAATGATGATTCAAAACTTTACAAACATAGAACAAATCAAACAATTAAACCAAAAAATAACCGCCTTAACATATAAGTAAGACAGTAGGGCTTTAAAGCATGTAAACTAAGATATATATTAAATAACGAGTTTTTAAGTTCTTTTTGAAGATATCAATGGAGCTTGTTAGCCTGAGTTGAATGGGAAGTAGATTCTACACCTTCGGACCGGATATTGAGAAGGCTCTAAGGCCAACGGACTTCAGAGAGAAGCTGGGCACTTCCAGAAGAGAGGAGTCGACAGAACGAAGTGTTCTTTGCGGAACATATGGTTTAGTTAGTTCCCTGAGATATAACGGCATCTCATTATTATAAAAGCACTGGTGGCAGAGTTGCGCAACTTTATATTCAATTATGGCTTTTACAAGGAGCCAATGGAACTGACGCAAGAGAAATGTCACATAATCACGCCTTGACTTACGCATGACTAGATGAGCGGCACTGATTTGAATACGCTATAATTTGTCGACTTTATTGTCAGGTATCCCGATTATCATAGCATTACAGAAGTCGAGGCGCGAGAGTATGAAGGCAGCGGCAAGTTTCTTTGCTGAGTCAAGGGCCAAATATTACTGTATCTGACCAAGTCTACGCAGCTATAAGTATATAACATTTCCTTATTTCTACTTAATGTGTACAGAATGCTTTTTGATAGAGTAATTTATAATAATAATAATCGTTATTTATATAGCGCTTGTATTTATGATATTAAATTTAGGCCTAGCAGGCTCAATAAGTAAAGTGAAGCAGCGTTCACAAGTTTCTGTGGCCACGGCTTACTTGGCGAGTATGTGGTTACGGCTTACTTGGTGAGTGTGTGGCCACGGCTTACTTGGTGAGTGTGTGGCCACAGCTTACTTGGTGAGTGTGTGGCCACGGCTTACTTGGTGAGTGTGTACCCACGGCTTAATTGTTGAGTGTGGGGCCGCGGCTTACATGGTGAGTGTGTACCCACGGCTTACTTGGTAAGTGTGTGACCACGGCTTACTTGGTGAATGTGCGTGGCCACGGCTTACTTGGTGAGTGTGTAGCTACGGCTTACTTGGTGAGTTTGTGGCCACGGCTTACTCGGTGAGTGTATGGCAACGGCTTACTTGGTGAGTGTGTGGCCACGGCTTACAGAATAGACTCGAAACACCTTGTAGTGTGTCAGCTTGAGCTTTTTTTTTAGTTCATATAATAAAATGATGCGTGATTATAGTCATAAGCTCAATACTTAAACATTTTAAGGCCTGCTGACATAGATCACTGTTTAACTCCATAGAACGTTAAGACATACGTCGTAGATAAAAAAAAAATTATCAACAAGACAGTTAATATGGTTACGTGCACTTTTAAGCTTAAATTGTTACGTGCACTTTTATGTTTAAATTGTTACGTTCACTTTTATGTTTAAATGTTAAATTCCAGGTCTTTTAGGACTCAACACTCAACACACATGAGGTTTCAAAATATAAGTTTAATCTAGATAAAATAGTTTACAGCTTCAGTCCTTACATCTAATTCCAAATCAATTCACATTATCAACTCTCTCGCGACAAGCCAAAAATCCATCTCCCTAAAGAAACACACACACCTTTTTAAGAATGGGCCATGTGTACTCGTGTTCATAAAAAAATATTTTTTGTACCTTTTTTTTTTGTGCTACTCGGCGACCCAGGCCCCACGAGAGGGGGGTACAGCCGGTAAACCGTACCGGGGCCCATAATAGTTAAAGGGGCCCATGAATATTAAAATTTAAATCTAAATTGGCAATTACGCAAGTATTACAAGTATTTTTTAATCGTTACTATATTAAGCTAAGAGGAGATGGCCCAAAACCGCCTACAATCTTACATGGCGATGGGGGCTCTTAATTTTTGTTTTCTTTAAATGTGTACTTGAACATTTTGTTACATATGTAACGAAGCCTCTAGTTGAAATATAGGGCCTAATTATTTATATAGCGTTTATGATCTCTTTTTCATTATTTTTCTCGAGAGACACTTAGTCTACAAATAGACCTAGATTATATACTATACAGACTTACAGTTCTCCCGTTAGCTTAGTAGCCTAGGCCTAAATACTCTATGTCGCTGCATTGTATTTGTTATTTCACAAAATGTATTTTGGGAAGAGTCTGTACAAAAAAAAAAGTATGTGTCAACTGTATTGCCACAGCAGATCTAACCTTACATTTGACTACACAACATACATTATTGGCGAATATTTACAACTGACGAGAGTAATGTTTTGTTTAGTTGATGGGACCCGTACAGATGCTGCATATTCTAGTATAGATCTAACTAATGTGAGATAGCATTTTAGTTTTATATTCGTATTACATTTGTACAAGTTTCTCGTTTTGTATCATAAACGTGGGAGCAAACTAGAAGTCTGCCAAGTCTCAAGTAAAAAAACAACTAGTTGAGATTAATCTCTTAGAACTCGGGGGACATCACACCCTTGTCCTACGCAGTGTAGCCAAGTCACCATATAGGCCCGGTGCAAACAGCTAACCATTCCCATCCACTCTGAACTTCTACAATACTGGGCAGTCAAAAAGCACAATGCTAGACCCTATCTTCTGCTCCCCCTGCAATATCTAGACCTTATGTCCAGTTGGAGCAACAGCCTACTAAGATAGGCAACTATTTGGCAGTGACTAGTATATAATTAGTTGATTTTTTTAATTATCGTGTATCATTTAGTCTATTCACTTTTTTGCGAAGTTCCTACCGCGAGACAGCACTCAATTTGACCTTATTAGATTACTCCAGGCATAGGCGAAGTTTTACCTAAGCTTGTCCAGTAAAATTGTACATTTAGAAAAACATCACAGTGGAAAATGTATGGGTAATAATAAATTTATAAAGATTGGCATTTTAACTTAGAAAAACATTGAGGTGGAATGAACGAAACATCTAAGAAACACAACATATTAATTGAATAAGATATTCAGAAATATAACATATTAATATAATAAGAAACTTAAAAAGACCCGAGATTTCGTCAAAGTGTTCATTATATTCTATACTTTGAGAAATTTATAGAAAGTATTTTTTTTTCTGAAATGACCTTAAAGTAAATGAATGGGTTTGTTGAACTAATAAGGAAAATTTGAAGCCATGTAAACGGTTTAGTAAATGAATATTGCAAGTAATTTTACTCACCAAAACACCAAGCTATGATAATAGTCAATAAAATCATCTTGATCAGTGAAGACTTTGTTCGATTCAGAATGGACAGGTCTACAAATTCTTAAATTTAATAGTCTGCTTTTTATTTTTGGCGAAATAAAATATATAGATAAATGTTTGATATTGAGTTAGTTTGATCTAAAATTTAGAAGTGGCCGAGCAACAAACATCTGTAGATTTCTCCAATGATTATCAGAGTCCGAACTTTAGTTTTATACACTTTGTTTGTTTGTATTGCAGTAGTTAACTAGATTAATGGGATTTTTTAATCAGCTTAAAGAAATAGGATACTAATTATAGTAAGGCAGATGGATCTCAAACAGCTCTTCAGATTCCTTGAAGGAACTCTTTTATTTTTTCTTATAACAAATTATAACCGATGCTTCTTTTGAAAATTAGTTCGGGTTGCGTTCCATGATTCTCCTTGGCTAGTTTCAGGACTTGAAAAAAATCAACAATAGGCCTTCAAGTCTCCTATGATTAATTAGTGTTTGATAAGGTATTTAATTTTAAAAGAATTGTTTTGTGCGAATCAAATATTTATTAAAATATTTCTTCTGGTACAAAAACAAAACAATAAATAAATCATGGGACATTATGTTTGAATAAATAAATCAAGTGACACCATATTTGAATAATTTAGTTTTTCCGGTTTTCGTTTAACATCCATAGTTTTAATAATATTGAAAGTCTTAGAAACCTTGGAATTTTTTATTTTATTTAGGAAATCTTGTCACATACATTACTAGTGTGAGACTCATTGCCATTTTCTTTAAACTGAGAAACTGGCACACTATTAGACATAGTGTCTACAGGTTAATGTTGTCTGCTGCGTACATTGAAGTGTAAATAGAAGAAATATAGTCTGGTGATCAAACTTCAGTTGGACCATATTTCAACTTGTGAAAAAAAAAGATCCACGAAACATACTTCGTGATTGCAATAAAAGTTTTAATAGTCATGTTTAAGGTATGAGAAATGAATATTTTATTTACAAAAACATTTATCAAAAGCTAATGTATTACAAATGACTTTAATACGTTTTCTTATCATCTTTTAACCCACGTTTGTCTTTTATTAGAACGTGACATTTTCTAATTGTCATCAAATTTTTTGTTTCAGTGTAAAGAATATGTCTAAAGTGTGTTTTTTTTAAAATATAAATAGTCTATCTTCTGAGGTTTACAATTTAACAGACAAAAAAAAAGACAAATAGATGATAGTTAAACAGTGTTTTTTAGAAAACAGGAGAATTGGTAGCTTTAAAAGAAACACAACAACATGTAGGTTATACAGCCATGCAATCTTATGATTCAGCCGAACTATTCTAGTAGACCCTTCTGTATGATATAGCTTGTGTTATATATATATTTATATATACACTCTGAACATTCTGTCTGTACACTCAGTCATTTTGGAGAAGATCTGTTTACTATGAAGCTGTATCCACTTTCTATGAAAACAATCTGAGTCTTTAAAGAAAACGTTGATAACAATAAAATTTATGACGTGAAAACACCAAACGGAAGTTGTTCTTGACTCATACTTTGGAGTTTCATAGTCCAGCATGCTTCACTAGAAATTTGTTCTAGTGGTTAACGAAATATTCTACGTCAACCAACAATGTCGTTTTCTTTCTCTATCTTGTTTTCTTTTTATGAATTACTTTAATAATTTTGTACAGCATATGTCCAGCATATGTCGTGCGACTATCACCGATGACCTCCGCTCTGTTGACATAAACTGGGACGACGTCAATGCCGTTACAGCAGCGGCTACGGACAGAAACCACTGACAACTCTAAATGCTGCCTGATGCGCCGAACGGCGCTGGAGGATCTGAGGTCTAAAGTCTAAGTAAGTATGTCCAGCGCCGTGAGGTCAGAATACTGCATTCCTACTATCTAGCTTGACTTAACTTAGAATTTAGAAGAAGTCTCAAGTTTGTCGTGGGGCTTGCTTTGATGCAACCGACGCTATTAGTGATAAGACATTTATAATATACGCGAGATTCCCTATCAACAGTGAATTCAGAGTACCATACAGTTAAAATACAGTAGGCTACCATAAAGTACAAATACAGTACCATACAGTAAACATACAGTACCATACAGTAAACAAACAGTACCATACAGTAAACATACAGTACCATACAGTAAACATACAGTACCATACAGTAAACATACAGTACCATACAGTAAACATACAGTACCATACAGTAAACATACAGTACCATACAGTAAACATACAGTACCATACAGTAAACATACAGTACCATACACAGGGGTTGGCAACCTTTTAATGATAATGTGCCAAAGTAGGATTTCTAATTCATTCGGCGTGCCAACATTCTAAATTCATCCTGCTCTATCACTAAATTTCTTGTAGAAGAGAATTGCCCTGCCAAGTCTGGAACGCGGGCCGTGGGTTGCCGACCCTTGCCATACAGTACAGGCTCTGAGTTTCTAGCTTTAATAACATCATTGTAGCCTTGAAGTTACTTTAGTCGACATAATCCCACTGATCTATAAATATATTAAATAATCCCCTGAAATAATTTGTGTGTGTGCGGTAAAGTGAGGTTAGCGGAAACTACGAAACCGCCATTTTACTTCTCCTTCACTGATCAATATAAGCGAGTAAAAATATTCCAGTTGGAAAAAACACTTATTATTTAAATATTTTATATGATAAAAAGGACTAACTGTAGTTTAACTTAGAGACTCATTATTTTATGTATCTAATCCATTTTATTTATAGATCAGTGACATGACGAAAGAGAAAGTAGAATTGAATGTTAAAATATAACTGTTTTTTTTTTGTTTCAGTTGAGTGATACAGTACTCGGGGGGCGTCTTGGTGTTCATAGAACAGGATGTCACTGTAATTCCAAGAAAAGTATTACAAAATAATCTCGCAGTTTTAGTCTAGGCAAAAAGAAATATATAAAATATATACAATGGGAAGTTTCGTTATCAAAACTCGAAATAAAAACAGTATAGATTATAGATCTTTAAGCTGTTCGCTGTTTGTTACGTCGGCACGGTGGCCGAGCGGCAACTCGTTCGGCTGGCGTACTGACGTTTATGGGTTCGAATCCTGGAGAAGGCCCGGATTTGTTCCTCGGGCCTGGAGGGTGTCCTTGTCTACCCAGCTCTAATGGATACCTGACTTTTAAGTAGGGGTAAAGTAAAGTCGTGTGGGCATTGTGCTGGCCACACAATCCCCTAGTACTGATGAACGCAGCTTTACCGGCCCTATGCATCAATTTGGACTGACTGTTACTTTACTTAAGGAGGTATTGTAGCATTATTTACGTAAATATCTTCAAATAAACATTATTTATCGCACGTGGTAAGATCACGCCGATATTTGCTTAACGTAAAAACGTTCTAATTTAATGTGAAACATGTTTTTTTCCTAACGTATCTTAGTAACGGGACAACGGCCAACTATACTTAACTAACTAACGTGACATCATCCTGCTAGACAACAACCTTTTTAACGTGACGGTGTAGTTAATAAGTGACGTGACACGGTTATTGGTTGACGTGACAGTGGTATTGGTTGACGTGACACTGTTATTGGTTGACTTGACTTAATAATAACGTGATGTTTTCATGGCTGCTACAGGGCTCAGCTGTACTGTGGTATAACTTTAAGCCTAACGGCGACTCTGAGACGGAACTGCGACCTGCGACCTGTCCTCTGCTAGTTGGTGAAAACATAGGTAAGTTTCCAAGTATAGCTTTCAGTTTTGCTACAATAGTAAATTTTTTTATCATTTTGTATGAGCTGAAAATATTTGTATCATTTTATGTGCTAAAACGTTTTAAAATGTTATTAGCGCTTTAAATGCTAGAAAGTATATATTTTTTTAATAATGAAATAAAATGGGGTATTTAAAAAGTATAAATGGAATCAACAGTTTTAAGTTTGTAAGTATATATGCTGAAAGATAAGATTTATATATATATATTGCACGGTGGCCTAGCGGCAGAGCGTTCGGCATACCGAAGGTCCTGGGCCTGAATTCTGGTAAAGGCTAGGATGTTTTCCCCGGTCTGCAGGTTGTCATACAGTACCTGACTTTAGTTTAGGGGTAAAGTATAGACGGCTGAGCATTGTACTGGCCACACAATCCCTTGTATGCCTTGGCTTCACATACTTAACTGATGAACATTATTGGTTATAAATACATTTGTAATTGTGTCTGTGATATTTTTTTTTTTCATTAATTTTACACCCTTCAATATTCCCAAAAACATGTTTTTCTTTATTGTTTACAGTTATCGAAAAAGTATTTTGGCGACTCGGCACGATGTCGAAATAAGGTCGCAAGAAGAAACCGTCCAACTTGTCGGCCATGGGCTAACTCTCCCACAAAATCTAAGGGTTAACTTATCATCTTTTTCTGTCGTTATGAATGTGTGTGTGTGTGTGTGTTCTTTTTTTTTTTTGGGATGTGTTTGCGCTGCTTCCACCATGTCTAGAAACCGGTTTTCATTAACTGGACGTTAATCACGAGTGAGCCTTAGCTCGAATGATTCAAAATTATTATGATTCGGATAATTGAAAGAGACTCTAGCGCAGAGATCGGCAACCTTCTGATACAAGTGTGCCAAAGCTTGATTTTTAAGTTAATTCAGTGTGCTAGCAACCTAAAAGTCAACCTTCTCTGACTGTAAATTTTTTGTAAAAAAGACTTGAATTACCATTTTGGAAAATTGCTCTGTGTGGCAAAGTTGGCACGCGTGCCGTATGTTGCCGACCCCTGATCTAGTGGATACGTTATAAATGTTTCTTTTATGTGAATTAACACAAATAATTTTGTTTAAACAACAACAACTACAATATATTGACATAGTAATCAGTCTATAGATTCCAGAAATTTGAGTTCAAATGTTTTGTTTGTAATTCGGATATTTGTCTGTGTGTGATGTATAGATATTTTTTTATCATTTGAATTAGTAAAATTTGCTACAAACTGGTTTTAGCATTTGAATAGAATAAATATCATTTAATTTGTTCTAGTGTTGCTTTTTTAAATTTAGGTCTGGCTATTATCAACTATTTTACAAACATTAAATGCCGTTAAAAAAACATTCTCATACTTAGTGAATATAATTTATTTCGCGGTCCTTACACTAGATTGTACTTTACTTTACACTAGATTAGATAAATAATATTCTTTCATTCGGTTCTAATACCCGCTGATTTTTTATTATTTTTTATTTTCTTTATAAAAAGAATATTCTCAGATTTAGTTTAAGTCGTGAAGTTTCTCGGCATTTTCAGTTTTTCTAATTATTTTTATATCAGTATCTCTCCGAGTGGCATTCGAGCATGGAAGGGGTTGCCTGAACAAAACAGGAGAACCAGTAACTTAACATGATTTGGAACATTAATAAAGATCCAAGACTAAACACGAAACACGGAGGGTTATAGAACTAGCGTCTGTAATATATAAGATACGATAAGACTATATATTTATATTGTACATTTTTGTTTATTTTATTGTATTTGTAATTTAAATTAATGAAAACATTCAGGAAAGTAATTTTAAAAAAATTTGTAATCGGGTAAAAATAGGTAGGCCTAAGTCTTTTTATTTCACAAAAAAAAGCAAATAATTGCCCTGTTATGCCTGTGGATTTACAATCTTTAAAAAAAAAAATATTAGGACTAAGTGAAATACAATTTTCTTTTTAGACTAATTAGAGAATAGTACCCGCATAGATCGCATGGCAGTTTCGATACGTTATCCACTTAGCTAGCGAGGGCACATGAGCTAAGTCAAATTGCAAAGGTAAAATATAAGGCAATAAGGTCACGTGCCTTGAAGAGTTTTATATATATAAAGATTTAGGGCCGTAAGTAACGTTAAGAGTCGAAATAAAATAATACAAAGTAATGTTGACCTTTAAATTTCTGTCATTTGAAAATATATGTAAACAATGGTAAAATCAATAATGTGATACTACTAAAGAATCTTTGTAAACAATGGTAAAATCAATAATGTGATACTGCTAAAGAATCTATGTAAACAATGTTGAAAATCAATAATGTGATACTACTAAAGAATCTATGTAAACAAGGTTGAAAATCAATCATGTGATACTACTAAAGAATCTATGTAAACAATGGTAAAAATCAATAATATGATACTACTAAAGAATCTATGTAAACAATGTTAAAATCAATAATGTGATACTACTAAAGAATCTATGTAAACAAGGTTGAAAATCAATAATGTGATACTACTAAACAATCTATGTAAACAATGGTAAAATCAATAATGTGATACTACTAAAGAATCTATGTAAACAATAGTAAAATCAATCATGTGATACTGCTAAAGAATCTATGTAAACAATGGTAAAATCAATAATGTGATACTACTAAAGAATCTATGTAAACAATGGTAAAATCAATAATATGATACTACTAAAGAATCTATGTAAACAATGGTAAAATCAATAATGTGATACTACTAAAGAATATATGTAAACAATGGTAAAAATCAATAATATGATACTACTAAAGAATCTATGTAAACAATGGTGAATTCAATAATGTGATACTACTAAAGAATCTATGTAAACAATGGTAAAATAAATAATGTGATACTACTTAAGAATCAGAAGCCCGTTTAGGTCTACCCAAAGCGGGCTCTAGGTTTTTTGAAGCCCTAGGCGAAACAAGTTATACCCACTCATTTTAGTGCAGCGTTAGGTCATACTTTTCTATTTTCTAAAACAACTTAAATAAAATACCCTTCGCCTTTCATTATCTAGTGTTTCGTCTGCCTATGATAGTAATGCGCAAAAGTACCAATCTTAAATTTAGTTAATTTTTTTTAATCCTTAAATTTAAAACAAATCGTCATTTGTGCACACACACCCCATTTCGCGCCCTACGCAGCCCGCCTAGGTTGCCTATATGGGCGAGCCGGCCTGGGGCCTACCCTTTCACTGTTAAAATGTTTCTTACAATGTAGTAGAGCTCTCTAGGGCGGACTAGGATTTAAATAGCCACTTGACAGTAAATAGGTTGAAAATTTACAGAGTGCTAAGAGCGATGTTCTTTCGACAAAGTTAGGCCTATTAAGTTATTTAACAAAATGTAATGTTTCGTCGATTTATTTATCTTTATAGGGGACTTCCAAGTCTTTTATAGTCTGTTAGTCTTCTCTGGGTTATTGCTGAATGCGGGTAGAGCTTTATAAGCTTCAAGAAAGAGCTTCCATCCCTATAAAAACATACCAGCATCGGCGCGGTTTAGCGATTGTAAGGTTTATCGGCGGCCATATTAGACATAGGGCTTTCCCTAATCATGTCCTCATGCAGTTGCCCAAACGAATTAGGAATCTGTTCGCTTATGGGTTTTGAATACGATCGACTTAAAAAAAACAAATTGTTACACATAATAGCTCGGATAAGACGATATCGCGACAGGACTATAATACTAGGGTCGGCGCCATACGGGTAGCATCTCTTTATGAAGTACAAAATTGAGATGTAAATCAAACCCACATATAGAAGTTAGGGTTTATAGTTCGAGTTCGGTGTGTTCGGTTCGGGTTCAATTCCCATCTCTACTACAAAAGTGCATAAAGGTCTATCGATTTTCTCGTTGTTGAAACTTCCACAAAATTCCCCAATGTCCTCTTTTTGTCAAAGAATAGGTAACTACCTCATTTTATAAATCTTCATCTATATCACATAGCAGACAATCATAGGCTTTATTATTCACTGAGACTATAACTTTTTAAAGGCGACACCATCAATGTGATGACAGGGGTCTTAGGATCCAGTCTCACACTGCTAACCTTAGGTGTGTGGTTGTGTTTTCGTAGTCTAGGAAGTTGTCCGTAAAGGGGATGGCCTCTGAAGTGCTTAAAATTTATGTGCTGCTGTCAAACAATATTTATATTGTTGAAAATTTTGGGCAATATTTTACTAAAGATAATCTTACCTGGTGGCATATTCTATTCTCTAACGTTGACACATATAACAACAATAGACATTTACTCATCAATAAATCTATGAGAGGTAAATAATTCTCTAAAATTTATTTCAATGATAAAACAGTAATATCAAGCATGTGTGAGTAAATAAAACACATTGATCAATTATTAATAATAAAAACATAATAAATTATAATCCACATAGTATTATGATGAAAGTGAATCATATTAAACAAAAAGTCCAATAACTAAACAGAATAATAAATAATTTGAAATACAAAATGTACAAACCGACCTAATCCAAGCATTATGAGAAATGTAGTTTTCAGAAATAGCTATTATAAACTGAATCTCAGCTATTGGTTAAAGGATTATTAAGCTAGTCTAATCCTAATCCTCTACTGCATAAGTCAGGTGAGGGGCTAGGAGGAGTGGGTGTAAGACGCTTTATGTCGCCCATTTTTAACCCTTACAGTCCCTGGCGCGTATATAGCGGAACTGAAGGCAGCATAGATAGAAGTAGGTCGGTACTGGAAGGGTTAAAACAAAAGTGTATGTTGGGGGTTTGTGAGTAAAGGCAGGGGGGGGGAGTCAACATACCCTTAGCCGGGCGTAAAGCGCCCACAATGATGGGTCTGCAGCTTCTGATGTCGCTTTTAGAGGTTGTTTAAAAATTGATGAAGTCACGTGACGGGGGGGCTGGACTAGGCCGAAGGGAGGTGTGGATCAAACAAGTTGTGATTCTGGGAGAAGATCCTGTTCATTATTAAGCGTAAGAGGGTTTTCTTTTCAGTAGAACAAACATTGAATAAATGTATCAGAAAACATAGTTGGAGCTTACATTAAAATACAAAATTATTGTAATAGACATAATTACATGATAATGATATTCACTCTCATGATTTCCTACAATATTTTCTTGTGTCTGGCCTCTAAGCGCCATTAAATGAGCATTGGTATTTTATATATTCCTTCAGCTGTTAGTTAAATAACTTATTCTGCAAACCGCAAGGCATTAACATATTTGGGAAATATTGAAATTGATGTGTTAAAAGTTACTTTAAGTATTGGTTTAACTATCGTTGTTTATATTATATATTGATTAGTTTAGAATGTTTAAAATGAATTTATTAAGTAAACTGTATAGTGCAGGTAGAGTATAAATAATTGGATTCAGTGCAGAGTTTATTGGTAGTACAAATACAGCTATCCAGGCGTAAACTTCACGGTTAAAGATATGACCATATACTGAAAGAATGCCAAGTATCCCAACAGGAAACCAGCAACAGAAATCTGTCAGAGCAACAAAAGCCAGTTTTAGGGCCACTGTCCTTTCTTGTAAACTCCTTTGGCGGTTCTGATTGACGAGTGCATTCGACCTGTTAGTTTTTATTAAATTTATAAATATCATCAACTGACCAACGACTATTAACAAACACAATACAAAATTTAGACCAACGTAAACAATAAAAGAAAATATCCATCCTTTATATTGTGTAGAACTAAGTGGTAGAGCCAGACACAAACCATTAGATGAATAAAATTCCCAGTCTGATACGACAACAGGAACTAAGGCCAATACAAAACTCACCAGCCAAACTAATGTAAATGATAGAAGTTTAGTAGTCTTAGAAAATCTATGTTCACCAAATGGGTAAGTGATTTTCAAGAAGCGATCTAGAGTTATTAAACAAATGAAGAATGTGGAAGACTCACTTGAAAGCGTTGAAAGAATTCCCAAAACTTGACACATAAAACCATTTCTCCAAGCAAAGTCTTCTAATACATAAACGTCTTTAAAGTAAACATCTACAATTGCAATGATAATTAAGTAAACTCCCATAAATGAATCAGAAACCGCCAAGCCTGTTATAAAAAGTCCATAGGCTTGTTTGAATATTTCTCTGTTCCAACCAATTCTATAAATCAATACAGAACCGTTTCCAACTAAAGTCAAGATTCCAACACTCCAGATGATGATTCTCTTAAATGTGTCACCAACTAGGTGTTTACATGAAGAGATAATGTCAAGAGGTGCAAAACATTTGTCAACGTCCATATTAGGATTTAAAATTTGTGGACAACACATTACATAGTCGCTAGCCCTTAACTCAAATTGAATGGTTAACCCTCTAAAAAAATCTTTTTCTAGATATTGAGTGGAAAACCCTTGAATAAACAAAGTGTCAAGTTTAAAGTTATTGGGAATCCCCAGACTTTTAAATTTATTAATTAATGTAAAACTTAAATTTAAATGACTTAAATGTGTCAAGCTATAAAAGGCGTTAGGCCTCAATGCAGATATATTTGTATGTGACAAGTCAATAATTTCTAACAGTATAGGGAATGTCAAATTCTCATTTATTATGAGATTTTCATTGTGTGAAAGATTTAAGTATTTCAATTTACGGAATGATTCTATAGATTTGAAATTATTACAATGAGATAAAAAATTATTACTAAGATCTAAAATTTTAAGCTCCTTAAAGTCCCAGTGTTGAAACTCTTGATCAAAATTATAAATTTTACATTTGCTTCCGTACAACGCGACAAAATATATTAAAGGAACAATTTTTGTCAATTCCACATCGTTATCAAACCTATAAGCATTTAATTGTTTAAAAAGTAGCAGATCGATGATATAATAATATTTTACGTTCAGCACCGTGTCCGTCCTATTTCTTTCTCTAGTCTCTGTTATACTTGACACACAAATATAGTTCTGTGGACAGACATTCTTGCATTTAAATCTGCTTTCGTTCATTCTCGGATAAAAAGATTTGAAGGTTATGGAATCAATGCACAAGTCTCTTACTACAAAGCTAATGTTTACTTCAATATAGTCTACGAAATTGTCAGTCGAATTCCCATCTTCAAGTAAAGCGCAATCATAAGAATGAGCCCGTATCGCATAAGGAAAAACACAAGATGAATCTATGCATTTGAAAAAGGGTTCTGGGCAAGTGAAATTTTCACAGTTGAGTAAATTAGAATTATCACTACATTGGCCTTTAGGATCTTTAATACATTTATAAAAAGGTTGGTCTTCATTAGTTCTACATTGAAAATATTCCAGATCGAGATTTAAATTGACAACATGTGCTGAACATTGACCTTTAAACTGATGGACTTCTCTTTGGTCTAAACAATAAATTGTAACATTTGTATTGGAATTGATGTCAACAGTGTCATTTGTTACTTTTGATTGACATAGAGTATAATTGTCACATTTAGAAATGTCAATGGTTTTAAATGTATAAAAATTGTCAAGTTCTTTTGATAGACTGCTAATAGAAATCTTCATATTGGCATTTGTTTCATTTCTGACATTATGGGTTAAACCTTTACCGCAAAGATAACTTTCTAATAAATTTGTGAAAATATGGTTCTTCCCGCTGCATTGTCCATACGTAAGATTTGATAATAGTGTAATGTTATTTGATAAGAAATGTGTGAAAGAGTCACCATCCACAACCCACATGTCGTCAGATGACCTTTGTGATTCATTAGAAGACCAGATCTGGGTTTTCTTGACTGTAGTGTCTCTACAAACCGCCAACGTGTTTGGTATTTTTGTCTGGCAGTCTATTTTTTCTAGATACCTTCCATTATTGTAGAACTCGTCTGCGAGCGATCGAGCATTTTTCAAGCCAGTCAATTTCAAAGAAAAGCATCCTTTAGAATCTTCAAATTTGAAAGGTATGAAGAATGCGTAGGGTTTGTCGGTGTTCCAAACAAGTCTGAGGGCGTCTGTGTCAATTTCAATAATAACACGACATCCAAGATGAATATTGACTTCATGATTACTGCTGTTGGCAAAATAGAGGTGCATGATCATTTCAAAAAAGTGAATCACCTCGTCATACGTTTCCAATGCAACGATATAGTTGTTGTGATGTAACCTGCAATAGCATTCTGCGCCCCAGTTATCTAAATCTTGCAATTGTCTGGCTATATAAAACGTTGAGTCAAAATATTTTCCACCCGTGTATGTAGAAGTAAAATCGACGTGAACCAAATCACAAATGTGAGGGAAGATGTCATCCATGTATAAATCTTTAAAAGACGGTGTATAGTAGACATAGTCCAGCGGAATCTTCTTCTTAGAAGATGGTATTATAAAAAATCGCTTAATATCAATGTTCTCCTGTAGTTCACTTTCGATCGTGCTGTTGATAAACTTCTCCTCTTCTTCGGTTATGTTATAAATAAATATTACGCTCAATTCAAATGCACAGTTAACTGTATACAAATCCGCCCATTCGTTCGTGAGCTTCATGACGCTAGAAATAGATAACAGCCCATTACACTCAGCATCAGAGATTGAGTCAAGATTCAATTCCCAAATACTCTCGTTTCCAGCACTATATTGTAATTTACGCATTTTGCCTTTTGTGTGCGTTTTGAAATACTTCGTAGCCGCTGTCGTAAAATGTACTTGTTCTTTAAATTCATTTTCACAATCGAAAACGTAGAAGAGACTTTTCCATTTCGCGTTGCACCTATCTTGGGGGAATAACTTGGCAGGATCTGTGGAGAAAAGAAATATGTTATTCAGGACAATTAGACTTTTGTTTGAAGAGATTTTTTTTAGTTGGGCACTGTCCATAAAGTATGTCACGCTATTTTCGACCAATTTTGACCCCCTCCCCCGTCCATGTCACAAACTGTCACAAATCTCGGACCCCCCCCCCCCCCACTAAAGTACGTCACACTTTCGAACATTTTTAATTTTTAATTAACACCTATTTAAAATTTAATCAAAAACACACTTCACTATTCAACAGTATCAAAATATAAAATTTCCACTTTAAAGAACTATCACATTATTAAAATGACTTAATAGTAGAATAGTTAATTGTCAACAGTTGTCACATTTATTCATTAAAGCAGTAACTCAATCTATATTGAATTTGAAACAGAAAATTGCACAAATAAGACTAGACAATTATATAATACACATCATTTATCTGCTGCTTAAAATTTTTCATTTACAATAGGTGAGGTCAAGTTTTAGATAATCTTCCGATTATGCAATCTTTTTACACAGGATAAGATGCGTTTTATCTTATTCTGGAACAGTTTGGGTTGGCACATTCTCCCGAGCCTGCATGAGCTCTGTGCTGTCCTACATGTTTCTTCAACATTGTTTGTGAGGCAAAGTATAAGTGACATACTTTGCAAATTCGATCAAATAATTCAAATGTTTCACAAAATTTGTGAAAATTATTTTTAAAGCTGTCAAATTCTACTACGAAATAAAATAGAAATAGAATAAAAAATTAAAAAATGTGTGACGTCACACATGGCCTGACCCCCCCCCCCCCCGTCAAAAACTGTCACACTTTTTTACACCCCCTCCCTCCCCCTGGAGCGTGACATACTTTATGGACGGCCCCTTGACCTCTGTTCTGCTATATCAACAATATGCAAATTTTGGAATCAACTTACCATTCAAAATAGTCAAACAAGCGCTACTTTTACTTTCATAAAGAACTTACAAGCTCATTATTTCAATATTTACCTTAGATACCATGCTTTAGACTACAACTGTCTAACTTTTATGTTAGGTCGTTTAATGCTTCATATTTTTCATTAGTCCTATGTCTGTAAAGTTTTATATCATCATTTAATTCTATATTTCTTACCCTAGAGATTATATTCTTAGTTGTATGTTAAATGCGCTCTGAGCTTACATTATGTTTGTTGGGAGCGCTATACAAATATTATTATTATTAACGATATATACTTGAACAAAATGCAAAACATGTTGTCAATTGTTGCTTGGCAATATTTATTTTAGTTTTAAAAAACTTCACCTTATGGCTGGGGGTGAAAGAACATCGAAGTAGGTAAAGACTAAGCTTATAGGCTCCCCCTGAGTAACTTCAACTCCGTAGAACTTAATATCATTTAAAACAATAATCAAAATACAAAACTAGTGCGGACAACGGATGAGCGTAGGACGTAATAATATTCCTTATAGAAGTAGCGTATCAAATATATAAGAACAGATACGAATGATTCTAGGTAATAATAAGTAACATAAAAGTCAGCGTTATTGGCTGCGCACGGAAAAAACAACAATTAAGCTCTAAAAATACAGCAAGCGTCCATCTAATTATAGTCTTTGATAATATATATCTTTAAGGATGCGGTTTCTCAGAGATCGTATTCCTCCATTCTCTAAATGTTATCATAGCTTGGCCGGTTGTAAATAAAAATCAAAGATATAATTAAGATAGCATTACATCCCAGTTTTGATATGTATGGAGACCGGCACTTGTGAAGAGGCGTATTTATAGTCAATATTTCTTCAGTAAATAGATTTTAATTTGTCATGTTTGAACTTTTCATTAACTCTCGCCATTTCATTGTTCCAATAATTATTTCAAGCATTTTAATGTGAAATAGCCTCCACATCGTCTTTCCTCGGCAAACAATGGGGATATTTATACTTGAAATCACTAATGAAAAAACATTTAAAACAGTAGTCAACATATTGTATTTCTCCCTTAATCATGTCTTCTCAAATTTTTAATGTGTTAAGTGTTTGATCTATTGCCTATGTTTTAAAATGAGATGTTTTAAAGAAATTTACAAACCTACCATTAACAACGTCAATTGAACTTTATCTTTACCTATCCTTTAGCAATTTTCAACCAATAACAGATTTTATTTTTTTAGCCCAAATCTAAAGTTCCACCCAGCTGGAACACCACGTCGTATCGACGGGAAAGCCACGTGGCGTCCAAACCACAATTTACTTTATTTTTTGGGGTGACTTTCGCAAATCTAAATGACGTCGAAGCTCCGTAAAATGTCGGCCAAACCACGTAGTAAAATCACTCAAAGCAAAGTGAATTATCCCTACAAATACACCAAATGTTCTTATAATAGAAAATGTAGATTCAAATTAAAGTTTGTCACCATCAAGCGGTCTAGGTAGTAGCAAGTTAGTTGGAAAAAACAAAATTAAAAATGAGTTCCGGCCCTTTGCATGAAACATTTTTTTCAACATTATTATACTTTTTGTGTTATAAAAGTCAATTTAAAAAGTTCCTTATAAATATATATCATTATGAAATATATAATTATTTATATTATTGACTAGTTAATATAGCAAAGTTTTTATTAAGTATTAAAAAAAAGGATATTTTTGTTTTAGCTTACAAAACGAAAGTTGGAACCAGCATTAATATCTATAAAAAGATAGCCATGGGAAAAAATTTGGCTGGTCATTAATTAATTCAATTTAATAAGTATATAACATTCTCTTATTTCTAATTAATGTGTACAGAATGCTTTTTGATTGCGTAATTAATAATAATAATAATTATAATAATAATGGTTATTTATATAGCGCTTGTATTTATGGTATTAAATTTATATAGCGCTTGTATTTATGATATTAAATTTATATAGCGCTTGTATTTATGCTATTAAATTTATATAGCGCTTGTATTTATGCTATTAAATTTATATAGCGCTTGCATTTATGATATTAAAATTTATATAGCGCTTGTATTTATGATATTAAATTTATATAGCGCTTGTATTTATGATATTAAATTTAGGCCTAGCAGGCTCAATAAGTAAAGTGAAGCAGCGTTCACCAGTTTCTGTGGCCACGGCGTACTAGGTGAGTGTGTGGCCACGGCTTACTTGGTGAGTGTGTGGCCACGGCTTATTTGGTGAGTGTGTGGCCACGGCTTACTTGGTGAGTGTGTGGCCACGGCTTACTTGGTGAGTGTATGGCCACGGCATACTTGGTGAGTGTGTGGCCACGGCTTAGTTTGTGAGCGTGTGGCCACGGCATACTTGGTGAGTGTGGCCACGGCTTACTTGGTGAGTGTGTGGCCACGGCTTACTTGGTGAGTGTGTGGCCACGGCTTACAGAATAGACTCGAAACACCTTGTAGTGTGTCAGCTTGAGCTTTTCTTTTAGTTCTTATAATAAAATGATGCGTGATTATAGTCATAAATTCAATACTTAAACATTTTAAGGCCCGCTGACCTAGATCACGTCGAAGATAAAAAAAATTATCTTCAAGACAGTAAATAATGTTACGTGCACTTTTATGTTTAAATTGTTACGTGCACTTTTATGTTTAAATGTTAAATTCCAGATCTATTAGGACTCGACACACATGAGGTTTCAAAATATAAGTTTAATCTAGATAAAATAGTTTACAGCTTCAGTCCTTACATCACATTCCAAATCAATTCACATTATCAACTCTCTCGGCACAAGTAAAAAATCCATCTCCCTAAAATAACACATACACCCTTTTTAAGAATGGACCAGGAGTAGGCCTACTCGTGTTCATAAAAAACTTTTTTATAACCTTTTTTTTTTTGCTACTCGGCGACCAGAAATATGACTGTAACAAATACTAATCTTAGGTCTTTGTTTTAGCGACTCATAAGTCATAAGTTGAAGTAATATTTTTCAAAAAGATGTTTACAATTTTTGTGTGAGAAGAGTCTATCTGAGCCACTATAATGAAAGTAAATAATAAAGCCATGTGAAGTATACATTGAAATGACAACATTCTTAACTGCTTTAAAAGTTTTTTTGATATTCGACCTATACTGTACTAAAACATGTTTACATATAAATATTTATGTATATCGTAACCACTGCAATACTAATACATAAAGATATAAATATTTAATATATAAACAAAACAATAATTTACTTTGACAAAATAAAATATTTAAAAGAAATGTACAACCTATTAGTTGATAGTTTAAAAACATGGTTTTAATGAACTAATTATTAATTTAGATTACATAGAACCTTCGAAAACTGTTATTGAAATAGGCGAAACAAGCATTTTATACATATTCACAATGTTAAAAGGTGTTCGTTATTAAAAATGTGTTTATATTATACTGAATCAAGTCAAAGAAGTATAATTACTGTAACTATATACATAGAATTAAGCCTTACGAAAGCAATACAAAAAGTAATCAATAATAAAGTATACACTATAGAGTCATTTTTTATTTTTAGAATATTGGGGGGGGGGGGGAAATAGAAAAACTAAAAAGTTTCGCGAAATTCTAGAATTAAAAAAAATATTTGCATAAAAATACAGGTCATTTGTTACATATACATTTATTTTAAATAGCCTATGCAGGGGAAGACCGCGAGTCACTCAGACACTAGTAGGGGACCTCTGTGCTCGGGTCACCCGTATACCAGTAGGGGACCGCTGTGCTCGGGTCACCCGTATACCAGTAGGGGACCGCTGTGCTCGGGTCACCCGTATACCAGTAGGGGACCGCTGTGCTCGGGTTACCCGTATACCAGTAGGAGAACGCTTTGCTCGGGTCATCCGTATACCAGTAGGGGACCTCTGTGCTCGGGTCACCCGTATACCAGTAGGAGAACGCTTTGCTCGGGTCATCCGTATACCAGTAGGGGACCTCTGTGCTCGGGTCACCCGTATACCAGTAGGAGAACGCTTTGCTCGGGTCATCCGTATACCAGTAGGGGACCTCTGTGCTCGGGTCACCCGTTTACCAGTAGGGGAACGCTTTGCTCGGGTCATCCGTATACCAGTAGGGGACCGCTGTGCTCGGGTAACCCGTACACCAGTAGGGGACCGCTGTGCTCGGGTCATCCGTATACCAGTAGGGGACCGCTGTGCTCGGGTAACCCGTATACCAGTAGGGGACCGCTGTGCTCGGGTAACCCGTATACCAGTAGGGGACCGCTGTGCTTGGGTCACCCGTATACCAGTAGGGGACCTCTGTGCTCGGGTCACCCTTACACCAGTAGGGGACCGCTGTGCTCGGGTAACCCGTATACCAGTAGGGGACCGCTGTGCTCGGGAGGACACATGAATGAATCTGAAATAACCGCTGGTGAGGAAAAACACTTGCTTTAATATTGGACCAAACGTGAAGTCCTCAATACATAATGAATATGTTTAGCCGATCAATGCTATGTTTTCAGATTATTACTAGACGATCTCAAAAAATATTTCAAGACCTTCGTTTGTGTGTATCTAGATCAAAGCAGTAGGAATCAAACCTACTAAATACGTACATGTGTAACAAGTAAGAATTTGAAAAATTGTTTTAAAAATACTTATATACCAATCCATTAAACGAAAGGAAGTTTAATCATTTCAAATAAAAAAACTGATGCACCAGTGAATATTTAAATTTTCAATTGTGAACAGGAAAGCCGTCAGACAAGATGGTATATAATCCAAACCATAATCATCCTCATCATAATCATCCTCATCATAATCATCATAATCATCCTCATCATAATCATCCTCACTATAATCATCCCCATCATAATCATCCTCATTATAATCAACATAGTCATCCTCATCATAATCATCCTCATCATAATCATTCTCACCATAATCATCCTTATCACAATCATCATTCTCATCCTCATCATAATAATCCTCACCAAAATCATCCTCATCATAATCATCATAATCATCCTCATCATAATCATCCTCATCATAATCATCCTCATCATAATCATCATCATAACAATCATCCTCATCATAATAATCCTCATCATAATCATCCTCATCATAATCATCATAATCATCCTCATCATAATCATTCTCGTCATAATCATCCTCATCATAATCATCATAATCATCATCATCATAATAATCATCATCATAATCATCCTCATCATAATCATCATAATCATCCTCATCATAATCATCCTCAACATAATCATCATAATCATCCTCATCATAATCATTCTCATCACAATCATCCTCATCACAATCATCCTCATCATAATCAGCCTCGTCATAATCATCCACATCATAAACATCATAATCATCCTCATCATAATCATTCTCGTCATAATCATCATCATAATCATCCTCATCATAATAATCCTCATCATAATCATCCTCATAATAATCATCCTCATCATAATCATTCTCGTCAAAATCATCCTCATCATAATCATCATAATCATCCTCATCATAATCATCCTCATCATAATCATCATAATCATCCTCATCATAATCATCCTCAACATAATCATTCTCATCACAATCATCCTCATCACAATCATCCTCATCATAATCATCCTCATCATAATCATCCTCATCATAATCATCCTCATCATCATAATCATCCGTTACCTTACCCCCCCCTTCCCCACCCCTTTCAATTCCAAATAAAAAACAAAATAAAATAGTGACCATGTAGCCATTTAGTCACTTCCGTGACGTGATTAGCAATAACATCTCACATCGTCTGCGTCCAGGCTTTGCAGATGTCTGGCTATATAATAGGTTCAGTTGAAGTATTTGCCATCTGAGTAGGGAAAGGTAAAATCTGCGTGAACTAATTCACACATTTGAGGGAAGATGTCATCCATTTTCAACTTTTTAAAAGGCGGTGTATAGTGAATATAGACTATGGGAATTTTTTTCTCCGTTCTAGAAGGCCGCCAAGTCTAAAGTAAAAAGAGGAGCTGAGATAAATCTCTTAGAACTCGGGGGACACCAAACGCTTGTCCTATGCATTGTAGCCAAGTCACCATAAAGGCTCGCTGCAAACAGCTGACCATTCCCATCCACTCCTCTAAACTCCTGCAATACTGGTCAGTCAAAAAGCACAATGCTAGACCCTACCTTCTGCTCCCCCTGCAATATCTAGACCTCATGTCCAGTTGTAGCAACAGCCTACTAAGATATGCAACTATCTGACAGTGCCTAGTATATAATTAGTTATTATCATGTATTATTTAGTCTGTTCCATTTTGCGAAGTTTTCACCCTCGACATCACTCAATTTTGCCTCATTAGAGTACTCCAGGCATCGGCGAAGTTTGAACTAAGCTTGTCCAGTAAAATTTTACATTTAGAAACACATCACAGTGAAAAATGTATGGGTAATAATAAATTTATAAAGGTTGACATTTCACCTTAGAAATACATTGAGATGGAATGAACGAAACATCTAAGAAATACAAAATATTGATTCAATAAGATACTCATAAATACAACATATTAATTGAATAAGATATTCAGAAATTCAGCATATTGATTGAATAAGATTCGTAAAAGTGTTCACTGTATTCTACGCTTTGAGAAATTTATATAAAGTCTAATTTTCCGAAATGACAATTAATTAAAGGAATGGGTTGGTTGAACTAATAAGGAAAATTTAAAGCCATGTAGGCTAAACAGTTTAGTAATAAATAGTACAAGTAATTTTACTCACCAAAACACCAAGCTATGATAATAGTCAATAAAATCATCTTGATCAGTGAAGACTTTGTTTGAGAATTGAAAGATCTACAAATTCTTGAATTAAATTGTCTCTTTTCTATTTTGGGCGAAATAAAATGTACCTTTAAATGTTTTATATAGAGTTTGATGTCAAATTTATATAAGTAGCCGAGCAACGAACAACTGTAGATTTCTCAAATCATTATCAACGTCTGAACTTTAGTTTTATACGCTATGTTTGTTTGTATTGCTGTAGTTAACTAGATTAATGGGAGTTTTAATCGGCTTAGAGAAATATAATACCTACTAATTAGTGTAAGACTAACGGATCTCAAACAGCTCTTCGGATCTTTGAAAGAACTCTTTAATTTTTTCTTATAACAAATTATAACCGATGCTTCTTTTGAAAATTAGTTCTGGTTGCGTTCCATGATTCTCCTTGGCTAGTTTCAGGACTTGAAAAAATCAACAATAGGCCTTCAAGTCTCCTATTATTAATTAGTGTTTGCTAGTGTATTTAATTTTAAAAGAATTGTTTTGTGCTAGTTAAATATTTATTAAAATATTTCTTCTGGTACATAAACAAAACAATAAATAAGCCTAAATCACGTGACACCATATTTGAATAAATGAATCACGTGACACCATATTTGAATAATTTAGTTTTTCCGGTTTTCGTTTAACATCCATAGTTTTATAATATTGAAAGTCTTAG
Source organism: Anisus vortex (assembly GCA_949126835.1). Taxonomy (NCBI): domain Eukaryota; kingdom Metazoa; phylum Mollusca; class Gastropoda; family Planorbidae; genus Anisus; species Anisus vortex. The sequence continues at coordinate 37,105,770 of OX421504.1, forward strand.
AAACCTTGGGATTTTTTTATTTATTTAGGAAATCTTGTCACATACATTACTAGTGTGAGACTCATTGCCATTTTCTTTAAACTGAGATACTGGCACACTATTAGAAATAGTGTCTAAAGGTTAATGTCGTCTGCTGCGTACATTGAAGTGTAAATATAGAAGAAATAGTGTCTGGTGATCAAACTTCAGTTGGACCTGATTTCAACTTGTGAAAAAAAAAAGATCCACGAAACATACTTCGTGATTGCAATAAAAGTTTTAATTGTCATGTTTAAGGTGTGAGAAATGAATATTTTATTTTTACAAAAAACATTTATCAAAAGCTAATGTAATACAATTAACTTTAATAAGTTTTCATCTTTTCACTTACGTTTGTCTTTTATTTAAAACTTGACATTTTCTAATTGTCATCAAATGAGTTCTTCTTCTCCTTCTTTATAATACTATGGAGACCCCGTTAGGACCGAGGAAAGTGTCCACAATTTATCTAGACATACATTTTAAAAAATCACAAACAACAATTAATTATAAACTGATGACAGAATGTCACTTGAGGTTTTTAGTCCAGCCCTTTATTGAAGATATTTGAGAGCCGGCACAGTAGGGGCAGTGATGGAGGCCTGGTCCAGGGTGTTCCACATCCTAATGGCTGATGGAAAAAAAAAGAAGGTTTGTAAACGTCGGTGCGTGCGTGTGGAACATGCAGTTTGAGTTGATGACCTCTGGGTAGAGCGGGACACTTGTTGAATTCGACCCGGCTGCGTGAACATTTCCACGTGGCGGTTTACGATCTTGTAAATAGTGACCTCGTCACCGCTCTGCGGTGTTGTAGGGGCTCAAGTTAGAGTTTGGCCACCAAAGCAGAGGCACTTGTATTAAGGCCGTAGTCCTGTAAGATACGACGTGCCGCTCGACGTTGGGTCATCTCTAACTCAGTTATCAGGTGTTTCAGTAATTAATGTGTAAATAATATATCTAAATTTTTGTTTTGTTTTTTAGCATTGCTTTTCTTGTTTTTTTTAAGATAGAATTTTTAATGGTTAAACAAAAACAACTCCAATTAAGGTGTTTGTGAGATAATATATAGCTGATAACTGCGTTGGTTTTTATCTTAAATCAACATGTTTAACTAATAAGACTGTGATGTTTTTACCTACATCTTACATATCCCGTTGTCGTTCGGACCTTTGGGGCACCAAATATAACTACAATCCTCCTACATTTTTCTCGCCTCTCCGCCTTTCTCATTGCATCGCACAGCATCATTCCAGTCAATTCCCTGAATGATATTATCCTTCCTTTGTTTTCACTCTCTTCATCTCCTTTTCGTTTTTATTACCCTATAAGATTTTCATGGTAAAGTTCCTTCGTTCTTGTTATGTGGCCGTACCGCTTCAGCTTCTCTCTTTCCCTATGGCTAATGTATCATTTCTCGTCATTGCTCATTGGAGACGTGGTCTTTATTGAAGATGCCAAGAAGGTTTCTAAATCATCTTATCTCCATAGCATTAATGCAGGACTCGCAGGCCTAAAGACAAACATTTGTCTAAATGTGCAAAATGTTAAAGATTTTACAGCATTCGGATCCGCTCGAAGTATAGATTTAGGGTTAGGTGTTTCCGAAACCCGTCCTTTGTTGCTATTTTATGTTAGTTGTATGTTGTGTGTTAGTTATATGTTGTGTGTTAGTTATATATTGTATGTTAGTTGTATGTTGTATGTTATATATTGTAGGTTAGTTGTATGTTGTATGTTATATATTGTATGTTAGTTGTATGTTGTATGTTATATATTGTATGTTAGTTGTATGTTGTATGTTATATATTGTATGTTAGTTGTATGTTGTATGTTATATATTGTATGTTAGTTGTATGTTGTATGTTATATATTGTAGGTTAGTTGTATGTTGTATGTTATATATTGTATGTTAGTTCAATGTTGTATGTTATATATTGTAGGTTAGTTGTATGTTGTATGTTATATATTGTATGTTAGTTGTATGTTGTATGTTATATATTGCATGTTAGTTGTATGTTGTATTTTATATATTGTATGTTAGTTGTATGTTGTATTTTATATATTGTATGTTGTATATTATATATTGCATGTTAGTTGTATGATGTATGTTATATATTGTATGTTAGTTGTATGTTGTATGTTATATATTGTATGTTAGTTGTATGTTGTATGTTATATATTGTATGTTAGTTATATGTTGTATGTTATATATTGTATGTTAGTTGTATGTTGTATGTTAGTTGTATGTTGTTAGTTAGTTGTATGTTGTATGTTATTTGTATGTTGTATGTTGTAAGTTATATATTGTATGTTAGTTGTATGTTGTATGTTAGTTGTCTGTACTTTGAACTGACTTTACCAACTGGATTAGAGGTATTGTAACAATCGTCTGCTTTAAGTGAACAAGTCAATACTTGTATATATAAAAGAGGCATTCAGACGTACAATAAATGTAGCTCTGATCATCCTCCACAACTGTTCCCTTACCCAGATAGTAATAAGATATTAATAATTCGGGCAGAACTAAGAAGAAGTCTGGATGAGCATCAGGTGGTTTGTGGACAGATAAGTTGAAATGAAAAATACCGCAGTGCCAATGGTAGCCATTTATCCACGGACTTGAAGAGTTGATGGTTGAACAAGATCGAACAAGCTTTTAGATCGATGAAGCAGAACATGAAGTCATCCTAAATCTTATTTAATATCTGTCTACTAAAGTTTACACATTTAACACAGAGACAGAAAAGAATGTCAAATTTAATTGAATAGATGAAAAGATAAAAACAGTATAGATTGTAGATCTATAAGATGTACGCTATTTCTTACGTCGGCACGGTGGCCTAGCGGTAGTGCGTTCGGCTGGCGTACTGACGTTTCTTGCTTCGAATCCTGGCAAACGCTAGGATTTGTTCCTGGGCCTGGAAGGTGTTTCTGAGGCCACCCAGCTCTGATGGGTACCTGACTTTTAAGTTAAGGTAAAGTAAAGTGGGCTGGGCATTGTGCTCATTGTCATTGTCCTCATTTATGTGCCCCTTCCCCCCCCCCCCATTTTGCGCCCTAGGCAGCCGCCTAAGTTGCCTATGTGAACGAGCCGGCCCCGGGAATAACCTTTCACTGTTAAATTTTTCTTACAATGTAGTCGAGCTATCTAGGGCGGACAATGATTTAAAAAGCCACTAGACAGTAAATAGGTTGAAAATTTACAGAGTGCTAGTAGCGCTGTTCTTTGGACAAAGTTATTAAGTTATTAATAACATTCAACAAAATGTAAACTTTCGTCGATTTATTTATCTTTATAGGGACTTTCAAGTCTTTTATAATCTGTAAGTCTTCTCTGGCTCATTGCTGAATGCGAGTAGGACTTTATTAGCTTCGTTATCGACAAAGGGGGTCCATACCTATAAAGATACCAGCATCGGCCCGGTTTAGCGATTGTAAGGTTTAGCGGCGGCCATATTAGACATAGGGCTTCTAATAGTGTCTTCATGCAATTGCCCAAACGAATTCGGAATCAGTTTGTTTATGGGTTTTTGATTACGATCGACTTTAAAAAACAAATTATCACGGATAATAGTTCGGATAAGACGATATTGCGGCAGGACGATAATACTAGGCAGGACGATAATACTAGGTGCGGCATCATAGAGGTAGCATCTTTTTATGAAGTACAAATATAAGATGGGAACCGAACCCACATATAGAAGTTCGGGTTCGGTTCGTTGGTAACCATAGTTCGAGTTCGGTGTGTTCGGTTCGGGTTTATTCCCATCTCTATTACAAAAGTACATACAAGTTTATCGATTTTCTCGTTGTTGAAACTTCGACAAAATTCTGCAATGTCCTCTTTTTTTTGTTAAAGAATAGGTAACTATCTTATTTTCTAAATCTTCATCTATATCACATAGCAGACAATTATAGGTTTAATTATCATCGAGTCTATAACTTGTAAAAGGCGACACTATCAATTTGATGACGGGGTCTTAGCTTTAAATCTCACACTGCTAACTTTAGGTGTGTGATTGGGTTTTTGTAGTCTAGGCAAGTTGTCTGTAAAGGGGAGGAACTCTGATGTGCTTAAAATTTCTGTGCTGATGTCAAACAATATTTATATTGTTGAAATTGTTTGGCAAGATTTTACTAAAGATAATCTTACCTGGTGACATATTCTATTCTCTAACGTTGACACATATAACAACAATAGACATTTACTCATCAATAAATCTATGAGAGGTAAATAATTCTCTAAAATTTATTTCAATCATAAAACAGTAATATCAAGCATGTGTGAGTAAATAAAACACATTGATCAATTAATAATAAAAACATAATAAATTATAATCCACATAGTATTATGATAAAAGCGAATCATATTAAACAAAAAGTCCAATAACTAAACAGAATAATCAATAATTTGAAATACAAAATGTACAAACCGACCTAATCCAAGCATTATGAGAAATGTAGTTTTCAGAAATAGCTATTATAAACTGAATCTCAGCTATTGGTTAAAGGATTATTAAGCTAGTCTAATCCTAATACTCTACTGCATAAGTCAGGTGAGGGGCTAGAAGGAGTGAGTGTCGCCCATTTTTAAGACAAACGTATGTGAGTGGTTTGTAATGAAAGGCTAGAAAGATCAGTGTCTTTAACAGAATAAGGGGGGAGGCAAAGACGGTGTGTCTAGAGGGGGGGGGGAAGTCGACATATCCTTGGCCGGCGCTGAGCGTCCATAATGATGGGGGTGCAGCTTCTGATGTCGCCTTAAGAGGTTGAGTAATACTCGGGAATAGTTTATGAAGTCACGTGAAAGGTGGCTGGCCTACGGCCGATGGGAGGGGTGGCTGAAACAAATTGTGGTGCTGGGAGAAGATGTAGGTCTTTATGAGTCGTAAGTGGGTTTTCTTGTCAGTAGAACAAACATTGATTGAATGTATCAGAAAAACTAATTGGAGCTTACATTAAAATAGAAAATTATTGTAATAAACATAATTACATGATAATGATATTATTATTCACTCTCATGACTTCCTACAATATTTTCTTGTGTCTGGCCTCCAACCGCCCTTAAATGAGCATTGGTATTTTATGCATTGCTTCATCCTTCAATATATCAACATTGTTATCGACTAATACTATGATGACTATTATTACGACTCGTAAAATCGGATTCAATGAATAGCTGTATCTTTATTAGAAGTCTATAGATTCTGCTAATCTGTAGTCTAAGCTAGGGGTTCCTTGACTAACAGGTCTATGCAGTAATGTAGTTATATTCGCGATAATTATCTTCAACACCTTTCTCAACAATAATAGATCAAACAACTCCAGTTGTTGAATAAACAATTTTATTTCAATTGTAGACTCAAGATAAACTATAAGTAAATGCATCAACAGATGGCGAACATAAGAGTTTTATAAAATTTCATAAAATATACAAGTATCAGCATAGCGACTTCTCTCTACAAACTTTCAAACTGAACTAACTCTAAGGAGGTAGGAACTATATAAAGAAAACTATTATCGAAGATACTACAGGGTCCTAATACGCATTTCAATTTCACTGCTCTATAGGATACTGAGATCCAGACTATTACCTTCAATTTCCACGGGGTTAAACGAATTATTTTATTTAAACTGCCCTCAGAGCATAAAGGTCAAACCTTGGCCTCTCTCAATATCTAATACGCACTGGTTAAGAGGTCAATGCCTTAGTACGTCATTCATCTATGACCGACATTCGTAACAACATATTTGAGAAATATTGCAATCGAGGTGTTAAAAGTTACTTTAAGTATTGGTTTAACTATCGTTGTTTTAAATTATATATTGATTAGTTTATAATGTTTAAAATGAATGTATTAAATAAACTGTATAGTGCAGGTAGAGTATAAATAATTGGATTCAATGCAGAGTTTATTGGTAAAACAAATACAGCAATCCAGGCGTAAACATCACGGTTAAATAGATGACCATATACTGAAAGAATACCAAGTATTCCAACAGGAAACCAGCAACAAAAATCTGTCAAAGCAACAAAAGCCAGTTTTTGGGCCACTGTCCTTTCTTTTGAACTCCTTTGGCGGTTCTGATTTACGAGTGCATTCGACCTGTTGGTTTTTATTAAATTTATAAATATCATCAACTGACCAACGACTATTAACAAAAACAACAGAAAATTTAGACCAACGAAAACAATAAAAGAAAATATCCATCCTTTATATTGTGTAGAACTAAATGGTAGAGCCAGACACAAACCATTAGATGAATAAATTTTCCAGTCTGATACTATAACAGGAACTAAGGCCAATACAAAACTCACCAGCCAAACTAATGTAAATGATACAAGTTTAGTAGTTTTAGAAAATCTATGTTCACCAAATGGGTAAGTGATTTTCAAGAAGCGATCTAGAGTTATTAAACAAATGAAGAATGTGGAGGACTCACTTGAAAGCGTTGAAAGAATTCCCAAAACTTGACAGATAAAACCATTTCTCCAAGCAAAGTCTTCTAATACATAAACGTCTTTAAAGTAAACATCTACAATTGCAATGATAATTAAGTAAACTCCCATAATTGAATCAGAAACTGCCAAGCCTGTTATAAAAAGTCCATAAGCTTGTTTGAATATTTCTCTGTTCCAACCAATTCTATAAATCAATACAGAACCGTTTCCAACTAAAGTTAAGATTCCAATACTCCAGATGATGATTCTTTTAAATGTGTCACCAACTAGGTGTTTACATGAAGAGATGATGTCAAGAGGTGCAAAACATTTGTCAACGTCAATATTAGGATTTAAAATTTGTGGACAACACATTACATAGTCGCTAGCCCTTAAATCAAAATGAATGGTTAACCCTCTAAAAAAATTTTTTTCAAGATATTGAGTGGAAAACCCTTGAATATACAAAGTGTCAAGTTTAAAGTTATTGGGAATCCCCAGACTTTTAAATTTATTAATTGATGTAAAACTTAGATTTAAATGAGTTAAATGCGTCAAGCTATAAAAGGCGCTAGGCCTCAATGCAGATATATTTGTATATGACAAGTCAATAATTTCTAACAGCTTAGGGAATGTAAAATTCTCATTTATTATGAGATTTTCATTGTGTGAAAGATTTAAGTATTTCAATTTACTGAATGATTCTATGGATTTGAAATTATTACAATGAGATAGAAAATTATTACTAAGATCTAAAATTGTAAGCTCTTCAAAATCCCAGTGTTGAAACTCTTGATCAAAATTTAAAATTTCACATTTGCTTCCGTAAAACGCGACAAAATATATTAAAGGAACAATTTTGTTTAATTCCACATCGTAATCAAACCTATAAGCATTTAATTGTTTAAAAAGTAGCAGACTGATGATATAATATGTTACGTTCAGTACCGTGTCTATCCTATTTCTTTCTCTATTCTCTGTTATACTTGACACACAAATATAGTTCTGTGGACAGACATTCTTGCATTTAAATCTGCTTTCATTCATTCTTGGATAAAAAGATTTGAAGGTTATGGAATCAATGCACAAGTCTCTTACTACAAAGCTAATGTTTGCTACAACGTAATCTGCGCCATGGTCATCCCTTCTCTCATCTTCACTTAAATCACAACCATAATTATTATTAGGATCCCGATTCGCATAAGGAAAAACACAGTAGGAATCTATGCATTTAAAAAATGGTTCTGGACAAGTGAAATTTTCACAGTTGAGTAAATTAGAATTATCACTACATTGGCCTTTTAGATCTTTAATACATTTATAAAAATGTTGGTCTTCATTTGTTCTACATTTAAAATATTCCAGATCGAGATTTAAATTGACAACATGTGCTGAACATTGACCTTTAACCTGAAGGACTTCTCTTTGGTCTAAACAATAAATTGTAACATTTGTATTGGAATTGATGTCAACAGTGTCATTTGTTACTTTTGATTGACATTCAGTATAATTGTCACATTTAGAAATGTCAATGGTTTTAAATGTATAAAAATTGTCTAGTCCTTTTAATAGACTGCTAATATAAATCTTCATATCGGCATTCGTTTCATTTCTGACATTATGGGTTAAACCTTTACCGCAAAGATAACTTTCTAATAAATTTTTGAAAGTATGGTTCTTCCCGCTGCATTGTTCATACGTAAGATTTGATAATAGTGTAATGTCGTTTGATAAGAAGTGTGTGAACGAGTCACCATCCACAACCCACATGTCGACAGATGACCTTTGTGATTGATTAGATGACCAGGTCTGGGTTTTCTTGGCTGTAGTGTCTCTACAAACCGCCAACGTGTTTGGTAATTTTGCATCGCAGTCTATTTTTTCTAAATACCTTCCATTATTGTAGAACTCGTCTGCAAACGATCGAGCATTTTTCAAGCCAGTCAAATTCAAAAACAAGCATCTTTCCGAATCTTCAAAGTTAAAAGGTATGAAGAATGTGTAGGGCTTCCCTGAGGTCCATACAAGACTGAGGGCGTCAGTGTTACCTCCACGAGTAATACTACTTCCAAGATAAATATTGACTTCATGATTACTTTGGTTAGCAACATAGAGATTCATGATCATTTTGAAAAACTGAATAACCTCGTCATACGTTTCAAATTCAATGACGTCGCTGCTATGATGTGACCTGCAATAACATATTGCGTCCAGCTCATTTAAATCTTGCAATTGTCTGGCTATATAAAACGTTGAGTCAAAATATTTTCCACCCGAGTATGTAAAATTAAAAACTTCGTCAACAAATCCACAAATGAGAGGGAAGATGTCATCCATGTTTAAATCTTTAAAAGACGGTGTATAGTAGACATAGTCCAGTGGAATCTTCTTCTTAGGAGATTGTATTATAAAAAATCGCTTAATATCAATGTTCTCCTGTAGTTCACATTCGATCGTGCTGTTGATAAACTTCTCCTCTTCTTCGGTTATGTTATAAATAAATATTACGCTAAAATCAAATTCACAGATTCCTGTATTATATCTCGCCCATACGTTAGTGAGATTCATGACGCTAGAAATAGATAACAGCCCATTACACTCAACGTCAGAGATTGAGTCAAGATTCACTTCCCAAATACTCTCGTTTCCAGCACTAAAATCTAATAAAAAATTGTCGCCTTTTGTGTGCTTTTTGAAATACTTCGTTGCCACCGTCGTAAAATGTACTTGTTCTTTAAATTCATTTTCACAATCGAAAACGTAGAAGTGACTTTTCCATTTCGTGTTGCACCTATCTAGAGGGAATAACTTGGCAGGATCTGTGGAGATAAAAAAAAATTATTCAGGAGAATTAGACTACTGTTGGAAGAGATTTTTTTAGTTGAAGTCTGTTCTGCAATATCAACAGTATGCGAAGCTTGATATACACTGAAACAAAATGCAAAACATGTTGTAAGTTATTGCACACAAATTAATACTGCTTTGTAGCCTTAAGTTACTTTAGTACAAAAACTTCGCCTTATCGCTGGGGGTCAAGGTCAGCGAAAAAAGTAAAGAACATAGGCTGCCCCCGAGAAACTCAAACTACAGTAACATAATATCATTTAAAACATTAATAAAAATGCAAGTCTAGACTCGGACCTACTTATTATTGTAGTACGCAATAATCTTCTTTATAGAAGGAGCGTCTGTAATATATAAGATAAGATAAGAATGATTCTAGGTAATATTAAGTAACATTAAAGACAGTGTTATTGGCTGCGCACGGAAAAAACCACACTAAGGCTCTAAAAATAGAGCAAGCGGTCCATCTCACTATAGTCTTTGATAATATATATCTTTAGGTAGGCTGTTTCTTAGATAATTTATCCCACCATTCACTATATTATGTCATCCTATCTTAAACAGTTCTAAATATAAATCACTAAACCTAAAAACACTAGAGGACAGATGGGCAAAGAGTAAAGTAGTAATAATACATAAGGCATTAAACTCTAATTTAGAAATACAACCCAATAACAACCTGTTGCAATGCTCAGTTAAACATAAGGACAAAAACATTTTCCTTGTCCTTTTTTCAAGAACAAATCCACATAAGTACTTTTTCTTCCCGAGTGGCATTCTTGCATGGAATGGGTTGCCTGAACAAACCAGGAAAACCAGGATTTTACATCACTTAAAACATTAATAAAACTGCAAGACTACTCGGACCACGGATGAGTGTAGGACGCAATAATCTTCATTATAGAAGGAGCGTATGTTATATATAAGATATATCAGATAAAATCAAAGATATAATTAAGATAGTATTACGTTCCAATATTGAGATGTATGGAGATCGGCACTTGTGAAGAGGCGTGTTTATGGTCAATATTTCTTCTGTAAATAGATTTTTATTTGTCATATTTGAACTTTTCAATAACTCTCGCCGTTTCACTGTTCCAATAATTATTTCAAGCATTTTAATGTGAAATAGCCTTTACATCCTCTTTCCTCGGCAAACAATGGAATATTTATACTTTAAATAGCTAATGAAAAAACATTTAAAAGAGTAGTCAAAATATTGTATTTCTCCCTTAACTATTTTTTTCTCAATTTTTTATTGTGTTACGCGTTTGATTTATTGCCTATGTTTGAAAATGAGCTGTTTGAAAAAAATATGCAAACCTAACATTAACAACGTTGTTATAAGCACAATATGCCTTAAATACTCAATAGTGGCATGGCCAAACTCACCTTTCCCTAGATTTATTGTCAAACTCGCCCGATACAATTTTTTAAATAAAAGACTTATCTGCTCTATATGGGTATCAAAATCACTGCTATAAATGACTATGTCATCAAGATAAGCATTACACCCTGGTATGTCCTGTATGATACAATTTATCAATCTCTGAAAAGTTGCTGGTGCGTTTTTCAACCAAAGGGCATCACCTTATATTTAAATAATCCATCAGTGGGTCACAAACGCAGATATCTCCTGTGCCTTAGGAGTCAAAGGTACCTGCCAATAACCTGACAGTAGGTCGATTTTTTTCACAAAACATGAGTCCTCTATTATATCTATAAGGTCTGATATTCTAGGAATAGGATATGAGTCAGTTTTTGTCACGGCATTGACTCTAAGGAAGTCTGTACAGAAACGTAAATGTAGAATAAAATTAAAGTTTGTCACCATCAAGCGATCTAAGGGTAACAAGTTTAACATGGGGTTGCGCTACAAGTTTTTTTTTTAACCAGAATTGTTCTTAGTAATAAAATAAACAATACAATAATAGTTTTGGGTTATTTACTTTGTTAAATTGTCATTGTAATAGTGTTATTATTAAATCTTATTCAATGTGTCAGCTTGCCCCATAATGTGTATCATCTTGCCCCTGCACGGGGCAAGTTGATACAAATTATTTTACATTCCTTTTAGAGCTATATTTATTTTAAATATATTCAAATGAATAAAATATGTTGATAAAAAGGTGCAGGATACCTAAGGGAACAAATAAAAGTATTTATATCCACTCTAAATATAATGGTTTGCAATTAATGTAAATAAATGTAAAATGTGTATCAACGTGCCCCCCCCCCCCCAATCTCCCCTATTTCTTTAATGCCTTTCGCAAATCAAATTGACGTCAAAACTCCGTGAAATCTCGGCCAAACCACGAGGTGAATTCACCTAAAGCAAAGTGAATTATTCTTCACAATACGCCAAATGTTCTTATAATAGAAAATGTAGATTAAAATTAAAGTTTGTCACCGTCAAGCGGTATAGGTGGTAACAAGTTTGTTGAGAAGAGAGAAAATTTAAAATGAGTTCCGGCCCTTTGCATGAAACATTTTTTTAAACGTTTCTATACTTATTCTTATAATAGTCAATTTTAAAAGTTCCTTATTAATATGTATAATTATGAAAAATATAATTATTAGTATTGTCTAGGTAATATGGCAAATTTTTAATTAAGTATTAAAAAAGGATACTTTTGTTTTAGCTTACAAAACGAGTATTGGAACCAGCATTAATATCTATAAATAGAACGCCATGGGGAAAAATCGGCTGGTCATTATTAATTCAATTTAATAATAATAATAATGATGACATTTGTATAGCGCTACCAACAAACATAATGTAAGCTCAGAGTGCATTTAACATACAACTAAGAACACGGATACAATCTATAGGCCAAGAGATACAGAACTAAATGATGATTCAAAACTTTACAAACATAGAACAAATCAAACAATTAAACCAAAAAATAACCGCCTTAACATATAAGTAAGACAGTAGGGCTCTAAAGCATGTAAACTAAGATATATATTAAATAACGAGTTTTTAAGTTCTTTTTGAAGATATCAATGGAGCTTGTTAGCCTGAGTTGAATGGGAAGTAGATTCTACACCTTCGGACCGGATATTGAGAAGGCTCTAAGGCCAACGGACTTCAGAGAGAAGCTGGGCACTTCCAGAAGAGAGGAGTCGACAGAACGAAGTGTTCTTTGCGGAACATATGGTTTAGTTAGTTCCCTGAGATATAACGGCATCTCATTATTATAAAAGCACTGGTGGCAGAGTTGCGCAACTTTATATTCAATTATGGCTTTTACAAGGAGCCAATGGAACTGACGCAAGAGAAATGTCACATAATCACGCCTTGACTTACGCATGACTAGATGAGCGGCACTGATTTGAATACGCTATAATTTGTCGACTTTATTGTCAGGTATCCCGATTATCATAGCATTACAGAAGTCGAGGCGCGAGAGTATGAAGGCAGCGGCAAGTTTCTTTGCTGAGTCAAGGGCCAAATATTACTGTATCTGACCAAGTCTACGCAGCTATAAGTATATAACATTTCCTTATTTCTACTTAATGTGTACAGAATGCTTTTTGATAGAGTAATTTATAATAATAATAATCGTTATTTATATAGCGCTTGTATTTATGATATTAAATTTAGGCCTAGCAGGCTCAATAAGTAAAGTGAAGCAGCGTTCACAAGTTTCTGTGGCCACGGCTTACTTGGCGAGTATGTGGTTACGGCTTACTTGGTGAGTGTGTGGCCACGGCTTACTTGGTGAGTGTGTGGCCACAGCTTACTTGGTGAGTGTGTGGCCACGGCTTACTTGGTGAGTGTGTACCCACGGCTTAATTGTTGAGTGTGGGGCCGCGGCTTACATGGTGAGTGTGTACCCACGGCTTACTTGGTAAGTGTGTGACCACGGCTTACTTGGTGAATGTGCGTGGCCACGGCTTACTTGGTGAGTGTGTAGCTACGGCTTACTTGGTGAGTTTGTGGCCACGGCTTACTCGGTGAGTGTATGGCAACGGCTTACTTGGTGAGTGTGTGGCCACGGCTTACAGAATAGACTCGAAACACCTTGTAGTGTGTCAGCTTGAGCTTTTTTTTTAGTTCATATAATAAAATGATGCGTGATTATAGTCATAAGCTCAATACTTAAACATTTTAAGGCCTGCTGACATAGATCACTGTTTAACTCCATAGAACGTTAAGACATACGTCGTAGATAAAAAAAAAATTATCAACAAGACAGTTAATATGGTTACGTGCACTTTTAAGCTTAAATTGTTACGTGCACTTTTATGTTTAAATTGTTACGTTCACTTTTATGTTTAAATGTTAAATTCCAGGTCTTTTAGGACTCAACACTCAACACACATGAGGTTTCAAAATATAAGTTTAATCTAGATAAAATAGTTTACAGCTTCAGTCCTTACATCTAATTCCAAATCAATTCACATTATCAACTCTCTCGCGACAAGCCAAAAATCCATCTCCCTAAAGAAACACACACACCTTTTTAAGAATGGGCCATGTGTACTCGTGTTCATAAAAAAATATTTTTTGTACCTTTTTTTTTTGTGCTACTCGGCGACCCAGGCCCCACGAGAGGGGGGTACAGCCGGTAAACCGTACCGGGGCCCATAATAGTTAAAGGGGCCCATGAATATTAAAATTTAAATCTAAATTGGCAATTACGCAAGTATTACAAGTATTTTTTAATCGTTACTATATTAAGCTAAGAGGAGATGGCCCAAAACCGCCTACAATCTTACATGGCGATGGGGGCTCTTAATTTTTGTTTTCTTTAAATGTGTACTTGAACATTTTGTTACATATGTAACGAAGCCTCTAGTTGAAATATAGGGCCTAATTATTTATATAGCGTTTATGATCTCTTTTTCATTATTTTTCTCGAGAGACACTTAGTCTACAAATAGACCTAGATTATATACTATACAGACTTACAGTTCTCCCGTTAGCTTAGTAGCCTAGGCCTAAATACTCTATGTCGCTGCATTGTATTTGTTATTTCACAAAATGTATTTTGGGAAGAGTCTGTACAAAAAAAAAAGTATGTGTCAACTGTATTGCCACAGCAGATCTAACCTTACATTTGACTACACAACATACATTATTGGCGAATATTTACAACTGACGAGAGTAATGTTTTGTTTAGTTGATGGGACCCGTACAGATGCTGCATATTCTAGTATAGATCTAACTAATGTGAGATAGCATTTTAGTTTTATATTCGTATTACATTTGTACAAGTTTCTCGTTTTGTATCATAAACGTGGGAGCAAACTAGAAGTCTGCCAAGTCTCAAGTAAAAAAACAACTAGTTGAGATTAATCTCTTAGAACTCGGGGGACATCACACCCTTGTCCTACGCAGTGTAGCCAAGTCACCATATAGGCCCGGTGCAAACAGCTAACCATTCCCATCCACTCTGAACTTCTACAATACTGGGCAGTCAAAAAGCACAATGCTAGACCCTATCTTCTGCTCCCCCCTGCAATATCTAGACCTTATGTCCAGTTGGAGCAACAGCCTACTAAGATAGGCAACTATTTGGCAGTGACTAGTATATAATTAGTTGATTTTTTTAATTATCGTGTATCATTTAGTCTATTCACTTTTTTGCGAAGTTCCTACCGCGAGACAGCACTCAATTTGACCTTATTAGATTACTCCAGGCATAGGCGAAGTTTTACCTAAGCTTGTCCAGTAAAATTGTACATTTAGAAAAACATCACAGTGGAAAATGTATGGGTAATAATAAATTTATAAAGATTGGCATTTTAACTTAGAAAAACATTGAGGTGGAATGAACGAAACATCTAAGAAACACAACATATTAATTGAATAAGATATTCAGAAATATAACATATTAATATAATAAGAAACTTAAAAAGACCCGAGATTTCGTCAAAGTGTTCATTATATTCTATACTTTGAGAAATTTATAGAAAGTATATTTTTTTCTGAAATGACCTTAAAGTAAATGAATGGGTTTGTTGAACTAATAAGGAAAATTTGAAGCCATGTAAACGGTTTAGTAAATGAATATTGCAAGTAATTTTACTCACCAAAACACCAAGCTATGATAATAGTCAATAAAATCATCTTGATCAGTGAAGACTTTGTTCGATTCAGAATGGACAGGTCTACAAATTCTTAAATTTAATAGTCTGCTTTTTATTTTTGGCGAAATAAAATATATAGATAAATGTTTGATATTGAGTTAGTTTGATCTAAAATTTAGAAGTGGCCGAGCAACAAACATCTGTAGATTTCTCCAATGATTATCAGAGTCCGAACTTTAGTTTTATACACTTTGTTTGTTTGTATTGCAGTAGTTAACTAGATTAATGGGATTTTTTAATCAGCTTAAAGAAATAGGATACTAATTATAGTAAGGCAGATGGATCTCAAACAGCTCTTCAGATTCCTTGAAGGAACTCTTTTATTTTTTCTTATAACAAATTATAACCGATGCTTCTTTTGAAAATTAGTTCGGGTTGCGTTCCATGATTCTCCTTGGCTAGTTTCAGGACTTGAAAAAAATCAACAATAGGCCTTCAAGTCTCCTATGATTAATTAGTGTTTGATAAGGTATTTAATTTTAAAAGAATTGTTTTGTGCGAATCAAATATTTATTAAAATATTTCTTCTGGTACAAAAACAAAACAATAAATAAATCATGGGACATTATGTTTGAATAAATAAATCACGTGACACCATATTTGAATAATTTAGTTTTTCCGGTTTTCGTTTAACATCCATAGTTTTAATAATATTGAAAGTCTTAGAAACCTTGGAATTTTTTATTTTATTTAGGAAATCTTGTCACATACATTACTAGTGTGAGACTCATTGCCATTTTCTTTAAACTGAGAAACTGGCACACTATTAGACATAGTGTCTACAGGTTAATGTTGTCTGCTGCGTACATTGAAGTGTAAATAGAAGAAATATAGTCTGGTGATCAAACTTCAGTTGGACCATATTTCAACTTGTGAAAAAAAAAGATCCACGAAACATACTTCGTGATTGCAATAAAAGTTTTAATAGTCATGTTTAAGGTATGAGAAATGAATATTTTATTTACAAAAACATTTATCAAAAGCTAATGTATTACAAATGACTTTAATACGTTTTCTTATCATCTTTTAACCCACGTTTGTCTTTTATTAGAACGTGACATTTTCTAATTGTCATCAAATTTTTTGTTTCAGTGTAAAGAATATGTCTAAAGTGTGTTTTTTTTTAAATATAAATAGTCTATCTTCTGAGGTTTACAATTTAACAGACAAAAAAAAAGACAAATAGATGATAGTTAAACAGTGTTTTTTAGAAAACAGGAGAATTGGTAGCTTTAAAAGAAACACAACAACATGTAGGTTATACAGCCATGCAATCTTATGATTCAGCCGAACTATTCTAGTAAACCCTTCTGTATGATATAGCTTGTGTTATATATATATTTATATATACACTCTGAACATTCTGTCTGTACACTCAGTCATTTTGGAGAAGATCTGTTTACTATGAAGCTGTATCCACTTTCTATGAAAACAATCTGAGTCTTTAAAGAAAACGTTGATAACAATAAAATTTATGACGTGAAAACACCAAACGGAAGTTGTTCTTGACTCATACTTTGGAGTTTCATAGTCCAGCATGCTTCACTAGAAATTTGTTCTAGTGGTTAACGAAATATTCTACGTCAACCAACAATGTCGTTTTCTTTCTCTATCTTGTTTTCTTTTTATGAATTACTTTAATAATTTTGTACAGCATATGTCCAGCATATGTCGTGCGACTATCACCGATGACCTCCGCTCTGTTGACATAAACTGGGACGACGTCAATGCCGTTACAGCAGCGGCTACGGACAGAAACCACTGACAACTCTAAATGCTGCCTGATGCGCCGAACGGCGCTGGAGGATCTGAGGTCTAAAGTCTAAGTAAGTATGTCCAGCGCCGTGAGGTCAGAATACTACATTCCTACTATCTAGCTTGACTTAACTTAGAATTTAGAAGAAGTCTCAAGTTTGTCGTGGGGCTTGCTTTGATGCAACCGACGCTATTAGTGATAAGACATTTATAATATACGCGAGATTCCCTATCAACAGTGAATTCAGAGTACCATACAGTTAAAATACAGTAGGCTACCATAAAGTACAAATACAGTACCATACAGTAAACATACAGTACCATACAGTAAACAAACAGTACCATACAGTAAACATACAGTACCATACAGTAAACATACAGTACCATACAGTAAACATACAGTACCATACAGTAAACATACAGTACCATACAGTAAACATACAGTACCATACAGTAAACATACAGTACCATACAGTAAACATACAGTACCATACAGTAAACATACAGTACCATACACAGGGGTTGGCAACCTTTTAATGATAATGTGCCAAAGTAGGATTTCTAATTCATTCGGCGTGCCAACATTCTAAATTCATCCTGCTCTATCACTAAATTTCTTGTAGAAGAGAATTGCCCTGCCAAGTCTGGAACGCGGGCCGTGGGTTGCCGACCCTTGCCATACAGTACAGGCTCTGAGTTTCTAGCTTTAATAACATCATTGTAGCCTTGAAGTTACTTTAGTCGACATAATCCCACTGATCTATAAATATATTAAATAATCCCCTGAAATAATTTGTGTGTGTGCGGTAAAGTGAGGTTAGCGGAAACTACGAAACCGCCATTTTACTTCTCCTTCACTGATCAATATAAGCGAGTAAAAATATTCCAGTTGGAAAAAACACTTATTATTTAAATATTTTATATGATAAAAAGGACTAACTGTAGTTTAACTTAGAGACTCATTATTTTATGTATCTAATCCATTTTATTTATAGATCAGTGACATGACGAAAGAGAAAGTAGAATTGAATGTTAAAATATAACTGTTTTTTTTTTGTTTCAGTTGAGTGATACAGTACTCGGGGGGCGTCTTGGTGTTCATAGAACAGGATGTCACTGTAATTCCAAGAAAAGTATTACAAAATAATCTCGCAGTTTTAGTCTAGGCAAAAAGAAATATATAAAATATATACAATGGGAAGTTTCGTTATCAAAACTCGAAATAAAAACAGTATAGATTATAGATCTTTAAGCTGTTCGCTGTTTGTTACGTCGGCACGGTGGCCGAGCGGCAACTCGTTCGGCTGGCGTACTGACGTTTATGGGTTCGAATCCTGGAGAAGGCCCGGATTTGTTCCTCGGGCCTGGAGGGTGTCCTTGTCTACCCAGCTCTAATGGATACCTGACTTTTAAGTAGGGGTAAAGTAAAGTCGTGTGGGCATTGTGCTGGCCACACAATCCCCTAGTACTGATGAACGCAGCTTTACCGGCCCTATGCATCAATTTGGACTGACTGTTACTTTACTTAAGGAGGTATTGTAGCATTATTTACGTAAATATCTTCAAATAAACATTATTTATCGCACGTGGTAAGATCACGCCGATATTTGCTTAACGTAAAAACGTTATAATTTAATGTGAAACATGTTTTTTTCCTAACGTATCTTAGTAACGGGACAACGGCCAACTATACTTAACTAACTAACGTGACATCATCCTGCTAGACAACAACCTTTTTAACGTGACGGTGTAGTTAATAAGTGACGTGACACGGTTATTGGTTGACGTGACAGTGGTATTGGTTGACGTGACACTGTTATTGGTTGACTTGACTTAATAATAACGTGATGTTTTCATGGCTGCTACAGGGCTCAGCTGTACTGTGGTATAACTTTAAGCCTAACGGCGACTCTGAGACGGAACTGCGACCTGCGACCTGTCCTCTGCTAGTTGGTGAAAACATAGGTAAGTTTCCAAGTATAGCTTTCAGTTTTGCTACAATAGTAAATTTTTTTATCATTTTGTATGAGCTGAAAATATTTGTATCATTTTATGTGCTAAAACGTTTTAAAATGTTATTAGCGCTTTAAATGCTAGAAAGTATATATTTTTTTAATAATGAAATAAAATGGGGTATTTAAAAAGTATAAATGGAATCAACAGTTTTAAGTTTGTAAGTATATATGCTGAAAGATAAGATTTATATATATATATTGCACGGTGGCCTAGCGGCAGAGCGTTCGGCATACCGAAGGTCCTGGGCCTGAATTCTGGTAAAGGCTAGGATGTTTTCCCCGGTCTGCAGGTTGTCATACAGTACCTGACTTTAGTTTAGGGGTAAAGTATAGACGGCTGAGCATTGTACTGGCCACACAATCCCTTGTATGCCTTGGCTTCACATACTTAACTGATGAACATTATTGGTTATAAATACATTTGTAATTGTGTCTGTGATATTTTTTTTTTCATTAATTTTACACCCTTCAATATTCCCAAAAACATGTTTTTCTTTATTGTTTACAGTTATCGAAAAAGTATTTTGGCGACTCGGCACGATGTCGAAATAAGGTCGCAAGAAGAAACCGTCCAACTTGTCGGCCATGGGCTAACTCTCCCACAAAATCTAAGGGTTAACTTATCATCTTTTTCTGTCGTTATGAATGTGTGTGTGTGTGTGTGTTCTTTTTTTTTTTGGGATGTGTTTGCGCTGCTTCCACCATGTCTAGAAACCGGTTTTCATTAACTGGACGTTAATCACGAGTGAGCCTTAGCTCGAATGATTCAAAATTATTATGATTCGGATAATTGAAAGAGACTCTAGCGCAGAGATCGGCAACCTTCTGATACAAGTGTGCCAAAGCTTGATTTTTAAGTTAATTCAGTGTGCTAGCAACCTAAAAGTCAACCTTCTCTGACTGTAAATTTTTTGTAAAAAAGACTTGAATTACCATTTTGGAAAATTGCTCTGTGTGGCAAAGTTGGCACGCGTGCCGTATGTTGCCGACCCCTGATCTAGTGGATACGTTATAAATGTTTCTTTTATGTGAATTAACACAAATAATTTTGTTTAAACAACAACAACTACAATATATTGACATAGTAATCAGTCTATAGATTCCAGAAATTTGAGTTCAAATGTTTTGTTTGTAATTCGGATATTTGTCTGTGTGTGATGTATAGATATTTTTTTATCATTTGAATTAGTAAAATTTGCTACAAACTGGTTTTAGCATTTGAATAGAATAAATATCATTTGTTCTAGTGTTGCTTTTTTAAATTTAGGTCTGGCTATTATCAACTATTTTACAAACATTAAATGCCGTTAAAAAAACATTCTCATACTTAGTGAATATAATTTATTTCGCGGTCCTTACACTAGATTGTACTTTACTTTACACTAGATTAGATAAATAATATTCTTTCATTCGGTTCTAATACCCGCTGATTTTTTATTATTTTTTATTTTCTTTATAAAAAGAATATATAGCTTTTATTCTCAGATTTAGTTTAAGTCGTGAAGTTTCTCGGCATTTTCAGTTTTTCTAATTATTTTTATATCAGTATCTCTCCGAGTGGCATTCGAGCATGGAAGGGGTTGCCTGAACAAAACAGGAGAACCAGTAACTTAACATGATTTGGAACATTAATAAAGATCCAAGACTAAACACGAAACACGGAGGGTTATAGAACTAGCGTCTGTAATATATAAGATACGATAAGACTATATATTTATATTGTACATTTTTGTTTATTTTATTGTATTTGTAATTTAAATTAATGAAAACATTCAGGAAAGTAATTTTAAAAAAATTTGTAATCGGGTAAAAATAGGTAGGCCTAAGTCTTTTTATTTCACAAAAAAAAGCAAATAATTGCCCTGTTATGCCTGTGGATTTACAATCTTTAAAAAAAAAAATATTAGGACTAAGTGAAATACAATTTTCTTTTTAGACTAATTAGAGAATAGTACCCGCATAGATCGCATGGCAGTTTCGATACGTTATCCACTTAGCTAGCGAGGGCACATGAGCTAAGTCAAATTGCAAAGGTAAAATATAAGGCAATAAGGTCACGTGCCTTGAAGAGTTTTATATATATAAAGATTTAGGGCCGTAAGTAACGTTAAGAGTCGAAATAAAATAATACAAAGTAATGTTGACCTTTAAATTTCTGTCATTTGAAAATATATGTAAACAATGGTAAAATCAATAATGTGATACTACTAAAGAATCTTTGTAAACAATGGTAAAATCAATAATGTGATACTGCTAAAGAATCTATGTAAACAATGTTGAAAATCAATAATGTGATACTACTAAAGAATCTATGTAAACAAGGTTGAAAATCAATCATGTGATACTACTAAAGAATCTATGTAAACAATGGTAAAAATCAATAATATGATACTACTAAAGAATCTATGTAAACAATGTTAAAATCAATAATGTGATACTACTAAAGAATCTATGTAAACAAGGTTGAAAATCAATAATGTGATACTACTAAACAATCTATGTAAACAATGGTAAAATCAATAATGTGATACTACTAAAGAATCTATGTAAACAATAGTAAAATCAATCATGTGATACTGCTAAAGAATCTATGTAAACAATGGTAAAATCAATAATGTGATACTACTAAAGAATCTATGTAAACAATGGTAAAATCAATAATATGATACTACTAAAGAATCTATGTAAACAATGGTAAAATCAATAATGTGATACTACTAAAGAATATATGTAAACAATGGTAAAAATCAATAATATGATACTACTAAAGAATCTATGTAAACAATGGTGAATTCAATAATGTGATACTACTAAAGAATCTATGTAAACAATGGTAAAATAAATAATGTGATACTACTTAAGAATCAGAAGCCCGTTTAGGTCTACCCAAAGCGGGCTCTAGGTTTTTTGAAGCCCTAGGCGAAACAAGTTATACCCACTCATTTTAGTGCAGCGTTAGGTCATACTTTTCTATTTTCTAAAACAACTTAAATAAAATACCCTTCGCCTTTCATTATCTAGTGTTTCGTCTGCCTATGATAGTAATGCGCAAAAGTACCAATCTTAAATTTAGTTAATTTTTTTTAATCCTTAAATTTAAAACAAATCGTCATTTGTGCACACACACCCCATTTCGCGCCCTACGCAGCCCGCCTAGGTTGCCTATATGGGCGAGCCGGCCTGGGGCCTACCCTTTCACTGTTAAAATGTTTCTTACAATGTAGTAGAGCTCTCTAGGGCGGACTAGGATTTAAATAGCCACTTGACAGTAAATAGGTTGAAAATTTACAGAGTGCTAAGAGCGATGTTCTTTCGACAAAGTTAGGCCTATTAAGTTATTTAACAAAATGTAATGTTTCGTCGATTTATTTATCTTTATAGGGGACTTCCAAGTCTTTTATAGTCTGTTAGTCTTCTCTGGGTTATTGCTGAATGCGGGTAGAGCTTTATAAGCTTCAAGAAAGAGCTTCCATCCCTATAAAAACATACCAGCATCGGCGCGGTTTAGCGATTGTAAGGTTTATCGGCGGCCATATTAGACATAGGGCTTTCCCTAATCATGTCCTCATGCAGTTGCCCAAACGAATTAGGAATCTGTTCGCTTATGGGTTTTGAATACGATCGACTTAAAAAAAACAAATTGTTACACATAATAGCTCGGATAAGACGATATCGCGACAGGACTATAATACTAGGGTCGGCGCCATACGGGTAGCATCTCTTTATGAAGTACAAAATTGAGATGTAAATCAAACCCACATATAGAAGTTAGGGTTTATAGTTCGAGTTCGGTGTGTTCGGTTCGGGTTCAATTCCCATCTCTACTACAAAAGTGCATAAAGGTCTATCGATTTTCTCGTTGTTGAAACTTCCACAAAATTCCCCAATGTCCTCTTTTTGTCAAAGAATAGGTAACTACCTCATTTTATAAATCTTCATCTATATCACATAGCAGACAATCATAGGCTTTATTATTCACTGAGACTATAACTTTTTAAAGGCGACACCATCAATGTGATGACAGGGGTCTTAGGATCCAGTCTCACACTGCTAACCTTAGGTGTGTGGTTGTGTTTTCGTAGTCTAGGAAGTTGTCCGTAAAGGGGATGGCCTCTGAAGTGCTTAAAATTTATGTGCTGCTGTCAAACAATATTTATATTGTTGAAAATTTTGGGCAATATTTTACTAAAGATAATCTTACCTGGTGGCATATTCTATTCTCTAACGTTGACACATATAACAACAATAGACATTTACTCATCAATAAATCTATGAGAGGTAAATAATTCTCTAAAATTTATTTCAATGATAAAACAGTAATATCAAGCATGTGTGAGTAAATAAAACACATTGATCAATTATTAATAATAAAAACATAATAAATTATAATCCACATAGTATTATGATGAAAGTGAATCATATTAAACAAAAAGTCCAATAACTAAACAGAATAATAAATAATTTGAAATACAAAATGTACAAACCGACCTAATCCAAGCATTATGAGAAATGTAGTTTTCAGAAATAGCTATTATAAACTGAATCTCAGCTATTGGTTAAAGGATTATTAAGCTAGTCTAATCCTAATCCTCTACTGCATAAGTCAGGTGAGGGGCTAGGAGGAGTGGGTGTAAGACGCTTTATGTCGCCCATTTTTAACCCTTACAGTCCCTGGCGCGTATATAGCGGAACTGAAGGCAGCATAGATAGAAGTAGGTCGGTACTGGAAGGGTTAAAACAAAAGTGTATGTTGGGGGTTTGTGAGTAAAGGCAGGGGGGGGGGAGTCAACATACCCTTAGCCGGGCGTAAAGCGCCCACAATGATGGGTCTGCAGCTTCTGATGTCGCTTTTAGAGGTTGTTTAAAAATTGATGAAGTCACGTGACGGGGGGGCTGGACTAGGCCGAAGGGAGGTGTGGATCAAACAAGTTGTGATTCTGGGAGAAGATCCTGTTCATTATTAAGCGTAAGAGGGTTTTCTTTTCAGTAGAACAAACATTGAATAAATGTATCAGAAAACATAGTTGGAGCTTACATTAAAATACAAAATTATTGTAATAGACATAATTACATGATAATGATATTCACTCTCATGATTTCCTACAATATTTTCTTGTGTCTGGCCTCTAAGCGCCATTAAATGAGCATTGGTATTTTATATATTCCTTCAGCTGTTAGTTAAATAACTTATTCTGCAAACCGCAAGGCATTAACATATTTGGGAAATATTGAAATTGATGTGTTAAAAGTTACTTTAAGTATTGGTTTAACTATCGTTGTTTATATTATATATTGATTAGTTTAGAATGTTTAAAATGAATTTATTAAGTAAACTGTATAGTGCAGGTAGAGTATAAATAATTGGATTCAGTGCAGAGTTTATTGGTAGTACAAATACAGCTATCCAGGCGTAAACTTCACGGTTAAAGATATGACCATATACTGAAAGAATGCCAAGTATCCCAACAGGAAACCAGCAACAGAAATCTGTCAGAGCAACAAAAGCCAGTTTTAGGGCCACTGTCCTTTCTTGTAAACTCCTTTGGCGGTTCTGATTGACGAGTGCATTCGACCTGTTAGTTTTTATTAAATTTATAAATATCATCAACTGACCAACGACTATTAACAAACACAATACAAAATTTAGACCAACGTAAACAATAAAAGAAAATATCCATCCTTTATATTGTGTAGAACTAAGTGGTAGAGCCAGACACAAACCATTAGATGAATAAAATTCCCAGTCTGATACGACAACAGGAACTAAGGCCAATACAAAACTCACCAGCCAAACTAATGTAAATGATAGAAGTTTAGTAGTCTTAGAAAATCTATGTTCACCAAATGGGTAAGTGATTTTCAAGAAGCGATCTAGAGTTATTAAACAAATGAAGAATGTGGAAGACTCACTTGAAAGCGTTGAAAGAATTCCCAAAACTTGACACATAAAACCATTTCTCCAAGCAAAGTCTTCTAATACATAAACGTCTTTAAAGTAAACATCTACAATTGCAATGATAATTAAGTAAACTCCCATAAATGAATCAGAAACCGCCAAGCCTGTTATAAAAAGTCCATAGGCTTGTTTGAATATTTCTCTGTTCCAACCAATTCTATAAATCAATACAGAACCGTTTCCAACTAAAGTCAAGATTCCAACACTCCAGATGATGATTCTCTTAAATGTGTCACCAACTAGGTGTTTACATGAAGAGATAATGTCAAGAGGTGCAAAACATTTGTCAACGTCCATATTAGGATTTAAAATTTGTGGACAACACATTACATAGTCGCTAGCCCTTAACTCAAATTGAATGGTTAACCCTCTAAAAAAATCTTTTTCTAGATATTGAGTGGAAAACCCTTGAATAAACAAAGTGTCAAGTTTAAAGTTATTGGGAATCCCCAGACTTTTAAATTTATTAATTAATGTAAAACTTAAATTTAAATGACTTAAATGTGTCAAGCTATAAAAGGCGTTAGGCCTCAATGCAGATATATTTGTATGTGACAAGTCAATAATTTCTAACAGTATAGGGAATGTCAAATTCTCATTTATTATGAGATTTTCATTGTGTGAAAGATTTAAGTATTTCAATTTACGGAATGATTCTATAGATTTGAAATTATTACAATGAGATAAAAAATTATTACTAAGATCTAAAATTTTAAGCTCCTTAAAGTCCCAGTGTTGAAACTCTTGATCAAAATTATAAATTTTACATTTGCTTCCGTACAACGCGACAAAATATATTAAAGGAACAATTTTTGTCAATTCCACATCGTTATCAAACCTATAAGCATTTAATTGTTTAAAAAGTAGCAGATCGATGATATAATAATATTTTACGTTCAGCACCGTGTCCGTCCTATTTCTTTCTCTAGTCTCTGTTATACTTGACACACAAATATAGTTCTGTGGACAGACATTCTTGCATTTAAATCTGCTTTCGTTCATTCTCGGATAAAAAGATTTGAAGGTTATGGAATCAATGCACAAGTCTCTTACTACAAAGCTAATGTTTACTTCAATATAGTCTACGAAATTGTCAGTCGAATTCCCATCTTCAAGTAAAGCGCAATCATAAGAATGAGCCCGTATCGCATAAGGAAAAACACAAGATGAATCTATGCATTTGAAAAAGGGTTCTGGGCAAGTGAAATTTTCACAGTTGAGTAAATTAGAATTATCACTACATTGGCCTTTAGGATCTTTAATACATTTATAAAAAGGTTGGTCTTCATTAGTTCTACATTGAAAATATTCCAGATCGAGATTTAAATTGACAACATGTGCTGAACATTGACCTTTAAACTGATGGACTTCTCTTTGGTCTAAACAATAAATTGTAACATTTGTATTGGAATTGATGTCAACAGTGTCATTTGTTACTTTTGATTGACATAGAGTATAATTGTCACATTTAGAAATGTCAATGGTTTTAAATGTATAAAAATTGTCAAGTTCTTTTGATAGACTGCTAATAGAAATCTTCATATTGGCATTTGTTTCATTTCTGACATTATGGGTTAAACCTTTACCGCAAAGATAACTTTCTAATAAATTTGTGAAAATATGGTTCTTCCCGCTGCATTGTCCATACGTAAGATTTGATAATAGTGTAATGTTATTTGATAAGAAATGTGTGAAAGAGTCACCATCCACAACCCACATGTCGTCAGATGACCTTTGTGATTCATTAGAAGACCAGATCTGGGTTTTCTTGACTGTAGTGTCTCTACAAACCGCCAACGTGTTTGGTATTTTTGTCTGGCAGTCTATTTTTTCTAGATACCTTCCATTATTGTAGAACTCGTCTGCGAGCGATCGAGCATTTTTCAAGCCAGTCAATTTCAAAGAAAAGCATCCTTTAGAATCTTCAAATTTGAAAGGTATGAAGAATGCGTAGGGTTTGTCGGTGTTCCAAACAAGTCTGAGGGCGTCTGTGTCAATTTCAATAATAACACGACATCCAAGATGAATATTGACTTCATGATTACTGCTGTTGGCAAAATAGAGGTGCATGATCATTTCAAAAAAGTGAATCACCTCGTCATACGTTTCCAATGCAACGATATAGTTGTTGTGATGTAACCTGCAATAGCATTCTGCGCCCCAGTTATCTAAATCTTGCAATTGTCTGGCTATATAAAACGTTGAGTCAAAATATTTTCCACCCGTGTATGTAGAAGTAAAATCGACGTGAACCAAATCACAAATGTGAGGGAAGATGTCATCCATGTATAAATCTTTAAAAGACGGTGTATAGTAGACATAGTCCAGCGGAATCTTCTTCTTAGAAGATGGTATTATAAAAAATCGCTTAATATCAATGTTCTCCTGTAGTTCACTTTCGATCGTGCTGTTGATAAACTTCTCCTCTTCTTCGGTTATGTTATAAATAAATATTACGCTCAATTCAAATGCACAGTTAACTGTATACAAATCCGCCCATTCGTTCGTGAGCTTCATGACGCTAGAAATAGATAACAGCCCATTACACTCAGCATCAGAGATTGAGTCAAGATTCAATTCCCAAATACTCTCGTTTCCAGCACTATATTGTAATTTACGCATTTTGCCTTTTGTGTGCGTTTTGAAATACTTCGTAGCCGCTGTCGTAAAATGTACTTGTTCTTTAAATTCATTTTCACAATCGAAAACGTAGAAGAGACTTTTCCATTTCGCGTTGCACCTATCTTGGGGGAATAACTTGGCAGGATCTGTGGAGAAAAGAAATATGTTATTCAGGACAATTAGACTTTTGTTTGAAGAGATTTTTTTTAGTTGGGCACTGTCCATAAAGTATGTCACGCTATTTTCGACCAATTTTGACCCCCTCCCCCGTCCATGTCACAAACTGTCACAAATCTCGGACCCCCCCCCCCCCACTAAAGTACGTCACACTTTCGAACATTTTTAATTTTTAATTAACACCTATTTAAAATTTAATCAAAAACACACTTCACTATTCAACAGTATCAAAATATAAAATTTCCACTTTAAAGAACTATCACATTATTAAAATGACTTAATAGTAGAATAGTTAATTGTCAACAGTTGTCACATTTATTCATTAAAGCAGTAACTCAATCTATATTGAATTTGAAACAGAAAATTGCACAAATAAGACTAGACAATTATATAATACACATCATTTATCTGCTGCTTAAAATTTTTCATTTACAATAGGTGAGGTCAAGTTTTAGATAATCTTCCGATTATGCAATCTTTTTACACAGGATAAGATGCGTTTTATCTTATTCTGGAACAGTTTGGGTTGGCACATTCTCCCGAGCCTGCATGAGCTCTGTGCTGTCCTACATGTTTCTTCAACATTGTTTGTGAGGCAAAGTATAAGTGACATACTTTGCAAATTCGATCAAATAATTCAAATGTTTCACAAAATTTGTGAAAATTATTTTTAAAGCTGTCAAATTCTACTACGAAATAAAATAGAAATAGAATAAAAAATTAAAAAATGTGTGACGTCACACATGGCCTGACCCCCCCCCCCCCCCCCCGTCAAAAACTGTCACACTTTTTTACACCCCCTCCCTCCCCCTGGAGCGTGACATACTTTATGGACGGCCCCTTGACCTCTGTTCTGCTATATCAACAATATGCAAATTTTGGAATCAACTTACCATTCAAAATAGGCAAACAAGCGCTACTTTTACTTTCATAAAGAACTTACAAGCTCATTATTTCAATATTTACCTTAGATACCATGCTTTAGACTACAACTGTCTAACTTTTATGTTAGGTCGTTTAATGCTTCATATTTTTCATTAGTCCTATGTCTGTAAAGTTTTATATCATCATTTAATTCTATATTTCTTACCCTAGAGATTATATTCTTAGTTGTATGTTAAATGCGCTCTGAGCTTACATTATGTTTGTTGGGAGCGCTATACAAATATTATTATTATTAACGATATATACTTGAACAAAATGCAAAACATGTTGTCAATTGTTGCTTGGCAATATTTATTTTAGTTTTAAAAAACTTCACCTTATGGCTGGGGGTGAAAGAACATCGAAGTAGGTAAAGACTAAGCTTATAGGCTCCCCCTGAGTAACTTCAACTCCGTAGAACTTAATATCATTTAAAACAATAATCAAAATACAAAACTAGTGCGGACAACGGATGAGCGTAGGACGTAATAATATTCCTTATAGAAGTAGCGTATCAAATATATAAGAACAGATACGAATGATTCTAGGTAATAATAAGTAACATAAAAGTCAGCGTTATTGGCTGCGCACGGAAAAAACAACAATTAAGCTCTAAAAATACAGCAAGCGTCCATCTAATTATAGTCTTTGATAATATATATCTTTAAGGATGCGGTTTCTCAGAGATCGTATTCCTCCATTCTCTAAATGTTATCATAGCTTGGCCGGTTGTAAATAAAAATCAAAGATATAATTAAGATAGCATTACATCCCAGTTTTGATATGTATGGAGACCGGCACTTGTGAAGAGGCGTATTTATAGTCAATATTTCTTCAGTAAATAGATTTTAATTTGTCATGTTTGAACTTTTCATTAACTCTCGCCATTTCATTGTTCCAATAATTATTTCAAGCATTTTAATGTGAAATAGCCTCCACATCGTCTTTCCTCGGCAAACAATGGGGATATTTATACTTGAAATCACTAATGAAAAAACATTTAAAACAGTAGTCAACATATTGTATTTCTCCCTTAATCATGTCTTCTCAAATTTTTAATGTGTTAAGTGTTTGATCTATTGCCTATGTTTTAAAATGAGATGTTTTAAAGAAATTTACAAACCTACCATTAACAACGTCAATTGAACTTTATCTTTACCTATCCTTTAGCAATTTTCAACCAATAACAGATTTTATTTTTTTAGCCCAAATCTAAAGTTCCACCCAGCTGGAACACCACGTCGTATCGACGGGAAAGCCACGTGGCGTCCAAACCACAATTTACTTTATTTTTTGGGGTGACTTTCGCAAATCTAAATGACGTCGAAGCTCCGTAAAATGTCGGCCAAACCACGTAGTAAAATCACTCAAAGCAAAGTGAATTATCCCTACAAATACACCAAATGTTCTTATAATAGAAAATGTAGATTCAAATTAAAGTTTGTCACCATCAAGCGGTCTAGGTAGTAGCAAGTTAGTTGGAAAAAACAAAATTAAAAATGAGTTCCGGCCCTTTGCATGAAACATTTTTTTCAACATTATTATACTTTTTGTGTTATAAAAGTCAATTTAAAAAGTTCCTTATAAATATATATCATTATGAAATATATAATTATTTATATTATTGACTAGTTAATATAGCAAAGTTTTTATTAAGTATTAAAAAAAAGGATATTTTTGTTTTAGCTTACAAAACGAAAGTTGGAACCAGCATTAATATCTATAAAAAGATAGCCATGGGAAAAAATTTGGCTGGTCATTAATTAATTCAATTTAATAAGTATATAACATTCTCTTATTTCTAATTAATGTGTACAGAATGCTTTTTGATTGCGTAATTAATAATAATAATAATTATAATAATAATGGTTATTTATATAGCGCTTGTATTTATGGTATTAAATTTATATAGCGCTTGTATTTATGATATTAAATTTATATAGCGCTTGTATTTATGCTATTAAATTTATATAGCGCTTGTATTTATGCTATTAAATTTATATAGCGCTTGCATTTATGATATTAAAATTTATATAGCGCTTGTATTTATGATATTAAATTTATATAGCGCTTGTATTTATGATATTAAATTTAGGCCTAGCAGGCTCAATAAGTAAAGTGAAGCAGCGTTCACCAGTTTCTGTGGCCACGGCGTACTAGGTGAGTGTGTGGCCACGGCTTACTTGGTGAGTGTGTGGCCACGGCTTATTTGGTGAGTGTGTGGCCACGGCTTACTTGGTGAGTGTGTGGCCACGGCTTACTTGGTGAGTGTATGGCCACGGCATACTTGGTGAGTGTGTGGCCACGGCTTAGTTTGTGAGCGTGTGGCCACGGCATACTTGGTGAGTGTGGCCACGGCTTACTTGGTGAGTGTGTGGCCACGGCTTACTTGGTGAGTGTGTGGCCACGGCTTACAGAATAGACTCGAAACACCTTGTAGTGTGTCAGCTTGAGCTTTTCTTTTAGTTCTTATAATAAAATGATGCGTGATTATAGTCATAAATTCAATACTTAAACATTTTAAGGCCCGCTGACCTAGATCACGTCGAAGATAAAAAAAATTATCTTCAAGACAGTAAATAATGTTACGTGCACTTTTATGTTTAAATTGTTACGTGCACTTTTATGTTTAAATGTTAAATTCCAGATCTATTAGGACTCGACACACATGAGGTTTCAAAATATAAGTTTAATCTAGATAAAATAGTTTACAGCTTCAGTCCTTACATCACATTCCAAATCAATTCACATTATCAACTCTCTCGGCACAAGTAAAAAATCCATCTCCCTAAAATAACACATACACCCTTTTTAAGAATGGACCAGGAGTAGGCCTACTCGTGTTCATAAAAAACTTTTTTATAACCTTTTTTTTTTTGCTACTCGGCGACCAG
This sequence comes from Anisus vortex, assembly GCA_949126835.1. Lineage (NCBI taxonomy): Eukaryota > Metazoa > Mollusca > Gastropoda > Planorbidae > Anisus > Anisus vortex. Next base: position 37,137,516 of record OX421504.1, read on the forward strand.
AAATATGACTGTAACAAATACTAATCTTAGGTCTTTGTTTTAGCGACTCATAAGTCATAAGTTGAAGTAATATTTTTCAAAAAGATGTTTACAATTTTTGTGTGAGAAGAGTCTATCTGAGCCACTATAATGAAAGTAAATAATAAAGCCATGTGAAGTATACATTGAAATGACAACATTCTTAACTGCTTTAAAAGTTTTTTTGATATTCGACCTATACTGTACTAAAACATGTTTACATATAAATATTTATGTATATCGTAACCACTGCAATACTAATACATAAAGATATAAATATTTAATATATAAACAAAACAATAATTTACTTTGACAAAATAAAATATTTAAAAGAAATGTACAACCTATTAGTTGATAGTTTAAAAACATGGTTTTAATGAACTAATTATTAATTTAGATTACATAGAACCTTCGAAAACTGTTATTGAAATAGGCGAAACAAGCATTTTATACATATTCACAATGTTAAAAGGTGTTCGTTATTAAAAATGTGTTTATATTATACTGAATCAAGTCAAAGAAGTATAATTACTGTAACTATATACATAGAATTAAGCCTTACGAAAGCAATACAAAAAGTAATCAATAATAAAGTATACACTATAGAGTCATTTTGTATTTTTAGAATATTGGGGGGGGGGGGAAATAGAAAAACTAAAAAGTTTCGCGAAATTCTAGAATTAAAAAAAATATTTGCATAAAAATACAGGTCATTTGTTACATATACATTTATTTTAAATAGCCTATGCAGGGGAAGACCGCGAGTCACTCAGACACTAGTAGGGGACCTCTGTGCTCGGGTCACCCGTATACCAGTAGGGGACCGCTGTGCTCGGGTCACCCGTATACCAGTAGGGGACCGCTGTGCTCGGGTCACCCGTATACCAGTAGGGGACCGCTGTGCTCGGGTTACCCGTATACCAGTAGGAGAACGCTTTGCTCGGGTCATCCGTATACCAGTAGGGGACCTCTGTGCTCGGGTCACCCGTATACCAGTAGGAGAACGCTTTGCTCGGGTCATCCGTATACCAGTAGGGGACCTCTGTGCTCGGGTCACCCGTATACCAGTAGGAGAACGCTTTGCTCGGGTCATCCGTATACCAGTAGGGGACCTCTGTGCTCGGGTCACCCGTTTACCAGTAGGGGAACGCTTTGCTCGGGTCATCCGTATACCAGTAGGGGACCGCTGTGCTCGGGTAACCCGTACACCAGTAGGGGACCGCTGTGCTCGGGTCATCCGTATACCAGTAGGGGACCGCTGTGCTCGGGTAACCCGTATACCAGTAGGGGACCGCTGTGCTCGGGTAACCCGTATACCAGTAGGGGACCGCTGTGCTTGGGTCACCCGTATACCAGTAGGGGACCTCTGTGCTCGGGTCACCCTTACACCAGTAGGGGACCGCTGTGCTCGGGTAACCCGTATACCAGTAGGGGACCGCTGTGCTCGGGAGGACACATGAATGAATCTGAAATAACCGCTGGTGAGGAAAAACACTTGCTTTAATATTGGACCAAACGTGAAGTCCTCAATACATAATGAATATGTTTAGCCGATCAATGCTATGTTTTCAGATTATTACTAGACGATCTCAAAAAATATTTCAAGACCTTCGTTTGTGTGTATCTAGATCAAAGCAGTAGGAATCAAACCTACTAAATACGTACATGTGTAACAAGTAAGAATTTGAAAAATTGTTTTAAAAATACTTATATACCAATCCATTAAACGAAAGGAAGTTTAATCATTTCAAATAAAAAAACTGATGCACCAGTGAATATTTAAATTTTCAATTGTGAACAGGAAAGCCGTCAGACAAGATGGTATATAATCCAAACCATAATCATCCTCATCATAATCATCCTCATCATAATCATCATAATCATCCTCATCATAATCATCCTCACTATAATCATCCCCATCATAATCATCCTCATTATAATCAACATAGTCATCCTCATCATAATCATCCTCATCATAATCATTCTCACCATAATCATCCTTATCACAATCATCATTCTCATCCTCATCATAATAATCCTCACCAAAATCATCCTCATCATAATCATCATAATCATCCTCATCATAATCATCCTCATCATAATCATCCTCATCATAATCATCATCATAACAATCATCCTCATCATAATAATCCTCATCATAATCATCCTCATCATAATCATCATAATCATCCTCATCATAATCATTCTCGTCATAATCATCCTCATCATAATCATCATAATCATCATCATCATAATAATCATCATCATAATCATCCTCATCATAATCATCATAATCATCCTCATCATAATCATCCTCAACATAATCATCATAATCATCCTCATCATAATCATTCTCATCACAATCATCCTCATCACAATCATCCTCATCATAATCAGCCTCGTCATAATCATCCACATCATAAACATCATAATCATCCTCATCATAATCATTCTCGTCATAATCATCATCATAATCATCCTCATCATAATAATCCTCATCATAATCATCCTCATAATAATCATCCTCATCATAATCATTCTCGTCAAAATCATCCTCATCATAATCATCATAATCATCCTCATCATAATCATCCTCATCATAATCATCATAATCATCCTCATCATAATCATCCTCAACATAATCATTCTCATCACAATCATCCTCATCACAATCATCCTCATCATAATCATCCTCATCATAATCATCCTCATCATAATCATCCTCATCATCATAATCATCCGTTACCTTACCCCCCCCTTCCCCACCCCTTTCAATTCCAAATAAAAAACAAAATAAAATAGTGACCATGTAGCCATTTAGTCACTTCCGTGACGTGATTAGCAATAACATCTCACATCGTCTGCGTCCAGGCTTTGCAGATGTCTGGCTATATAATAGGTTCAGTTGAAGTATTTGCCATCTGAGTAGGGAAAGGTAAAATCTGCGTGAACTAATTCACACATTTGAGGGAAGATGTCATCCATTTTCAACTTTTTAAAAGGCGGTGTATAGTGAATATAGACTATGGGAATTTTTTTCTCCGTTCTAGAAGGCCGCCAAGTCTAAAGTAAAAAGAGGAGCTGAGATAAATCTCTTAGAACTCGGGGGACACCAAACGCTTGTCCTATGCATTGTAGCCAAGTCACCATAAAGGCTCGCTGCAAACAGCTGACCATTCCCATCCACTCCTCTAAACTCCTGCAATACTGGTCAGTCAAAAAGCACAATGCTAGACCCTACCTTCTGCTCCCCCTGCAATATCTAGACCTCATGTCCAGTTGTAGCAACAGCCTACTAAGATATGCAACTATCTGACAGTGCCTAGTATATAATTAGTTATTATCATGTATTATTTAGTCTGTTCCATTTTGCGAAGTTTTCACCCTCGACATCACTCAATTTTGCCTCATTAGAGTACTCCAGGCATCGGCGAAGTTTGAACTAAGCTTGTCCAGTAAAATTTTACATTTAGAAACACATCACAGTGAAAAATGTATGGGTAATAATAAATTTATAAAGGTTGACATTTCACCTTAGAAATACATTGAGATGGAATGAACGAAACATCTAAGAAATACAAAATATTGATTCAATAAGATACTCATAAATACAACATATTAATTGAATAAGATATTCAGAAATTCAGCATATTGATTGAATAAGATTCGTAAAAGTGTTCACTGTATTCTACGCTTTGAGAAATTTATATAAAGTCTAATTTTCCGAAATGACAATTAATTAAAGGAATGGGTTGGTTGAACTAATAAGGAAAATTTAAAGCCATGTAGGCTAAACAGTTTAGTAATAAATAGTACAAGTAATTTTACTCACCAAAACACCAAGCTATGATAATAGTCAATAAAATCATCTTGATCAGTGAAGACTTTGTTTGAGAATTGAAAGATCTACAAATTCTTGAATTAAATTGTCTCTTTTCTATTTTGGGCGAAATAAAATGTACCTTTAAATGTTTTATATAGAGTTTGATGTCAAATTTATATAAGTAGCCGAGCAACGAACAACTGTAGATTTCTCAAATCATTATCAACGTCTGAACTTTAGTTTTATACGCTATGTTTGTTTGTATTGCTGTAGTTAACTAGATTAATGGGAGTTTTAATCGGCTTAGAGAAATATAATACCTACTAATTAGTGTAAGACTAACGGATCTCAAACAGCTCTTCGGATCTTTGAAAGAACTCTTTAATTTTTTCTTATAACAAATTATAACCGATGCTTCTTTTGAAAATTAGTTCTGGTTGCGTTCCATGATTCTCCTTGGCTAGTTTCAGGACTTGAAAAAATCAACAATAGGCCTTCAAGTCTCCTATTATTAATTAGTGTTTGCTAGTGTATTTAATTTTAAAAGAATTGTTTTGTGCTAGTTAAATATTTATTAAAATATTTCTTCTGGTACATAAACAAAACAATAAATAAGCCTAAATCACGTGACACCATATTTGAATAAATGAATCACGTGACACCATATTTGAATAATTTAGTTTTTCCGGTTTTCGTTTAACATCCATAGTTTTATAATATTGAAAGTCTTAGAAACCTTGGGATTTTTTTATTTATTTAGGAAATCTTGTCACATACATTACTAGTGTGAGACTCATTGCCATTTTCTTTAAACTGAGATACTGGCACACTATTAGAAATAGTGTCTAAAGGTTAATGTCGTCTGCTGCGTACATTGAAGTGTAAATATAGAAGAAATAGTGTCTGGTGATCAAACTTCAGTTGGACCTGATTTCAACTTGTGAAAAAAAAAAGATCCACGAAACATACTTCGTGATTGCAATAAAAGTTTTAATTGTCATGTTTAAGGTGTGAGAAATGAATATTTTATTTTTACAAAAAACATTTATCAAAAGCTAATGTAATACAATTAACTTTAATAAGTTTTCATCTTTTCACTTACGTTTGTCTTTTATTTAAAACTTGACATTTTCTAATTGTCATCAAATGAGTTCTTCTTCTCCTTCTTTATAATACTATGGAGACCCCGTTAGGACCGAGGAAAGTGTCCACAATTTATCTAGACATACATTTTAAAAAATCACAAACAACAATTAATTATAAACTGATGACAGAATGTCACTTGAGGTTTTTAGTCCAGCCCTTTATTGAAGATATTTGAGAGCCGGCACAGTAGGGGCAGTGATGGAGGCCTGGTCCAGGGTGTTCCACATCCTAATGGCTGATGGAAAAAAAAAGAAGGTTTGTAAACGTCGGTGCGTGCGTGTGGAACATGCAGTTTGAGTTGATGACCTCTGGGTAGAGCGGGACACTTGTTGAATTCGACCCGGCTGCGTGAACATTTCCACGTGGCGGTTTACGATCTTGTAAATAGTGACCTCGTCACCGCTCTGCGGTGTTGTAGGGGCTCAAGTTAGAGTTTGGCCACCAAAGCAGAGGCACTTGTATTAAGGCCGTAGTCCTGTAAGATACGACGTGCCGCTCGACGTTGGGTCATCTCTAACTCAGTTATCAGGTGTTTCAGTAATTAATGTGTAAATAATATATCTAAATTTTTGTTTTGTTTTTTAGCATTGCTTTTCTTGTTTTTTTTAAGATAGAATTTTTAATGGTTAAACAAAAACAACTCCAATTAAGGTGTTTGTGAGATAATATATAGCTGATAACTGCGTTGGTTTTTATCTTAAATCAACATGTTTAACTAATAAGACTGTGATGTTTTTACCTACATCTTACATATCCCGTTGTCGTTCGGACCTTTGGGGCACCAAATATAACTACAATCCTCCTACATTTTTCTCGCCTCTCCGCCTTTCTCATTGCATCGCACAGCATCATTCCAGTCAATTCCCTGAATGATATTATCCTTCCTTTGTTTTCACTCTCTTCATCTCCTTTTCGTTTTTATTACCCTATAAGATTTTCATGGTAAAGTTCCTTCGTTCTTGTTATGTGGCCGTACCGCTTCAGCTTCTCTCTTTCCCTATGGCTAATGTATCATTTCTCGTCATTGCTCATTGGAGACGTGGTCTTTATTGAAGATGCCAAGAAGGTTTCTAAATCATCTTATCTCCATAGCATTAATGCAGGACTCGCAGGCCTAAAGACAAACATTTGTCTAAATGTGCAAAATGTTAAAGATTTTACAGCATTCGGATCCGCTCGAAGTATAGATTTAGGGTTAGGTGTTTCCGAAACCCGTCCTTTGTTGCTATTTTATGTTAGTTGTATGTTGTGTGTTAGTTATATGTTGTGTGTTAGTTATATATTGTATGTTAGTTGTATGTTGTATGTTATATATTGTAGGTTAGTTGTATGTTGTATGTTATATATTGTATGTTAGTTGTATGTTGTATGTTATATATTGTATGTTAGTTGTATGTTGTATGTTATATATTGTATGTTAGTTGTATGTTGTATGTTATATATTGTATGTTAGTTGTATGTTGTATGTTATATATTGTAGGTTAGTTGTATGTTGTATGTTATATATTGTATGTTAGTTCAATGTTGTATGTTATATATTGTAGGTTAGTTGTATGTTGTATGTTATATATTGTATGTTAGTTGTATGTTGTATGTTATATATTGCATGTTAGTTGTATGTTGTATTTTATATATTGTATGTTAGTTGTATGTTGTATTTTATATATTGTATGTTGTATATTATATATTGCATGTTAGTTGTATGATGTATGTTATATATTGTATGTTAGTTGTATGTTGTATGTTATATATTGTATGTTAGTTGTATGTTGTATGTTATATATTGTATGTTAGTTATATGTTGTATGTTATATATTGTATGTTAGTTGTATGTTGTATGTTAGTTGTATGTTGTTAGTTAGTTGTATGTTGTATGTTATTTGTATGTTGTATGTTGTAAGTTATATATTGTATGTTAGTTGTATGTTGTATGTTAGTTGTCTGTACTTTGAACTGACTTTACCAACTGGATTAGAGGTATTGTAACAATCGTCTGCTTTAAGTGAACAAGTCAATACTTGTATATATAAAAGAGGCATTCAGACGTACAATAAATGTAGCTCTGATCATCCTCCACAACTGTTCCCTTACCCAGATAGTAATAAGATATTAATCATTCGGGCAGAACTAAGAAGAAGTCTGGATGAGCATCAGGTGGTTTGTGGACAGATAAGTTGAAATGAAAAATACCGCAGTGCCAATGGTAGCCATTTATCCACGGACTTGAAGAGTTGATGGTTGAACAAGATCGAACAAGCTTTTAGATCGATGAAGCAGAACATGAAGTCATCCTAAATCTTATTTAATATCTGTCTACTAAAGTTTACACATTTAACACAGAGACAGAAAAGAATGTCAAATTTAATTGAATAGATGAAAAGATAAAAACAGTATAGATTGTAGATCTATAAGATGTACGCTATTTCTTACGTCGGCACGGTGGCCTAGCGGTAGTGCGTTCGGCTGGCGTACTGACGTTTCTTGCTTCGAATCCTGGCAAACGCTAGGATTTGTTCCTGGGCCTGGAAGGTGTTTCTGAGGCCACCCAGCTCTGATGGGTACCTGACTTTTAAGTTAAGGTAAAGTAAAGTGGGCTGGGCATTGTGCTCATTGTCATTGTCCTCATTTATGTGCCCCTTCCCCCCCCCCCATTTTGCGCCCTAGGCAGCCGCCTAAGTTGCCTATGTGAACGAGCCGGCCCCGGGAATAACCTTTCACTGTTAAATTTTTCTTACAATGTAGTCGAGCTATCTAGGGCGGACAATGATTTAAAAAGCCACTAGACAGTAAATAGGTTGAAAATTTACAGAGTGCTAGTAGCGCTGTTCTTTGGACAAAGTTATTAAGTTATTAATAACATTCAACAAAATGTAAACTTTCGTCGATTTATTTATCTTTATAGGGACTTTCAAGTCTTTTATAATCTGTAAGTCTTCTCTGGCTCATTGCTGAATGCGAGTAGGACTTTATTAGCTTCGTTATCGACAAAGGGGGTCCATACCTATAAAGATACCAGCATCGGCCCGGTTTAGCGATTGTAAGGTTTAGCGGCGGCCATATTAGACATAGGGCTTCTAATAGTGTCTTCATGCAATTGCCCAAACGAATTCGGAATCAGTTTGTTTATGGGTTTTTGATTACGATCGACTTTAAAAAACAAATTATCACGGATAATAGTTCGGATAAGACGATATTGCGGCAGGACGATAATACTAGGCAGGACGATAATACTAGGTGCGGCATCATAGAGGTAGCATCTTTTTATGAAGTACAAAATTAAGATGGGAACCGAACCCACATATAGAAGTTCGGGTTCGGTTCGTTGGTAACCATAGTTCGAGTTCGGTGTGTTCGGTTCGGGTTTATTCCCATCTCTATTACAAAAGTACATACAAGTTTATCGATTTTCTCGTTGTTGAAACTTCGACAAAATTCTGCAATGTCCTCTTTTTTTTGTTAAAGAATAGGTAACTATCTTATTTTCTAAATCTTCATCTATATCACATAGCAGACAATTATAGGTTTAATTATCATCGAGTCTATAACTTGTAAAAGGCGACACTATCAATTTGATGACGGGGTCTTAGCTTTAAATCTCACACTGCTAACTTTAGGTGTGTGATTGGGTTTTTGTAGTCTAGGCAAGTTGTCTGTAAAGGGGAGGAACTCTGATGTGCTTAAAATTTCTGTGCTGATGTCAAACAATATTTATATTGTTGAAATTGTTTGGCAAGATTTTACTAAAGATAATCTTACCTGGTGACATATTCTATTCTCTAACGTTGACACATATAACAACAATAGACATTTACTCATCAATAAATCTATGAGAGGTAAATAATTCTCTAAAATTTATTTCAATCATAAAACAGTAATATCAAGCATGTGTGAGTAAATAAAACACATTGATCAATTAATAATAAAAACATAATAAATTATAATCCACATAGTATTATGATAAAAGCGAATCATATTAAACAAAAAGTCCAATAACTAAACAGAATAATCAATAATTTGAAATACAAAATGTACAAACCGACCTAATCCAAGCATTATGAGAAATGTAGTTTTCAGAAATAGCTATTATAAACTGAATCTCAGCTATTGGTTAAAGGATTATTAAGCTAGTCTAATCCTAATACTCTACTGCATAAGTCAGGTGAGGGGCTAGAAGGAGTGAGTGTCGCCCATTTTTAAGACAAACGTATGTGAGTGGTTTGTAATGAAAGGCTAGAAAGATCAGTGTCTTTAACAGAATAAGGGGGGAGGCAAAGACGGTGTGTCTAGAGGGGGGGGGGGAAGTCGACATATCCTTGGCCGGCGCTGAGCGTCCATAATGATGGGGGTGCAGCTTCTGATGTCGCCTTAAGAGGTTGAGTAATACTCGGGAATAGTTTATGAAGTCACGTGAAAGGTGGCTGGCCTACGGCCGATGGGAGGGGTGGCTGAAACAAATTGTGGTGCTGGGAGAAGATGTAGGTCTTTATGAGTCGTAAGTGGGTTTTCTTGTCAGTAGAACAAACATTGATTGAATGTATCAGAAAAACTAATTGGAGCTTACATTAAAATAGAAAATTATTGTAATAAACATAATTACATGATAATGATATTATTATTCACTCTCATGACTTCCTACAATATTTTCTTGTGTCTGGCCTCCAACCGCCCTTAAATGAGCATTGGTATTTTATGCATTGCTTCATCCTTCAATATATCAACATTGTTATCGACTAATACTATGATGACTATTATTACGACTCGTAAAATCGGATTCAATGAATAGCTGTATCTTTATTAGAAGTCTATAGATTCTGCTAATCTGTAGTCTAAGCTAGGGGTTCCTTGACTAACAGGTCTATGCAGTAATGTAGTTATATTCGCGATAATTATCTTCAACACCTTTCTCAACAATAATAGATCAAACAACTCCAGTTGTTGAATAAACAATTTTATTTCAATTGTAGACTCAAGATAAACTATAAGTAAATGCATCAACAGATGGCGAACATAAGAGTTTTATAAAATTTCATAAAATATACAAGTATCAGCATAGCGACTTCTCTCTACAAACTTTCAAACTGAACTAACTCTAAGGAGGTAGGAACTATATAAAGAAAACTATTATCGAAGATACTACAGGGTCCTAATACGCATTTCAATTTCACTGCTCTATAGGATACTGAGATCCAGACTATTACCTTCAATTTCCACGGGGTTAAACGAATTATTTTATTTAAACTGCCCTCAGAGCATAAAGGTCAAACCTTGGCCTCTCTCAATATCTAATACGCACTGGTTAAGAGGTCAATGCCTTAGTACGTCATTCATCTATGACCGACATTCGTAACAACATATTTGAGAAATATTGCAATCGAGGTGTTAAAAGTTACTTTAAGTATTGGTTTAACTATCGTTGTTTTAAATTATATATTGATTAGTTTATAATGTTTAAAATGAATGTATTAAATAAACTGTATAGTGCAGGTAGAGTATAAATAATTGGATTCAATGCAGAGTTTATTGGTAAAACAAATACAGCAATCCAGGCGTAAACATCACGGTTAAATAGATGACCATATACTGAAAGAATACCAAGTATTCCAACAGGAAACCAGCAACAAAAATCTGTCAAAGCAACAAAAGCCAGTTTTTGGGCCACTGTCCTTTCTTTTGAACTCCTTTGGCGGTTCTGATTTACGAGTGCATTCGACCTGTTGGTTTTTATTAAATTTATAAATATCATCAACTGACCAACGACTATTAACAAAAACAACAGAAAATTTAGACCAACGAAAACAATAAAAGAAAATATCCATCCTTTATATTGTGTAGAACTAAATGGTAGAGCCAGACACAAACCATTAGATGAATAAATTTTCCAGTCTGATACTATAACAGGAACTAAGGCCAATACAAAACTCACCAGCCAAACTAATGTAAATGATACAAGTTTAGTAGTTTTAGAAAATCTATGTTCACCAAATGGGTAAGTGATTTTCAAGAAGCGATCTAGAGTTATTAAACAAATGAAGAATGTGGAGGACTCACTTGAAAGCGTTGAAAGAATTCCCAAAACTTGACAGATAAAACCATTTCTCCAAGCAAAGTCTTCTAATACATAAACGTCTTTAAAGTAAACATCTACAATTGCAATGATAATTAAGTAAACTCCCATAATTGAATCAGAAACTGCCAAGCCTGTTATAAAAAGTCCATAAGCTTGTTTGAATATTTCTCTGTTCCAACCAATTCTATAAATCAATACAGAACCGTTTCCAACTAAAGTTAAGATTCCAATACTCCAGATGATGATTCTTTTAAATGTGTCACCAACTAGGTGTTTACATGAAGAGATGATGTCAAGAGGTGCAAAACATTTGTCAACGTCAATATTAGGATTTAAAATTTGTGGACAACACATTACATAGTCGCTAGCCCTTAAATCAAAATGAATGGTTAACCCTCTAAAAAAATTTTTTTCAAGATATTGAGTGGAAAACCCTTGAATATACAAAGTGTCAAGTTTAAAGTTATTGGGAATCCCCAGACTTTTAAATTTATTAATTGATGTAAAACTTAGATTTAAATGAGTTAAATGCGTCAAGCTATAAAAGGCGCTAGGCCTCAATGCAGATATATTTGTATATGACAAGTCAATAATTTCTAACAGCTTAGGGAATGTAAAATTCTCATTTATTATGAGATTTTCATTGTGTGAAAGATTTAAGTATTTCAATTTACTGAATGATTCTATGGATTTGAAATTATTACAATGAGATAGAAAATTATTACTAAGATCTAAAATTGTAAGCTCTTCAAAATCCCAGTGTTGAAACTCTTGATCAAAATTTAAAATTTCACATTTGCTTCCGTAAAACGCGACAAAATATATTAAAGGAACAATTTTGTTTAATTCCACATCGTAATCAAACCTATAAGCATTTAATTGTTTAAAAAGTAGCAGACTGATGATATAATATGTTACGTTCAGTACCGTGTCTATCCTATTTCTTTCTCTATTCTCTGTTATACTTGACACACAAATATAGTTCTGTGGACAGACATTCTTGCATTTAAATCTGCTTTCATTCATTCTTGGATAAAAAGATTTGAAGGTTATGGAATCAATGCACAAGTCTCTTACTACAAAGCTAATGTTTGCTACAACGTAATCTGCGCCATGGTCATCCCTTCTCTCATCTTCACTTAAATCACAACCATAATTATTATTAGGATCCCGATTCGCATAAGGAAAAACACAGTAGGAATCTATGCATTTAAAAAATGGTTCTGGACAAGTGAAATTTTCACAGTTGAGTAAATTAGAATTATCACTACATTGGCCTTTTAGATCTTTAATACATTTATAAAAATGTTGGTCTTCATTTGTTCTACATTTAAAATATTCCAGATCGAGATTTAAATTGACAACATGTGCTGAACATTGACCTTTAACCTGAAGGACTTCTCTTTGGTCTAAACAATAAATTGTAACATTTGTATTGGAATTGATGTCAACAGTGTCATTTGTTACTTTTGATTGACATTCAGTATAATTGTCACATTTAGAAATGTCAATGGTTTTAAATGTATAAAAATTGTCTAGTCCTTTTAATAGACTGCTAATATAAATCTTCATATCGGCATTCGTTTCATTTCTGACATTATGGGTTAAACCTTTACCGCAAAGATAACTTTCTAATAAATTTTTGAAAGTATGGTTCTTCCCGCTGCATTGTTCATACGTAAGATTTGATAATAGTGTAATGTCGTTTGATAAGAAGTGTGTGAACGAGTCACCATCCACAACCCACATGTCGACAGATGACCTTTGTGATTGATTAGATGACCAGGTCTGGGTTTTCTTGGCTGTAGTGTCTCTACAAACCGCCAACGTGTTTGGTAATTTTGCATCGCAGTCTATTTTTTCTAAATACCTTCCATTATTGTAGAACTCGTCTGCAAACGATCGAGCATTTTTCAAGCCAGTCAAATTCAAAAACAAGCATCTTTCCGAATCTTCAAAGTTAAAAGGTATGAAGAATGTGTAGGGCTTCCCTGAGGTCCATACAAGACTGAGGGCGTCAGTGTTACCTCCACGAGTAATACTACTTCCAAGATAAATATTGACTTCATGATTACTTTGGTTAGCAACATAGAGATTCATGATCATTTTGAAAAACTGAATAACCTCGTCATACGTTTCAAATTCAATGACGTCGCTGCTATGATGTGACCTGCAATAACATATTGCGTCCAGCTCATTTAAATCTTGCAATTGTCTGGCTATATAAAACGTTGAGTCAAAATATTTTCCACCCGAGTATGTAAAATTAAAAACTTCGTCAACAAATCCACAAATGAGAGGGAAGATGTCATCCATGTTTAAATCTTTAAAAGACGGTGTATAGTAGACATAGTCCAGTGGAATCTTCTTCTTAGGAGATTGTATTATAAAAAATCGCTTAATATCAATGTTCTCCTGTAGTTCACATTCGATCGTGCTGTTGATAAACTTCTCCTCTTCTTCGGTTATGTTATAAATAAATATTACGCTAAAATCAAATTCACAGATTCCTGTATTATATCTCGCCCATACGTTAGTGAGATTCATGACGCTAGAAATAGATAACAGCCCATTACACTCAACGTCAGAGATTGAGTCAAGATTCACTTCCCAAATACTCTCGTTTCCAGCACTAAAATCTAATAAAAAATTGTCGCCTTTTGTGTGCTTTTTGAAATACTTCGTTGCCACCGTCGTAAAATGTACTTGTTCTTTAAATTCATTTTCACAATCGAAAACGTAGAAGTGACTTTTCCATTTCGTGTTGCACCTTTCTAAAGGGAATAACTTGGCAGGATCTGTGGAGATAAAAAAAAATTATTCAGGAGAATTAGACTACTGTTGGAAGAGATTTTTTTAGTTGAAGTCTGTTCTGCAATATCAACAGAATGCGAAGCTTGATATACACTGAAACAAAATGCAAAACATGTTGTAAGTTATTGCACACAAATTAATACTGCTTTGTAGCCTTAAGTTACTTTAGTACAAAAACTTCGCCTTATCGCTGGGGGTCAAGGTCAGCGAAAAAAGTAAAGAACATAGGCTGCCCCCGAGAAACTCAAACTACAGTAACATAATATCATTTAAAACATTAATAAAAATGCAAGTCTAGACTCGGACCTACTTATTATTGTAGTACGCAATAATCTTCTTTATAGAAGGAGCGTCTGTAATATATAAGATAAGATAAGAATGATTCTAGGTAATATTAAGTAACATTAAAGACAGTGTTATTGGCTGCGCACGGAAAAAACCACACTAAGGCTCTAAAAATAGAGCAAGCGGTCCATCTCACTATAGTCTTTGATAATATATATCTTTAGGTAGGCTGTTTCTTAGATAATTTATCCCACCATTCACTATATTATGTCATCCTATCTTAAACAGTTCTAAATATAAATCACTAAACCTAAAAACACTAGAGGACAGATGGGCAAAGAGTAAAGTAGTAATAATACATAAGGCATTAAACTCTAATTTAGAAATACAACCCAATAACAACCTGTTGCAATGCTCAGTTAAACATAAGGACAAAAACATTTTCCTTGTCCTTTTTTCAAGAACAAATCCACATAAGTACTTTTTCTTCCCGAGTGGCATTCTTGCATGGAATGGGTTGCCTGAACAAACCAGGAAAACCAGGATTTTACATCACTTAAAACATTAATAAAACTGCAAGACTACTCGGACCACGGATGAGTGTAGGACGCAATAATCTTCATTATAGAAGGAGCGTATGTTATATATAAGATATATCAGATAAAATCAAAGATATAATTAAGATAGTATTACGTTCCAATATTGAGATGTATGGAGATCGGCACTTGTGAAGAGGCGTGTTTATGGTCAATATTTCTTCTGTAAATAGATTTTTATTTGTCATATTTGAACTTTTCAATAACTCTCGCCGTTTCACTGTTCCAATAATTATTTCAAGCATTTTAATGTGAAATAGCCTTTACATCCTCTTTCCTCGGCAAACAATGGAATATTTATACTTTAAATAGCTAATGAAAAAACATTTAAAAGAGTAGTCAAAATATTGTATTTCTCCCTTAACTATTTTTTTCTCAATTTTTTATTGTGTTACGCGTTTGATTTATTGCCTATGTTTGAAAATGAGCTGTTTGAAAAAAATATGCAAACCTAACATTAACAACGTTGTTATAAGCACAATATGCCTTAAATACTCAATAGTGGCATGGCCAAACTCACCTTTCCCTAGATTTATTGTCAAACTCGCCCGATACAATTTTTTAAATAAAAGACTTATCTGCTCTATATGGGTATCAAAATCACTGCTATAAATGACTATGTCATCAAGATAAGCATTACACCCTGGTATGTCCTGTATGATACAATTTATCAATCTCTGAAAAGTTGCTGGTGCGTTTTTCAACCAAAGGGCATCACCTTATATTTAAATAATCCATCAGTGGGTCACAAACGCAGATATCTCCTGTGCCTTAGGAGTCAAAGGTACCTGCCAATAACCTGACAGTAGGTCGATTTTTTTCACAAAACATGAGTCCTCTATTATATCTATAAGGTCTGATATTCTAGGAATAGGATATGAGTCAGTTTTTGTCACGGCATTGACTCTAAGGAAGTCTGTACAGAAACGTAAATGTAGAATAAAATTAAAGTTTGTCACCATCAAGCGATCTAAGGGTAACAAGTTTAACATGGGGTTGCGCTACAAGTTTTTTTTTTAACCAGAATTGTTCTTAGTAATAAAATAAACAATACAATAATAGTTTTGGGTTATTTACTTTGTTAAATTGTCATTGTAATAGTGTTATTATTAAATCTTATTCAATGTGTCAGCTTGCCCCATAATGTGTATCATCTTGCCCCTGCACGGGGCAAGTTGATACAAATTATTTTACATTCCTTTTAGAGCTATATTTATTTTAAATATATTCAAATGAATAAAATATGTTGATAAAAAGGTGCAGGATACCTAAGGGAACAAATAAAAGTATTTATATCCACTCTAAATATAATGGTTTGCAATTAATGTAAATAAATGTAAAATGTGTATCAACGTGCCCCCCCCCCCCCCCCAATCTCCCCTATTTCTTTAATGCCTTTCGCAAATCAAATTGACGTCAAAACTCCGTGAAATCTCGGCCAAACCACGAGGTGAATTCACCTAAAGCAAAGTGAATTATTCTTCACAATACGCCAAATGTTCTTATAATAGAAAATGTAGATTAAAATTAAAGTTTGTCACCGTCAAGCGGTATAGGTGGTAACAAGTTTGTTGAGAAGAGAGAAAATTTAAAATGAGTTCCGGCCCTTTGCATGAAACATTTTTTTAAACGTTTCTATACTTATTCTTATAATAGTCAATTTTAAAAGTTCCTTATTAATATGTATAATTATGAAAAATATAATTATTAGTATTGTCTAGGTAATATGGCAAATTTTTAATTAAGTATTAAAAAAGGATACTTTTGTTTTAGCTTACAAAACGAGTATTGGAACCAGCATTAATATCTATAAATAGAACGCCATGGGGAAAAATCGGCTGGTCATTATTAATTCAATTTAATAATAATAATAATGATGACATTTGTATAGCGCTACCAACAAACATAATGTAAGCTCAGAGTGCATTTAACATACAACTAAGAACACGGATACAATCTATAGGCCAAGAGATACAGAACTAAATGATGATTCAAAACTTTACAAACATAGAACAAATCAAACAATTAAACCAAAAAATAACCGCCTTAACATATAAGTAAGACAGTAGGGCTCTAAAGCATGTAAACTAAGATATATATTAAATAACGAGTTTTTAAGTTCTTTTTGAAGATATCAATGGAGCTTGTTAGCCTGAGTTGAATGGGAAGTAGATTCTACACCTTCGGACCGGATATTGAGAAGGCTCTAAGGCCAACGGACTTCAGAGAGAAGCTGGGCACTTCCAGAAGAGAGGAGTCGACAGAACGAAGTGTTCTTTGCGGAACATATGGTTTAGTTAGTTCCCTGAGATATAACGGCATCTCATTATTATAAAAGCACTGGTGGCAGAGTTGCGCAACTTTATATTCAATTATGGCTTTTACAAGGAGCCAATGGAACTGACGCAAGAGAAATGTCACATAATCACGCCTTGACTTACGCATGACTAGATGAGCGGCACTGATTTGAATACGCTATAATTTGTCGACTTTATTGTCAGGTATCCCGATTATCATAGCATTACAGAAGTCGAGGCGCGAGAGTATGAAGGCAGCGGCAAGTTTCTTTGCTGAGTCAAGGGCCAAATATTACTGTATCTGACCAAGTCTACGCAGCTATAAGTATATAACATTTCCTTATTTCTACTTAATGTGTACAGAATGCTTTTTGATAGAGTAATTTATAATAATAATAATCGTTATTTATATAGCGCTTGTATTTATGATATTAAATTTAGGCCTAGCAGGCTCAATAAGTAAAGTGAAGCAGCGTTCACAAGTTTCTGTGGCCACGGCTTACTTGGCGAGTATGTGGTTACGGCTTACTTGGTGAGTGTGTGGCCACGGCTTACTTGGTGAGTGTGTGGCCACAGCTTACTTGGTGAGTGTGTGGCCACGGCTTACTTGGTGAGTGTGTACCCACGGCTTAATTGTTGAGTGTGGGGCCGCGGCTTACATGGTGAGTGTGTACCCACGGCTTACTTGGTAAGTGTGTGACCACGGCTTACTTGGTGAATGTGCGTGGCCACGGCTTACTTGGTGAGTGTGTAGCTACGGCTTACTTGGTGAGTTTGTGGCCACGGCTTACTCGGTGAGTGTATGGCAACGGCTTACTTGGTGAGTGTGTGGCCACGGCTTACAGAATAGACTCGAAACACCTTGTAGTGTGTCAGCTTGAGCTTTTTTTTTAGTTCATATAATAAAATGATGCGTGATTATAGTCATAAGCTCAATACTTAAACATTTTAAGGCCTGCTGACATAGATCACTGTTTAACTCCATAGAACGTTAAGACATACGTCGTAGATAAAAAAAAAATTATCAACAAGACAGTTAATATGGTTACGTGCACTTTTAAGCTTAAATTGTTACGTGCACTTTTATGTTTAAATTGTTACGTTCACTTTTATGTTTAAATGTTAAATTCCAGGTCTTTTAGGACTCAACACTCAACACACATGAGGTTTCAAAATATAAGTTTAATCTAGATAAAATAGTTTACAGCTTCAGTCCTTACATCTAATTCCAAATCAATTCACATTATCAACTCTCTCGCGACAAGCCAAAAATCCATCTCCCTAAAGAAACACACACACCTTTTTAAGAATGGGCCATGTGTACTCGTGTTCATAAAAAAATATTTTTTGTACCTTTTTTTTTTGTGCTACTCGGCGACCCAGGCCCCACGAGAGGGGGGTACAGCCGGTAAACCGTACCGGGGCCCATAATAGTTAAAGGGGCCCATGAATATTAAAATTTAAATCTAAATTGGCAATTACGCAAGTATTACAAGTATTTTTTAATCGTTACTATATTAAGCTAAGAGGAGATGGCCCAAAACCGCCTACAATCTTACATGGCGATGGGGGCTCTTAATTTTTGTTTTCTTTAAATGTGTACTTGAACATTTTGTTACATATGTAACGAAGCCTCTAGTTGAAATATAGGGCCTAATTATTTATATAGCGTTTATGATCTCTTTTTCATTATTTTTCTCGAGAGACACTTAGTCTACAAATAGACCTAGATTATATACTATACAGACTTACAGTTCTCCCGTTAGCTTAGTAGCCTAGGCCTAAATACTCTATGTCGCTGCATTGTATTTGTTATTTCACAAAATGTATTTTGGGAAGAGTCTGTACAAAAAAAAAAGTATGTGTCAACTGTATTGCCACAGCAGATCTAACCTTACATTTGACTACACAACATACATTATTGGCGAATATTTACAACTGACGAGAGTAATGTTTTGTTTAGTTGATGGGACCCGTACAGATGCTGCATATTCTAGTATAGATCTAACTAATGTGAGATAGCATTTTAGTTTTATATTCGTATTACATTTGTACAAGTTTCTCGTTTTGTATCATAAACGTGGGAGCAAACTAGAAGTCTGCCAAGTCTCAAGTAAAAAAACAACTAGTTGAGATTAATCTCTTAGAACTCGGGGGACATCACACCCTTGTCCTACGCAGTGTAGCCAAGTCACCATATAGGCCCGGTGCAAACAGCTAACCATTCCCATCCACTCTGAACTTCTACAATACTGGGCAGTCAAAAAGCACAATGCTAGACCCTATCTTCTGCTCCCCCTGCAATATCTAGACCTTATGTCCAGTTGGAGCAACAGCCTACTAAGATAGGCAACTATTTGGCAGTGACTAGTATATAATTAGTTGATTTTTTTAATTATCGTGTATCATTTAGTCTATTCACTTTTTTGCGAAGTTCCTACCGCGAGACAGCACTCAATTTGACCTTATTAGATTACTCCAGGCATAGGCGAAGTTTTACCTAAGCTTGTCCAGTAAAATTGTACATTTAGAAAAACATCACAGTGGAAAATGTATGGGTAATAATAAATTTATAAAGATTGGCATTTTAACTTAGAAAAACATTGAGGTGGAATGAACGAAACATCTAAGAAACACAACATATTAATTGAATAAGATATTCAGAAATATAACATATTAATATAATAAGAAACTTAAAAAGACCCGAGATTTCGTCAAAGTGTTCATTATATTC
The DNA here is from genome assembly GCA_949126835.1 of Anisus vortex. Lineage (NCBI taxonomy): Eukaryota > Metazoa > Mollusca > Gastropoda > Planorbidae > Anisus > Anisus vortex. The sequence goes on from OX421504.1 coordinate 37,157,296, forward strand.
TATACTTTGAGAAATTTATAGAAAGTATATTTTTTTCTGAAATGACCTTAAAGTAAATGAATGGGTTTGTTGAACTAATAAGGAAAATTTGAAGCCATGTAAACGGTTTAGTAAATGAATATTGCAAGTAATTTTACTCACCAAAACACCAAGCTATGATAATAGTCAATAAAATCATCTTGATCAGTGAAGACTTTGTTCGATTCAGAATGGACAGGTCTACAAATTCTTAAATTTAATAGTCTGCTTTTTATTTTTGGCGAAATAAAATATATAGATAAATGTTTGATATTGAGTTAGTTTGATCTAAAATTTAGAAGTGGCCGAGCAACAAACATCTGTAGATTTCTCCAATGATTATCAGAGTCCGAACTTTAGTTTTATACACTTTGTTTGTTTGTATTGCAGTAGTTAACTAGATTAATGGGATTTTTTAATCAGCTTAAAGAAATAGGATACTAATTATAGTAAGGCAGATGGATCTCAAACAGCTCTTCAGATTCCTTGAAGGAACTCTTTTATTTTTTCTTATAACAAATTATAACCGATGCTTCTTTTGAAAATTAGTTCGGGTTGCGTTCCATGATTCTCCTTGGCTAGTTTCAGGACTTGAAAAAAATCAACAATAGGCCTTCAAGTCTCCTATGATTAATTAGTGTTTGATAAGGTATTTAATTTTAAAAGAATTGTTTTGTGCGAATCAAATATTTATTAAAATATTTCTTCTGGTACAAAAACAAAACAATAAATAAATCATGGGACATTATGTTTGAATAAATAAATCACGTGACACCATATTTGAATAATTTAGTTTTTCCGGTTTTCGTTTAACATCCATAGTTTTAATAATATTGAAAGTCTTAGAAACCTTGGAATTTTTTATTTTATTTAGGAAATCTTGTCACATACATTACTAGTGTGAGACTCATTGCCATTTTCTTTAAACTGAGAAACTGGCACACTATTAGACATAGTGTCTACAGGTTAATGTTGTCTGCTGCGTACATTGAAGTGTAAATAGAAGAAATATAGTCTGGTGATCAAACTTCAGTTGGACCATATTTCAACTTGTGAAAAAAAAAGATCCACGAAACATACTTCGTGATTGCAATAAAAGTTTTAATAGTCATGTTTAAGGTATGAGAAATGAATATTTTATTTACAAAAACATTTATCAAAAGCTAATGTATTACAAATGACTTTAATACGTTTTCTTATCATCTTTTAACCCACGTTTGTCTTTTATTAGAACGTGACATTTTCTAATTGTCATCAAATTTTTTGTTTCAGTGTAAAGAATATGTCTAAAGTGTGTTTTTTTTTAAATATAAATAGTCTATCTTCTGAGGTTTACAATTTAACAGACAAAAAAAAAGACAAATAGATGATAGTTAAACAGTGTTTTTTAGAAAACAGGAGAATTGGTAGCTTTAAAAGAAACACAACAACATGTAGGTTATACAGCCATGCAATCTTATGATTCAGCCGAACTATTCTAGTAAACCCTTCTGTATGATATAGCTTGTGTTATATATATATTTATATATACACTCTGAACATTCTGTCTGTACACTCAGTCATTTTGGAGAAGATCTGTTTACTATGAAGCTGTATCCACTTTCTATGAAAACAATCTGAGTCTTTAAAGAAAACGTTGATAACAATAAAATTTATGACGTGAAAACACCAAACGGAAGTTGTTCTTGACTCATACTTTGGAGTTTCATAGTCCAGCATGCTTCACTAGAAATTTGTTCTAGTGGTTAACGAAATATTCTACGTCAACCAACAATGTCGTTTTCTTTCTCTATCTTGTTTTCTTTTTATGAATTACTTTAATAATTTTGTACAGCATATGTCCAGCATATGTCGTGCGACTATCACCGATGACCTCCGCTCTGTTGACATAAACTGGGACGACGTCAATGCCGTTACAGCAGCGGCTACGGACAGAAACCACTGACAACTCTAAATGCTGCCTGATGCGCCGAACGGCGCTGGAGGATCTGAGGTCTAAAGTCTAAGTAAGTATGTCCAGCGCCGTGAGGTCAGAATACTACATTCCTACTATCTAGCTTGACTTAACTTAGAATTTAGAAGAAGTCTCAAGTTTGTCGTGGGGCTTGCTTTGATGCAACCGACGCTATTAGTGATAAGACATTTATAATATACGCGAGATTCCCTATCAACAGTGAATTCAGAGTACCATACAGTTAAAATACAGTAGGCTACCATAAAGTACAAATACAGTACCATACAGTAAACATACAGTACCATACAGTAAACAAACAGTACCATACAGTAAACATACAGTACCATACAGTAAACATACAGTACCATACAGTAAACATACAGTACCATACAGTAAACATACAGTACCATACAGTAAACATACAGTACCATACAGTAAACATACAGTACCATACAGTAAACATACAGTACCATACAGTAAACATACAGTACCATACACAGGGGTTGGCAACCTTTTAATGATAATGTGCCAAAGTAGGATTTCTAATTCATTCGGCGTGCCAACATTCTAAATTCATCCTGCTCTATCACTAAATTTCTTGTAGAAGAGAATTGCCCTGCCAAGTCTGGAACGCGGGCCGTGGGTTGCCGACCCTTGCCATACAGTACAGGCTCTGAGTTTCTAGCTTTAATAACATCATTGTAGCCTTGAAGTTACTTTAGTCGACATAATCCCACTGATCTATAAATATATTAAATAATCCCCTGAAATAATTTGTGTGTGTGCGGTAAAGTGAGGTTAGCGGAAACTACGAAACCGCCATTTTACTTCTCCTTCACTGATCAATATAAGCGAGTAAAAATATTCCAGTTGGAAAAAACACTTATTATTTAAATATTTTATATGATAAAAAGGACTAACTGTAGTTTAACTTAGAGACTCATTATTTTATGTATCTAATCCATTTTATTTATAGATCAGTGACATGACGAAAGAGAAAGTAGAATTGAATGTTAAAATATAACTGTTTTTTTTTTGTTTCAGTTGAGTGATACAGTACTCGGGGGGCGTCTTGGTGTTCATAGAACAGGATGTCACTGTAATTCCAAGAAAAGTATTACAAAATAATCTCGCAGTTTTAGTCTAGGCAAAAAGAAATATATAAAATATATACAATGGGAAGTTTCGTTATCAAAACTCGAAATAAAAACAGTATAGATTATAGATCTTTAAGCTGTTCGCTGTTTGTTACGTCGGCACGGTGGCCGAGCGGCAACTCGTTCGGCTGGCGTACTGACGTTTATGGGTTCGAATCCTGGAGAAGGCCCGGATTTGTTCCTCGGGCCTGGAGGGTGTCCTTGTCTACCCAGCTCTAATGGATACCTGACTTTTAAGTAGGGGTAAAGTAAAGTCGTGTGGGCATTGTGCTGGCCACACAATCCCCTAGTACTGATGAACGCAGCTTTACCGGCCCTATGCATCAATTTGGACTGACTGTTACTTTACTTAAGGAGGTATTGTAGCATTATTTACGTAAATATCTTCAAATAAACATTATTTATCGCACGTGGTAAGATCACGCCGATATTTGCTTAACGTAAAAACGTTATAATTTAATGTGAAACATGTTTTTTTCCTAACGTATCTTAGTAACGGGACAACGGCCAACTATACTTAACTAACTAACGTGACATCATCCTGCTAGACAACAACCTTTTTAACGTGACGGTGTAGTTAATAAGTGACGTGACACGGTTATTGGTTGACGTGACAGTGGTATTGGTTGACGTGACACTGTTATTGGTTGACTTGACTTAATAATAACGTGATGTTTTCATGGCTGCTACAGGGCTCAGCTGTACTGTGGTATAACTTTAAGCCTAACGGCGACTCTGAGACGGAACTGCGACCTGCGACCTGTCCTCTGCTAGTTGGTGAAAACATAGGTAAGTTTCCAAGTATAGCTTTCAGTTTTGCTACAATAGTAAATTTTTTTATCATTTTGTATGAGCTGAAAATATTTGTATCATTTTATGTGCTAAAACGTTTTAAAATGTTATTAGCGCTTTAAATGCTAGAAAGTATATATTTTTTTAATAATGAAATAAAATGGGGTATTTAAAAAGTATAAATGGAATCAACAGTTTTAAGTTTGTAAGTATATATGCTGAAAGATAAGATTTATATATATATATTGCACGGTGGCCTAGCGGCAGAGCGTTCGGCATACCGATGGTCCTGGGCCTGAATTCTGGTAAAGGCTAGGATGTTTTCCCCGGTCTGCAGGTTGTCATACAGTACCTGACTTTAGTTTAGGGGTAAAGTATAGACGGCTGAGCATTGTACTGGCCACACAATCCCTTGTATGCCTTGGCTTCACATACTTAACTGATGAACATTATTGGTTATAAATACATTTGTAATTGTGTCTGTGATATTTTTTTTTTCATTAATTTTACACCCTTCAATATTCCCAAAAACATGTTTTTCTTTATTGTTTACAGTTATCGAAAAAGTATTTTGGCGACTCGGCACGATGTCGAAATAAGGTCGCAAGAAGAAACCGTCCAACTTGTCGGCCATGGGCTAACTCTCCCACAAAATCTAAGGGTTAACTTATCATCTTTTTCTGTCGTTATGAATGTGTGTGTGTGTGTGTGTTCTTTTTTTTTTTTGGGATGTGTTTGCGCTGCTTCCACCATGTCTAGAAACCGGTTTTCATTAACTGGACGTTAATCACGAGTGAGCCTTAGCTCGAATGATTCAAAATTATTATGATTCGGATAATTGAAAGAGACTCTAGCGCAGAGATCGGCAACCTTCTGATACAAGTGTGCCAAAGCTTGATTTTTAAGTTAATTCAGTGTGCTAGCAACCTAAAAGTCAACCTTCTCTGACTGTAAATTTTTTGTAAAAAAGACTTGAATTACCATTTTGGAAAATTGCTCTGTGTGGCAAAGTTGGCACGCGTGCCGTATGTTGCCGACCCCTGATCTAGTGGATACGTTATAAATGTTTCTTTTATGTGAATTAACACAAATAATTTTGTTTAAACAACAACAACTACAATATATTGACATAGTAATCAGTCTATAGATTCCAGAAATTTGAGTTCAAATGTTTTGTTTGTAATTCGGATATTTGTCTGTGTGTGATGTATAGATATTTTTTTATCATTTGAATTAGTAAAATTTGCTACAAACTGGTTTTAGCATTTGAATAGAATAAATATCATTTAATTTGTTCTAGTGTTGCTTTTTTAAATTTAGGTCTGGCTATTATCAACTATTTTACAAACATTAAATGCCGTTAAAAAAACATTCTCATACTTAGTGAATATAATTTATTTCGCGGTCCTTACACTAGATTGTACTTTACTTTACACTAGATTAGATAAATAATATTCTTTCATTCGGTTCTAATACCCGCTGATTTTTTATTATTTTTTATTTTCTTTATAAAAAGAATATATAGCTTTTATTCTCAGATTTAGTTTAAGTCGTGAAGTTTCTCGGCATTTTCAGTTTTTCTAATTATTTTTATATCAGTATCTCTCCGAGTGGCATTCGAGCATGGAAGGGGTTGCCTGAACAAAACAGGAGAACCAGTAACTTAACATGATTTGGAACATTAATAAAGATCCAAGACTAAACACGAAACACGGAGGGTTATAGAACTAGCGTCTGTAATATATAAGATACGATAAGACTATATATTTATATTGTACATTTTTGTTTATTTTATTGTATTTGTAATTTAAAATAATGAAAACATTCAGGAAAGTAATTTAAAAAAAATTTGTAATCGGGTAAAAATAGGTAGGCCTAAGTCTTTTTATTTCACAAAAAAAAGCAAATAATTGCCCTGTTATGCCTGTGGATTTACAATCTTTAAAAAAAAAAATATTAGGACTAAGTGAAATACAATTTTCTTTTTAGACTAATTAGAGAATAGTACCCGCATAGATCGCATGGCAGTTTCGATACGTTATCCACTTAGCTAGCGAGGGCACATGAGCTAAGTCAAATTGCAAAGGTAAAATATAAGGCAATAAGGTCACGTGCCTTGAAGAGTTTTATATATATAAAGATTTAGGGCCGTAAGTAACGTTAAGAGTCGAAATAAAATAATACAAAGTAATGTTGACCTTTAAATTTCTGTCATTTGAAAATATATGTAAACAATGGTAAAATCAATAATGTGATACTACTAAAGAATCTTTGTAAACAATGGTAAAATCAATAATGTGATACTGCTAAAGAATCTATGTAAACAATGTTGAAAATCAATAATGTGATACTACTAAAGAATCTATGTAAACAAGGTTGAAAATCAATCATGTGATACTACTAAAGAATCTATGTAAACAATGGTAAAAATCAATAATATGATACTACTAAAGAATCTATGTAAACAATGTTAAAATCAATAATGTGATACTACTAAAGAATCTATGTAAACAAGGTTGAAAATCAATAATGTGATACTACTAAACAATCTATGTAAACAATGGTAAAATCAATAATGTGATACTACTAAAGAATCTATGTAAACAATAGTAAAATCAATCATGTGATACTGCTAAAGAATCTATGTAAACAATGGTAAAATCAATAATGTGATACTACTAAAGAATCTATGTAAACAATGGTAAAATCAATAATATGATACTACTAAAGAATCTATGTAAACAATGGTAAAATCAATAATGTGATACTACTAAAGAATATATGAAACAATGGTAAAAATCAATAATATGATACTACTAAAGAATCTATGTAAACAATGGTGAATTCAATAATGTGATACTACTAAAGAATCTATGTAAACAATGGTAAAATAAATAATGTGATACTACTTAAGAATCAGAAGCCCGTTTAGGTCTACCCAAAGCGGGCTCTAGGTTTTTTGAAGCCCTAGGCGAAACAAGTTATACCCACTCATTTTAGTGCAGCGTTAGGTCATACTTTTCTATTTTCTAAAACAACTTAAATAAAATACCCTTCGCCTTTCATTATCTAGTGTTTCGTCTGCCTATGATAGTAATGCGCAAAAGTACCAATCTTAAATTTAGTTAATTTTTTTTAATCCTTAAATTTAAAACAAATCGTCATTTGTGCACACACACCCCATTTCGCGCCCTACGCAGCCCGCCTAGGTTGCCTATATGGGCGAGCCGGCCTGGGGCCTACCCTTTCACTGTTAAAATGTTTCTTACAATGTAGTAGAGCTCTCTAGGGCGGACTAGGATTTAAATAGCCACTTGACAGTAAATAGGTTGAAAATTTACAGAGTGCTAAGAGCGATGTTCTTTCGACAAAGTTAGGCCTATTAAGTTATTTAACAAAATGTAATGTTTCGTCGATTTATTTATCTTTATAGGGGACTTCCAAGTCTTTTATAGTCTGTTAGTCTTCTCTGGGTTATTGCTGAATGCGGGTAGAGCTTTATAAGCTTCAAGAAAGAGCTTCCATCCCTATAAAAACATACCAGCATCGGCGCGGTTTAGCGATTGTAAGGTTTATCGGCGGCCATATTAGACATAGGGCTTTCCCTAATCATGTCCTCATGCAGTTGCCCAAACGAATTAGGAATCTGTTCGCTTATGGGTTTTGAATACGATCGACTTAAAAAAAACAAATTGTTACACATAATAGCTCGGATAAGACGATATCGCGACAGGACTATAATACTAGGGTCGGCGCCATACGGGTAGCATCTCTTTATGAAGTACAAAATTGAGATGTAAATCAAACCCACATATAGAAGTTAGGGTTTATAGTTCGAGTTCGGTGTGTTCGGTTCGGGTTCAATTCCCATCTCTACTACAAAAGTGCATAAAGGTCTATCGATTTTCTCGTTGTTGAAACTTCCACAAAATTCCCCAATGTCCTCTTTTTGTCAAAGAATAGGTAACTACCTCATTTTATAAATCTTCATCTATATCACATAGCAGACAATCATAGGCTTTATTATTCACTGAGACTATAACTTGTTAAAGGCGACACCATCAATGTGATGACAGGGGTCTTAGGATCCAGTCTCACACTGCTAACCTTAGGTGTGTGGTTGTGTTTTCGTAGTCTAGGAAGTTGTCCGTTAAGGGGATGGCCTCTGAAGTGCTTAAAATTTATGTGCTGCTGTCAAACAATATTTATATTGTTGAAATTGTTTGGCAAATTGTTTGTACTAAAGATAATCTTACCTGGTGACATATTCTATTCTCTAACGTTGACACATATAACAACAATAGACATTTACTCATCAATAAATCTATGAGAGGTAAATAATTCTCTAAAATTTATTTCAATGATAAAACAGTAATATCAAGCATGTGTGAGTAAATAAAACACATTGATCAATTATTAATAATAAAAACATAATAAATTATAATCCACATAGTATTATGATAAAAGCGAATCATATTAAACAAAAAGTCCAATAACTAAACAGAATAATAAATAATTTGAAATACAAAATGTACAAACCGACCTAATCCAAGCATTATGAGAAATGTAGTTTTCAGAAATAGCTATTATAAACTGAATCTCAGCTATTGGTTAAAGGATTATTAAGCTAGTCTAAACCTAATACTCTACTGCATAAATCAAGGGAGAGGTTAGAAGAAGTGAGTGTCGCCCATTTTTAAGACAAATGTATGTGAGTGGTTTGTAATGAAAGGCTAGAAAGATCAGTGTCTTTAACAGAATAAGGGGGGAGGCAAAGACGGTGTGTCTAGAGGGGGGGGGGGAAGTCGACATATCCTTGGCCGGCGCTGAGCGTCCATAATGATGGGGGTGCAGCTTCTGATGTCGCCTTAAGAGGTTGAGTAATACTCGGGAATAGTTTATGAAGTCACGTGAAGGGTGGCTGGACTACGGCCGATGGGAGGGGTGGCTGAAACAAATTGTGGTGCTGGGAGAAGATGTAGGTCATTATGAGTCGTAAGTGGGTTTTCTTGTCAGTAGAACAAACATTGATTGAATGTATCAGAAAAACTAATTGGAGCTTACATTAAAATAGAAAATTATTGTAATAAACATAATTACATGATAATGATATTATTATTCACTCTCATGACTTCCTACAATATTTTCTTGTGTCTGGCCTCCAACCGCCCTTAAATGAGCATTGGTATTTTATGCATTGCTTCATCCTTCAATATATCAACATTGTTATCGACTAATACTATGATGACTATTATTACGACTCGTTAAATCGGATTCAATGAATAGCTGTATCTTTATTAGAAGTCTATAGATTCTGCTAATCTGTAGTCTAAGCTAGGGGTTCCTTGACTAACAGGTCTATGCAGTAATGTAGTTATATTCGCGATAATTATCTTCAACACCTTTCTCAACAATAATAGATCAAACAACTCCAGTTGTTGAATAAACAATTTTATTTCAATTGTAGACTCAAGATAAACTATAAGTAAATGCATCAACAGATGGCGAACATAAGAGTTTTATAAAATTTCATAAAATATACAAGTATCAGCATAGCGACTTCTCTCTACAAACTTTCAAACTGAACTAACTCTAAGGAGGTAGGAACTATATAAAGAAAACTATTATCGAAGATACTACAGGGTCCTAATACGCATTTCAATTTCACTGCTCTATAGGATACTGAGATCCAGACTATTACCTTCAATTTCCACGGGGTTAAACGAATTATTTTATTTAAACTGCCCTCAGAGCATAAAGGTCAAACCTTGGCCTCTCTCAATATCTAATACGCACTGGTTAAGAGGTCAATGCCTTAGTACGTCATTCATCTATGACCGACATTCGTAACAACATATTTGAGAAATATTGCAATCGAGGTGTTAAAAGTTACTTTAAGTATTGGTTTAACTATCGTTGTTTTAAATTATATATTGATTAGTTTATAATGTTTAAAATGAATGTATTAAATAAACTGTATAGTGCAGGTAGAGTATAAATAATTGGATTCAATGCAGAGTTTATTGGTAAAACAAATACAGCAATCCAGGCGTAAACATCACGGTTAAATAGATGACCATATACTGAAAGAATACCAAGTATTCCAACAGGAAACCAGCAACAAAAATCTGTCAAAGCAACAAAAGCCAGTTTTTGGGCCACTGTCCTTTCTTTTGAACTCCTTTGGCGGTTCTGATTTACGAGTGCATTCGACCTGTTGGTTTTTATTAAATTTATAAATATCATCAACTGACCAACGACTATTAACAAAAACAACAGAAAATTTAGACCAACGAAAACAATAAAAGAAAATATCCATCCTTTATATTGTGTAGAACTAAATGGTAGAGCCAGACACAAACCATTAGATGAATAAATTTTCCAGTCTGATACTATAACAGGAACTAAGGCCAATACAAAACTCACCAGCCAAACTAATGTAAATGATACAAGTTTAGTAGTTTTAGAAAATCTATGTTCACCAAATGGGTAAGTGATTTTCAAGAAGCGATCTAGAGTTATTAAACAAATGAAGAATGTGGAGGACTCACTTGAAAGCGTTGAAAGAATTCCCAAAACTTGACAGATAAAACCATTTCTCCAAGCAAAGTCTTCTAATACATAAACGTCTTTAAAGTAAACATCTACAATTGCAATGATAATTAAGTAAACTCCCATAATTGAATCAGAAACTGCCAAGCCTGTTATAAAAAGTCCATAAGCTTGTTTGAATATTTCTCTGTTCCAACCAATTCTATAAATCAATACAGAACCGTTTCCAACTAAAGTTAAGATTCCAATACTCCAGATGATGATTCTTTTAAATGTGTCACCAACTAGGTGTTTACATGAAGAGATGATGTCAAGAGGTGCAAAACATTTGTCAACGTCAATATTAGGATTTAAAATTTGTGGACAACACATTACATAGTCGCTAGCCCTTAATTCAAAATGAATGGTTAACCCTCTAAAAAAATTTTTTTCAAGATATTGAGTGGAAAACCCTTGAATATACAAAGTGTCAAGTTTAAAGTTATTGGGAATCCCCAGACTTTTAAATTTATTAATTGATGTAAAACTTAGATTTAAATGAGTTAAATGCGTCAAGCTATAAAAGGCGCTAGGCCTCAATGCAGATATATTTGTATATGACAAGTCAATAATTTCTAACAGCTTAGGGAATGTAAAATTCTCATTTATTATGAGATTTTCATTGTGTGAAAGATTTAAGTATTTCAATTTACTGAATGATTCTATGGATTTGAAATTATTACAATGAGATAGAAAATTATTACTAAGATCTAAAATTGTAAGCTCTTCAAAATCCCAGTGTTGAAACTCTTGATCAAAATTTAAAATTTCACATTTGCTTCCGTAAAACGCGACAAAATATATTAAAGGAACAATTTTGTTTAATTCCACATCGTAATCAAACCTATAAGCATTTAATTGTTTAAAAAGTAGCAGACTGATGATATAATATGTTACGTTCAGTACCGTGTCTATCCTATTTCTTTCTCTATTCTCTGTTATACTTGACACACAAATATAGTTCCGTGGACAGACATTCTTGCATTTAAATCTGCTTTCATTCATTCTTGGATAAAAAGATTTGAAGGTTATGGAATCAATGCACAAGTCTCTTACTACAAAGCTAATGTTTGCTACAACGTAATCTGCGCCATGGTCATCCCTTCTCTCATCTTCACTTAAATCACAACCATAATTATTATTAGGATCCCGATTCGCATAAGGAAAAACACAGTAGGAATCTATGCATTTAAAAAATGGTTCTGGACAAGTGAAATTTTCACAGTTGAGTAAATTAGAATTATCACTACATTGGCCTTTTAGATCTTTAATACATTTATAAAAATGTTGGTCTTCATTTGTTCTACATTTAAAATATTCCAGATCGAGATTTAAATTGACAACATGTGCTGAACATTGACCTTTAACCTGAAGGACTTCTCTTTGGTCTAAACAATAAATTGTAACATTTGTATTGGAATTGATGTCAACAGTGTCATTTGTTACTTTTGATTGACATTCAGTATAATTGTCACATTTAGAAATGTCAATGGTTTTAAATGTATAAAAATTGTCTAGTCCTTTTAATAGACTGCTAATATAAATCTTCATATCGGCATTCGTTTCATTTCTGACATTATGGGTTAAACCTTTACCGCAAAGATAACTTTCTAATAAATTTTTGAAAGTATGGTTCTTCCCGCTGCATTGTTCATACGTAAGATTTGATAATAGTGTAATGTCGTTTGATAAGAAGTGTGTGAACGAGTCACCATCCACAACCCACATGTCGACAGATGACCTTTGTGATTGATTAGATGACCAGGTCTGGGTTTTCTTGGCTGTAGTGTCTCTACAAACCGCCAACGTGTTTGGTAATTTTGCATCGCAGTCTATTTTTTCTAAATACCTTCCATTATTGTAGAACTCGTCTGCAAACGATCGAGCATTTTTCAAGCCAGTCAAATTCAAAAACAAGCATCTTTCCGAATCTTCAAAGTTAAAAGGTATGAAGAATGTGTAGGGCTTCCCTGAGGTCCATACAAGACTGAGGGCGTCAGTGTTACCTCCACGAGTAATACTACTTCCAAGATAAATATTGACTTCATGATTACTTTGGTTAGCAACATAGAGATTCATGATCATTTTGAAAAACTGAATAACCTCGTCATACGTTTCAAATTCAATGACGTCGCTGCTATGATGTGACCTGCAATAACATATTGCGTCCAGCTCATTTAAATCTTGCAATTGTCTGGCTATATAAAACGTTGAGTCAAAATATTTTCCACCCGAGTATGTAAAATTAAAAACTTCGTCAACAAATCCACAAATGAGAGGGAAGATGTCATCCATGTTTAAATCTTTAAAAGACGGTGTATAGTAGACATAGTCCAGTGGAATCTTCTTCTTAGGAGATTGTATTATAAAAAATCGCTTAATATCAATGTTCTCCTGTAGTTCACATTCGATCGTGCTGTTGATAAACTTCTCCTCTTCTTCGGTTATGTTATAAATAAATATTACGCTAAAATCAAATTCACAGATTCCTGTATTATATCTCGCCCATACGTTAGTGAGATTCATGACGCTAGAAATAGATAACAGCCCATTACACTCAACGTCAGAGATTGAGTCAAGATTCACTTCCCAAATACTCTCGTTTCCAGCACTAAAATCTAATAAAAAATTGTCGCCTTTTGTGTGCTTTTTGAAATACTTCGTTGCCACCGTCGTAAAATGTACTTGTTCTTTAAATTCATTTTCACAATCGAAAACGTAGAAGTGACTTTTCCATTTCGTGTTGCACCTATCTAGAGGGAATAACTTGGCAGGATCTGTGGAGATAAAAAAAAATTATTCAGGAGAATTAGACTACTGTTGGAAGAGATTTTTTTAGTTGAAGTCTGTTCTGCAATATCAACAGTATGCGAAGCTTGATATACACTGAAACAAAATGCAAAACATGTTGTAAGTTATTGCACACAAATTATTACTGCTTTGTAGCCTTAAGTTACTTTAGTACAAAAACTTCGCCTTATCGCTGGGGGTCAAGGTCAGCGAAAAAAGTAAAGAACATAGGCTGCCCCCGAGAAACTCAAACTACAGTAACATAATATCATTTAAAACATTAATAAAAATGCAAGTCTAGACTCGGACCTACTTATTATTGTAGTACGCAATAATCTTCTTTATAGAAGGAGCGTCTGTAATATATAAGATAAGATAAGAATGATTCTAGGTAATATTAAGTAACATTAAAGACAGTGTTATTGGCTGCGCACGGAAAAAACCACACTAAGGCTCTAAAAATAGAGCAAGCGGTCCATCTCACTATAGTCTTTGATAATATATATCTTTAGGTAGGCTGTTTCTTAGATAATTTATCCCACCATTCACTATATTATGTCATCCTATCTTAAACAGTTCTAAATATAAATCACTAAACCTAAAAACACTAGAGGACAGATGGGCAAAGAGTAAAGTAGTAATAATACATAAGGCATTAAACTCTAATTTAGAAATACAACCCAATAACAACCTGTTGCAATGCTCAGTTAAACATAAGGACAAAAACACTTTCCTTGTCCTTTTTTCAAGAACAAATCCACATAAGTACTTTTTCTTCCCGAGTGGCATTCTTGCATGGAATGGGTTGCCTGAACAAACCAGGAAAACCAGGATTTTACATCACTTAAAACATTAATAAAACTGCAAGACTACTCGGACCACGGATGAGTGTAGGACGCAATAATCTTCATTATAGAAGGAGCGTATGTTATATATAAGATATATCAGATAAAATCAAAGATATAATTAAGATAGTATTACGTTCCAATATTGAGATGTATGGAGATCGGCACTTGTGAAGAGGCGTGTTTATGGTCAATATTTCTTCTGTAAATAGATTTTTATTTGTCATATTTGAACTTTTCAATAACTCTCGCCGTTTCACTGTTCCAATAATTATTTCAAGCATTTTAATGTGAAATAGCCTTTACATCCTCTTTCCTCGGCAAACAATGGAATATTTATACTTTAAATAGCTAATGAAAAAACATTTAAAAGAGTAGTCAAAATATTGTATTTCTCCCTTAACTATTTTTTTCTCAATTTTTTATTGTGTTACGCGTTTGATTTATTGCCTATGTTTGAAAATGAGCTGTTTGAAAAAAATATGCAAACCTAACATTAACAACGTTGTTATAAGCACAATATGCCTTAAATACTCAATAGTGGCATGGCCAAACTCACCTTTCCCTAGATTTATTGTCAAACTCGCCCGATACAATTTTTTAAATAAAAGACTTATCTGCTCTATATGGGTATCAAAATCACTGCTATAAATGACTATGTCATCAAGATAAGCATTACACCCTGGTATGTCCTGTATGATACAATTTATCAATCTCTGAAAAGTTGCTGGTGCGTTTTTCAACCAAAGGGCATCACCTTATATTTAAATAATCCATCAGTGGGTCACAAACGCAGATATCTCCTGTGCCTTAGGAGTCAAAGGTACCTGCCAATAACCTGACAGTAGGTCGATTTTTTTCACAAAACATGAGTCCCCTATTATATCTATAAGGTCTGATATTCTAGGAATAGGATATGAGTCAGTTTTTGTCACGGCATTGACTCTAAGGAAGTCTGTACAGAAACGTAAATGTAGAATAAAATTAAAGTTTGTCACCATCAAGCGATCTAAGGGTAACAAGTTTAACATGGGGTTGCGCTACAAGTTTTTTTTTTTAACCAGAATTGTTCTTAGTAATAAAATAAACAATACAATAATAGTTTTGGGTTATTTACTTTGTTAAATTGTCATTGTAATAGTGTTATTATTAAATCTTATTCAATGTGTCAGCTTGCCCCATAATGTGTATCATCTTGCCCCTGCACGGGGCAAGTTGATACAAATTATTTTACATTCCTTTTAGAGCTATATTTATTTTAAATATATTCAAATGAATAAAATATGTTGATAAAAAGGTGCAGGATACCTAAGGGAACAAATAAAAGTATTTATATCCACTCTAAATATAATGGTTTGCAATTAATGTAAATAAATGTAAAATGTGTATCAACGTGCCCCCCCCCCCCAATCTCCCCTATTTCTTTAATGCCTTTCGCAAATCAAATTGACGTCAAAACTCCGTGAAATCTCGGCCAAACCACGAGGTGAATTCACCTAAAGCAAAGTGAATTATTCTTCACAATACGCCAAATGTTCTTATAATAGAAAATGTAGATTAAAATTAAAGTTTGTCACCGTCAAGCGGTATAGGTGGTAACAAGTTTGTTGAGAAGAGAGAAAATTTAAAATGAGTTCCGGCCCTTTGCATGAAACATTTTTTTAAACGTTTCTATACTTATTCTTATAATAGTCAATTTTAAAAGTTCCTTATTAATATGTATAATTATGAAAAATATAATTATTAGTATTGTCTAGGTAATATGGCAAATTTTTAATTAAGTATTAAAAAAGGATACTTTTGTTTTAGCTTACAAAACGAGTATTGGAACCAGCATTAATATCTATAAATAGAACGCCATGGGGAAAAATCGGCTGGTCATTATTAATTCAATTTAATAATAATAATAATGATGACATTTGTATAGCGCTACCAACAAACATAATGTAAGCTCAGAGTGCATTTAACATACAACTAAGAACACGGATACAATCTATAGGCCAAGAGATACAGAACTAAATGATGATTCAAAACTTTACAAACATAGAACAAATCAAACAATTAAACCAAAAAATAACCGCCTTAACATATAAGTAAGACAGTAGGGCTCTAAAGCATGTAAACTAAGATATATATTAAATAACGAGTTTTTAAGTTCTTTTTGAAGATATCAATGGAGCTTGTTAGCCTGAGTTGAATGGGAAGTAGATTCTACACCTTCGGACCGGATATTGAGAAGGCTCTAAGGCCAACGGACTTCAGAGAGAAGCTGGGCACTTCCAGAAGAGAGGAGTCGACAGAACGAAGTGTTCTTTGCGGAACATATGGTTTAGTTAGTTCCCTGAGATATAACGGCATCTCATTATTATAAAAGCACTGGTGGCAGAGTTGCGCAACTTTATATTCAATTATGGCTTTTACAAGGAGCCAATGGAACTGACGCAAGAGAAATGTCACATAATCACGCCTTGACTTACGCATGACTAGATGAGCGGCACTGATTTGAATACGCTATAATTTGTCGACTTTATTGTCAGGTATCCCGATTATCATAGCATTACAGAAGTCGAGGCGCGAGAGTATGAAGGCAGCGGCAAGTTTCTTTGCTGAGTCAAGGGCCAAATATTACTGTATCTGACCAAGTCTACGCAGCTATAAGTATATAACATTTCCTTATTTCTACTTAATGTGTACAGAATGCTTTTTGGTAGAGTAATTTATAATAATAATAATCGTTATTTATATAGCGCTTGTATTTATGATATTAAATTTAGGCCTAGCAGGCTCAATAAGTAAAGTGAAGCAGCGTTCACAAGTTTCTGTGGCCACGGCTTACTTGGCGAGTATGTGGTTACGGCTTACTTGGTGAGTGTGTGGCCACGGCTTACTTGGTGAGTGTGTGGCCACAGCTTACTTGGTGAGTGTGTGGCCACGGCTTACTTGGTGAGTGTGTACCCACGGCTTAATTGTTGAGTGTGGGGCCGCGGCTTACATGGTGAGTGTGTACCCACGGCTTACTTGGTAAGTGTGTGACCACGGCTTACTTGGTGAATGTGCGTGGCCACGGCTTACTTGGTGAGTGTGTAGCTACGGCTTACTTGGTGAGTTTGTGGCCACGGCTTACTCGGTGAGTGTATGGCAACGGCTTACTTGGTGAGTGTGTGGCCACGGCTTACAGAATAGACTCGAAACACCTTGTAGTGTGTCAGCTTGAGCTTTTTTTTTAGTTCATATAATAAAATGATGCGTGATTATAGTCATAAGCTCAATACTTAAACATTTTAAGGCCTGCTGACATAGATCACTGTTTAACTCCATAGAACGTTAAGACATACGTCGTAGATAAAAAAAAAATTATCAACAAGACAGTTAATATGGTTACGTGCACTTTTAAGCTTAAATTGTTACGTGCACTTTTATGTTTAAATTGTTACGTTCACTTTTATGTTTAAATGTTAAATTCCAGGTCTTTTAGGACTCAACACTCAACACACATGAGGTTTCAAAATATAAGTTTAATCTAGATAAAATAGTTTACAGCTTCAGTCCTTACATCTAATTCCAAATCAATTCACATTATCAACTCTCTCGCGACAAGCCAAAAATCCATCTCCCTAAAGAAACACACACACCTTTTTAAGAATGGGCCATGTGTACTCGTGTTCATAAAAAAATATTTTTTGTACCTTTTTTTTTTGTGCTACTCGGCGACCCAGGCCCCACGAGAGGGGGGTACAGCCGGTAAACCGTACCGGGGCCCATAATAGTTAAAGGGGCCCATGAATATTAAAATTTAAATCTAAATTGGCAATTACGCAAGTATTACAAGTATTTTTTAATCGTTACTATATTAAGCTAAGAGGAGATGGCCCAAAACCGCCTACAATCTTACATGGCGATGGGGGCTCTTAATTTTTGTTTTCTTTAAATGTGTACTTGAACATTTTGTTACATATGTAACGAAGCCTCTAGTTGAAATATAGGGCCTAATTATTTATATAGCGTTTATGATCTCTTTTTCATTATTTTTCTCGAGAGACACTTAGTCTACAAATAGACCTAGATTATATACTATACAGACTTACAGTTCTCCCGTTAGCTTAGTAGCCTAGGCCTAAATACTCTATGTCGCTGCATTGTATTTGTTATTTCACAAAATGTATTTTGGGAAGAGTCTGTACAAAAAAAAAAGTATGTGTCAACTGTATTGCCACAGCAGATCTAACCTTACATTTGACTACACAACATACATTATTGGCGAATATTTACAACTGACGAGAGTAATGTTTTGTTTAGTTGATGGGACCCGTACAGATGCTGCATATTCTAGTATAGATCTAACTAATGTGAGATAGCATTTTAGTTTTATATTCGTATTACATTTGTACAAGTTTCTCGTTTTGTATCATAAACGTGGGAGCAAACTAGAAGTCTGCCAAGTCTCAAGTAAAAAAACAACTAGTTGAGATTAATCTCTTAGAACTCGGGGGACATCACACCCTTGTCCTACGCAGTGTAGCCAAGTCACCATATAGGCCCGGTGCAAACAGCTAACCATTCCCATCCACTCTGAACTTCTACAATACTGGGCAGTCAAAAAGCACAATGCTAGACCCTATCTTCTGCTCCCCCTGCAATATCTAGACCTTATGTCCAGTTGGAGCAACAGCCTACTAAGATAGGCAACTATTTGGCAGTGACTAGTATATAATTAGTTGATTTTTTTAATTATCGTGTATCATTTAGTCTATTCACTTTTTTGCGAAGTTCCTACCGCGAGACAGCACTCAATTTGACCTTATTAGATTACTCCAGGCATAGGCGAAGTTTTACCTAAGCTTGTCCAGTAAAATTGTACATTTAGAAAAACATCACAGTGGAAAATGTATGGGTAATAATAAATTTATAAAGATTGGCATTTTAACTTAGAAAAACATTGAGGTGGAATGAACGAAACATCTAAGAAACACAACATATTAATTGAATAAGATATTCAGAAATATAACATATTAATATAATAAGAAACTTAAAAAGACCCGAGATTTCGTCAAAGTGTTCATTATATTCTATACTTTGAGAAATTTATAGAAAGTATATTTTTTTCTGAAATGACCTTAAAGTAAATGAATGGGTTTGTTGAACTAATAAGGAAAATTTGAAGCCATGTAAACGGTTTAGTAAATGAATATTGCAAGTAATTTTACTCACCAAAACACCAAGCTATGATAATAGTCAATAAAATCATCTTGATCAGTGAAGACTTTGTTCGATTCAGAATGGACAGGTCTACAAATTCTTAAATTTAATAGTCTGCTTTTTATTTTTGGCGAAATAAAATATATAGATAAATGTTTGATATTGAGTTAGTTTGATCTAAAATTTAGAAGTGGCCGAGCAACAAACATCTGTAGATTTCTCCAATGATTATCAGAGTCCGAACTTTAGTTTTATACACTTTGTTTGTTTGTATTGCAGTAGTTAACTAGATTAATGGGATTTTTTAATCAGCTTAAAGAAATAGGATACTAATTATAGTAAGGCAGATGGATCTCAAACAGCTCTTCAGATTCCTTGAAGGAACTCTTTTATTTTTTCTTATAACAAATTATAACCGATGCTTCTTTTGAAAATTAGTTCGGGTTGCGTTCCATGATTCTCCTTGGCTAGTTTCAGGACTTGAAAAAAATCAACAATAGGCCTTCAAGTCTCCTATGATTAATTAGTGTTTGATAAGGTATTTAATTTTAAAAGAATTGTTTTGTGCGAATCAAATATTTATTAAAATATTTCTTCTGGTACAAAAACAAAACAATAAATAAATCATGGGACATTATGTTTGAATAAATAAATCACGTGACACCATATTTGAATAATTTAGTTTTTCCGGTTTTCGTTTAACATCCATAGTTTTAATAATATTGAAAGTCTTAGAAACCTTGGAATTTTTTATTTTATTTAGGAAATCTTGTCACATACATTACTAGTGTGAGACTCATTGCCATTTTCTTTAAACTGAGAAACTGGCACACTATTAGACATAGTGTCTACAGGTTAATGTTGTCTGCTGCGTACATTGAAGTGTAAATAGAAGAAATATAGTCTGGTGATCAAACTTCAGTTGGACCATATTTCAACTTGTGAAAAAAAAAGATCCACGAAACATACTTCGTGATTGCAATAAAAGTTTTAATAGTCATGTTTAAGGTGTGAGAAATGAATATTTTATTTACAAAAACATTTATCAAAAGCTAATGTATTACAAATGACTTTAATACGTTTTCTTATCATCTTTTAACCCACGTTTGTCTTTTATTAGAACGTGACATTTTCTAATTGTCATCAAATTTTTTGTTTCAGTGTAAAGAATATGTCTAAAGTGTGTTTTTTTTTAAATATAAATAGTCTATCTTCTGAGGTTTACAATTTAACAGACAAAAAAAAAGACAAATAGATGATAGTTAAACAGTGTTTTTTAGAAAACAGGAGAATTGGTAGCTTTAAAAGAAACACAACAACATGTAGGTTATACAGCCATGCAATCTTATGATTCAGCCGAACTATTCTAGTAAACCCTTCTGTATGATATAGCTTGTGTTATATATATATTTATATATACACTCTGAACATTCTGTCTGTACACTCAGTCATTTTGGAGAAGATCTGTTTACTATGAAGCTGTATCCACTTTCTATGAAAACAATCTGAGTCTTTAAAGAAAACGTTGATAACAATAAAATTTATGACGTGAAAACACCAAACGGAAGTTGTTCTTGACTCATACTTTGGAGTTTCATAGTCCAGCATGCTTCACTAGAAATTTGTTCTAGTGGTTAACGAAATATTCTACGTCAACCAACAATGTCGTTTTCTTTCTCTATCTTGTTTTCTTTTTATGAATTACTTTAATAATTTTGTACAGCATATGTCCAGCATATGTCGTGCGACTATCACCGATGACCTCCGCTCTGTTGACATAAACTGGGACGACGTCAATGCCGTTACAGCAGCGGCTACGGACAGAAACCACTGACAACTCTAAATGCTGCCTGATGCGCCGAACGGCGCTGGAGGATCTGAGGTCTAAAGTCTAAGTAAGTATGTCCAGCGCCGTGAGGTCAGAATACTACATTCCTACTATCTAGCTTGACTTAACTTAGAATTTAGAAGAAGTCTCAAGTTTGTCGTGGGGCTTGCTTTGATGCAACCGACGCTATTAGTGATAAGACATTTATAATATACGCGAGATTCCCTATCAACAGTGAATTCAGAGTACCATACAGTTAAAATACAGTAGGCTACCATAAAGTACAAATACAGTACCATACAGTAAACATACAGTACCATACAGTAAACAAACAGTACCATACAGTAAACATACAGTACCATACAGTAAACATACAGTACCATACAGTAAACATACAGTACCATACAGTAAACATACAGTACCATACAGTAAACATACAGTACCATACAGTAAACATACAGTACCATACAGTAAACATACAGTACCATACAGTAAACATACAGTACCATACACAGGGGTTGGCAACCTTTTAATGATAATGTGCCAAAGTAGGATTTCTAATTCATTCGGCGTGCCAACATTCTAAATTCATCCTGCTCTATCACTAAATTTCTTGTAGAAGAGAATTGCCCTGCCAAGTCTGGAACGCGGGCCGTGGGTTGCCGACCCTTGCCATACAGTACAGGCTCTGAGTTTCTAGCTTTAATAACATCATTGTAGCCTTGAAGTTACTTTAGTCGACATAATCCCACTGATCTATAAATATATTAAATAATCCCCTGAAATAATTTGTGTGTGTGCGGTAAAGTGAGGTTAGCGGAAACTACGAAACCGCCATTTTACTTCTCCTTCACTGATCAATATAAGCGAGTAAAAATATTCCAGTTGGAAAAAACACTTATTATTTAAATATTTTATATGATAAAAAGGACTAACTGTAGTTTAACTTAGAGACTCATTATTTTATGTATCTAATCCATTTTATTTATAGATCAGTGACATGACGAAAGAGAAAGTAGAATTGAATGTTAAAATATAACTGTTTTTTTTTTGTTTCAGTTGAGTGATACAGTACTCGGGGGGCGTCTTGGTGTTCATAGAACAGGATGTCACTGTAATTCCAAGAAAAGTATTACAAAATAATCTCGCAGTTTTAGTCTAGGCAAAAAGAAATATATAAAATATATACAATGGGAAGTTTCGTTATCAAAACTCGAAATAAAAACAGTATAGATTATAGATCTTTAAGCTGTTCGCTGTTTGTTACGTCGGCACGGTGGCCGAGCGGCAACTCGTTCGGCTGGCGTACTGACGTTTATGGGTTCGAATCCTGGAGAAGGCCCGGATTTGTTCCTCGGGCCTGGAGGGTGTCCTTGTCTACCCAGCTCTAATGGATACCTGACTTTTAAGTAGGGGTAAAGTAAAGTCGTGTGGGCATTGTGCTGGCCACACAATCCCCTAGTACTGATGAACGCAGCTTTACCGGCCCTATGCATCAATTTGGACTGACTGTTACTTTACTTAAGGAGGTATTGTAGCATTATTTACGTAAATATCTTCAAATAAACATTATTTATCGCACGTGGTAAGATCACGCCGATATTTGCTTAACGTAAAAACG
The DNA here is from genome assembly GCA_949126835.1 of Anisus vortex. Taxonomy (NCBI): domain Eukaryota; kingdom Metazoa; phylum Mollusca; class Gastropoda; family Planorbidae; genus Anisus; species Anisus vortex. Next base: position 37,180,088 of record OX421504.1, read on the forward strand.
TTATAATTTAATGTGAAACATGTTTTTTTCCTAACGTATCTTAGTAACGGGACAACGGCCAACTATACTTAACTAACTAACGTGACATCATCCTGCTAGACAACAACCTTTTTAACGTGACGGTGTAGTTAATAAGTGACGTGACACGGTTATTGGTTGACGTGACAGTGGTATTGGTTGACGTGACACTGTTATTGGTTGACTTGACTTAATAATAACGTGATGTTTTCATGGCTGCTACAGGGCTCAGCTGTACTGTGGTATAACTTTAAGCCTAACGGCGACTCTGAGACGGAACTGCGACCTGCGACCTGTCCTCTGCTAGTTGGTGAAAACATAGGTAAGTTTCCAAGTATAGCTTTCAGTTTTGCTACAATAGTAAATTTTTTTATCATTTTGTATGAGCTGAAAATATTTGTATCATTTTATGTGCTAAAACGTTTTAAAATGTTATTAGCGCTTTAAATGCTAGAAAGTATATATTTTTTTAATAATGAAATAAAATGGGGTATTTAAAAAGTATAAATGGAATCAACAGTTTTAAGTTTGTAAGTATATATGCTGAAAGATAAGATTTATATATATATATTGCACGGTGGCCTAGCGGCAGAGCGTTCGGCATACCGATGGTCCTGGGCCTGAATTCTGGTAAAGGCTAGGATGTTTTCCCCGGTCTGCAGGTTGTCATACAGTACCTGACTTTAGTTTAGGGGTAAAGTATAGACGGCTGAGCATTGTACTGGCCACACAATCCCTTGTATGCCTTGGCTTCACATACTTAACTGATGAACATTATTGGTTATAAATACATTTGTAATTGTGTCTGTGATATTTTTTTTTTCATTAATTTTACACCCTTCAATATTCCCAAAAACATGTTTTTCTTTATTGTTTACAGTTATCGAAAAAGTATTTTGGCGACTCGGCACGATGTCGAAATAAGGTCGCAAGAAGAAACCGTCCAACTTGTCGGCCATGGGCTAACTCTCCCACAAAATCTAAGGGTTAACTTATCATCTTTTTCTGTCGTTATGAATGTGTGTGTGTGTGTGTGTTCTTTTTTTTTTTTGGGATGTGTTTGCGCTGCTTCCACCATGTCTAGAAACCGGTTTTCATTAACTGGACGTTAATCACGAGTGAGCCTTAGCTCGAATGATTCAAAATTATTATGATTCGGATAATTGAAAGAGACTCTAGCGCAGAGATCGGCAACCTTCTGATACAAGTGTGCCAAAGCTTGATTTTTAAGTTAATTCAGTGTGCTAGCAACCTAAAAGTCAACCTTCTCTGACTGTAAATTTTTTGTAAAAAAGACTTGAATTACCATTTTGGAAAATTGCTCTGTGTGGCAAAGTTGGCACGCGTGCCGTATGTTGCCGACCCCTGATCTAGTGGATACGTTATAAATGTTTCTTTTATGTGAATTAACACAAATAATTTTGTTTAAACAACAACAACTACAATATATTGACATAGTAATCAGTCTATAGATTCCAGAAATTTGAGTTCAAATGTTTTGTTTGTAATTCGGATATTTGTCTGTGTGTGATGTATAGATATTTTTTTATCATTTGAATTAGTAAAATTTGCTACAAACTGGTTTTAGCATTTGAATAGAATAAATATCATTTAATTTGTTCTAGTGTTGCTTTTTTAAATTTAGGTCTGGCTATTATCAACTATTTTACAAACATTAAATGCCGTTAAAAAAACATTCTCATACTTAGTGAATATAATTTATTTCGCGGTCCTTACACTAGATTGTACTTTACTTTACACTAGATTAGATAAATAATATTCTTTCATTCGGTTCTAATACCCGCTGATTTTTTATTATTTTTTATTTTCTTTATAAAAAGAATATATAGCTTTTATTCTCAGATTTAGTTTAAGTCGTGAAGTTTCTCGGCATTTTCAGTTTTTCTAATTATTTTTATATCAGTATCTCTCCGAGTGGCATTCGAGCATGGAAGGGGTTGCCTGAACAAAACAGGAGAACCAGTAACTTAACATGATTTGGAACATTAATAAAGATCCAAGACTAAACACGAAACACGGAGGGTTATAGAACTAGCGTCTGTAATATATAAGATACGATAAGACTATATATTTATATTGTACATTTTTGTTTATTTTATTGTATTTGTAATTTAAAATAATGAAAACATTCAGGAAAGTAATTTAAAAAAAATTTGTAATCGGGTAAAAATAGGTAGGCCTAAGTCTTTTTATTTCACAAAAAAAAGCAAATAATTGCCCTGTTATGCCTGTGGATTTACAATCTTTAAAAAAAAAAATATTAGGACTAAGTGAAATACAATTTTCTTTTTAGACTAATTAGAGAATAGTACCCGCATAGATCGCATGGCAGTTTCGATACGTTATCCACTTAGCTAGCGAGGGCACATGAGCTAAGTCAAATTGCAAAGGTAAAATATAAGGCAATAAGGTCACGTGCCTTGAAGAGTTTTATATATATAAAGATTTAGGGCCGTAAGTAACGTTAAGAGTCGAAATAAAATAATACAAAGTAATGTTGACCTTTAAATTTCTGTCATTTGAAAATATATGTAAACAATGGTAAAATCAATAATGTGATACTACTAAAGAATCTTTGTAAACAATGGTAAAATCAATAATGTGATACTGCTAAAGAATCTATGTAAACAATGTTGAAAATCAATAATGTGATACTACTAAAGAATCTATGTAAACAAGGTTGAAAATCAATCATGTGATACTACTAAAGAATCTATGTAAACAATGGTAAAAATCAATAATATGATACTACTAAAGAATCTATGTAAACAATGTTAAAATCAATAATGTGATACTACTAAAGAATCTATGTAAACAAGGTTGAAAATCAATAATGTGATACTACTAAACAATCTATGTAAACAATGGTAAAATCAATAATGTGATACTACTAAAGAATCTATGTAAACAATAGTAAAATCAATCATGTGATACTGCTAAAGAATCTATGTAAACAATGGTAAAATCAATAATGTGATACTACTAAAGAATCTATGTAAACAATGGTAAAATCAATAATATGATACTACTAAAGAATCTATGTAAACAATGGTAAAATCAATAATGTGATACTACTAAAGAATATATGAAACAATGGTAAAAATCAATAATATGATACTACTAAAGAATCTATGTAAACAATGGTGAATTCAATAATGTGATACTACTAAAGAATCTATGTAAACAATGGTAAAATAAATAATGTGATACTACTTAAGAATCAGAAGCCCGTTTAGGTCTACCCAAAGCGGGCTCTAGGTTTTTTGAAGCCCTAGGCGAAACAAGTTATACCCACTCATTTTAGTGCAGCGTTAGGTCATACTTTTCTATTTTCTAAAACAACTTAAATAAAATACCCTTCGCCTTTCATTATCTAGTGTTTCGTCTGCCTATGATAGTAATGCGCAAAAGTACCAATCTTAAATTTAGTTAATTTTTTTTAATCCTTAAATTTAAAACAAATCGTCATTTGTGCACACACACCCCATTTCGCGCCCTACGCAGCCCGCCTAGGTTGCCTATATGGGCGAGCCGGCCTGGGGCCTACCCTTTCACTGTTAAAATGTTTCTTACAATGTAGTAGAGCTCTCTAGGGCGGACTAGGATTTAAATAGCCACTTGACAGTAAATAGGTTGAAAATTTACAGAGTGCTAAGAGCGATGTTCTTTCGACAAAGTTAGGCCTATTAAGTTATTTAACAAAATGTAATGTTTCGTCGATTTATTTATCTTTATAGGGGACTTCCAAGTCTTTTATAGTCTGTTAGTCTTCTCTGGGTTATTGCTGAATGCGGGTAGAGCTTTATAAGCTTCAAGAAAGAGCTTCCATCCCTATAAAAACATACCAGCATCGGCGCGGTTTAGCGATTGTAAGGTTTATCGGCGGCCATATTAGACATAGGGCTTTCCCTAATCATGTCCTCATGCAGTTGCCCAAACGAATTAGGAATCTGTTCGCTTATGGGTTTTGAATACGATCGACTTAAAAAAAACAAATTGTTACACATAATAGCTCGGATAAGACGATATCGCGACAGGACTATAATACTAGGGTCGGCGCCATACGGGTAGCATCTCTTTATGAAGTACAAAATTGAGATGTAAATCAAACCCACATATAGAAGTTAGGGTTTATAGTTCGAGTTCGGTGTGTTCGGTTCGGGTTCAATTCCCATCTCTACTACAAAAGTGCATAAAGGTCTATCGATTTTCTCGTTGTTGAAACTTCCACAAAATTCCCCAATGTCCTCTTTTTGTCAAAGAATAGGTAACTACCTCATTTTATAAATCTTCATCTATATCACATAGCAGACAATCATAGGCTTTATTATTCACTGAGACTATAACTTGTTAAAGGCGACACCATCAATGTGATGACAGGGGTCTTAGGATCCAGTCTCACACTGCTAACCTTAGGTGTGTGGTTGTGTTTTCGTAGTCTAGGAAGTTGTCCGTTAAGGGGATGGCCTCTGAAGTGCTTAAAATTTATGTGCTGCTGTCAAACAATATTTATATTGTTGAAATTGTTTGGCAAATTGTTTGTACTAAAGATAATCTTACCTGGTGACATATTCTATTCTCTAACGTTGACACATATAACAACAATAGACATTTACTCATCAATAAATCTATGAGAGGTAAATAATTCTCTAAAATTTATTTCAATGATAAAACAGTAATATCAAGCATGTGTGAGTAAATAAAACACATTGATCAATTATTAATAATAAAAACATAATAAATTATAATCCACATAGTATTATGATAAAAGCGAATCATATTAAACAAAAAGTCCAATAACTAAACAGAATAATAAATAATTTGAAATACAAAATGTACAAACCGACCTAATCCAAGCATTATGAGAAATGTAGTTTTCAGAAATAGCTATTATAAACTGAATCTCAGCTATTGGTTAAAGGATTATTAAGCTAGTCTAAACCTAATACTCTACTGCATAAATCAAGGGAGAGGTTAGAAGAAGTGAGTGTCGCCCATTTTTAAGACAAATGTATGTGAGTGGTTTGTAATGAAAGGCTAGAAAGATCAGTGTCTTTAACAGAATAAGGGGGGAGGCAAAGACGGTGTGTCTAGAGGGGGGGGGGGAAGTCGACATATCCTTGGCCGGCGCTGAGCGTCCATAATGATGGGGGTGCAGCTTCTGATGTCGCCTTAAGAGGTTGAGTAATACTCGGGAATAGTTTATGAAGTCACGTGAAGGGTGGCTGGACTACGGCCGATGGGAGGGGTGGCTGAAACAAATTGTGGTGCTGGGAGAAGATGTAGGTCATTATGAGTCGTAAGTGGGTTTTCTTGTCAGTAGAACAAACATTGATTGAATGTATCAGAAAAACTAATTGGAGCTTACATTAAAATAGAAAATTATTGTAATAAACATAATTACATGATAATGATATTATTATTCACTCTCATGACTTCCTACAATATTTTCTTGTGTCTGGCCTCCAACCGCCCTTAAATGAGCATTGGTATTTTATGCATTGCTTCATCCTTCAATATATCAACATTGTTATCGACTAATACTATGATGACTATTATTACGACTCGTTAAATCGGATTCAATGAATAGCTGTATCTTTATTAGAAGTCTATAGATTCTGCTAATCTGTAGTCTAAGCTAGGGGTTCCTTGACTAACAGGTCTATGCAGTAATGTAGTTATATTCGCGATAATTATCTTCAACACCTTTCTCAACAATAATAGATCAAACAACTCCAGTTGTTGAATAAACAATTTTATTTCAATTGTAGACTCAAGATAAACTATAAGTAAATGCATCAACAGATGGCGAACATAAGAGTTTTATAAAATTTCATAAAATATACAAGTATCAGCATAGCGACTTCTCTCTACAAACTTTCAAACTGAACTAACTCTAAGGAGGTAGGAACTATATAAAGAAAACTATTATCGAAGATACTACAGGGTCCTAATACGCATTTCAATTTCACTGCTCTATAGGATACTGAGATCCAGACTATTACCTTCAATTTCCACGGGGTTAAACGAATTATTTTATTTAAACTGCCCTCAGAGCATAAAGGTCAAACCTTGGCCTCTCTCAATATCTAATACGCACTGGTTAAGAGGTCAATGCCTTAGTACGTCATTCATCTATGACCGACATTCGTAACAACATATTTGAGAAATATTGCAATCGAGGTGTTAAAAGTTACTTTAAGTATTGGTTTAACTATCGTTGTTTTAAATTATATATTGATTAGTTTATAATGTTTAAAATGAATGTATTAAATAAACTGTATAGTGCAGGTAGAGTATAAATAATTGGATTCAATGCAGAGTTTATTGGTAAAACAAATACAGCAATCCAGGCGTAAACATCACGGTTAAATAGATGACCATATACTGAAAGAATACCAAGTATTCCAACAGGAAACCAGCAACAAAAATCTGTCAAAGCAACAAAAGCCAGTTTTTGGGCCACTGTCCTTTCTTTTGAACTCCTTTGGCGGTTCTGATTTACGAGTGCATTCGACCTGTTGGTTTTTATTAAATTTATAAATATCATCAACTGACCAACGACTATTAACAAAAACAACAGAAAATTTAGACCAACGAAAACAATAAAAGAAAATATCCATCCTTTATATTGTGTAGAACTAAATGGTAGAGCCAGACACAAACCATTAGATGAATAAATTTTCCAGTCTGATACTATAACAGGAACTAAGGCCAATACAAAACTCACCAGCCAAACTAATGTAAATGATACAAGTTTAGTAGTTTTAGAAAATCTATGTTCACCAAATGGGTAAGTGATTTTCAAGAAGCGATCTAGAGTTATTAAACAAATGAAGAATGTGGAGGACTCACTTGAAAGCGTTGAAAGAATTCCCAAAACTTGACAGATAAAACCATTTCTCCAAGCAAAGTCTTCTAATACATAAACGTCTTTAAAGTAAACATCTACAATTGCAATGATAATTAAGTAAACTCCCATAATTGAATCAGAAACTGCCAAGCCTGTTATAAAAAGTCCATAAGCTTGTTTGAATATTTCTCTGTTCCAACCAATTCTATAAATCAATACAGAACCGTTTCCAACTAAAGTTAAGATTCCAATACTCCAGATGATGATTCTTTTAAATGTGTCACCAACTAGGTGTTTACATGAAGAGATGATGTCAAGAGGTGCAAAACATTTGTCAACGTCAATATTAGGATTTAAAATTTGTGGACAACACATTACATAGTCGCTAGCCCTTAATTCAAAATGAATGGTTAACCCTCTAAAAAAATTTTTTTCAAGATATTGAGTGGAAAACCCTTGAATATACAAAGTGTCAAGTTTAAAGTTATTGGGAATCCCCAGACTTTTAAATTTATTAATTGATGTAAAACTTAGATTTAAATGAGTTAAATGCGTCAAGCTATAAAAGGCGCTAGGCCTCAATGCAGATATATTTGTATATGACAAGTCAATAATTTCTAACAGCTTAGGGAATGTAAAATTCTCATTTATTATGAGATTTTCATTGTGTGAAAGATTTAAGTATTTCAATTTACTGAATGATTCTATGGATTTGAAATTATTACAATGAGATAGAAAATTATTACTAAGATCTAAAATTGTAAGCTCTTCAAAATCCCAGTGTTGAAACTCTTAATCAAAATTTAAAATTTCACATTTGCTTCCGTAAAACGCGACAAAATATATTAAAGGAACAATTTTGTTTAATTCCACATCGTAATCAAACCTATAAGCATTTAATTGTTTAAAAAGTAGCAGACTGATGATATAATATGTTACGTTCAGTACCGTGTCTATCCTAAATTCTTTCTCTATTCTCTGTTATACTTGACACACAAATATAGTTCCGTGGACAGACATTCTTGCATTTAAATCTGCTTTCATTCATTCTTGGATAAAAAGATTTGAAGGTTATGGAATCAATGCACAAGTCTCTTACTACAAAGCTAATGTTTGCTACAACGTAATCTGCGCCATGGTCATCCCTTCTCTCATCTTCACTTAAATCACAACCATAATTATTATTAGGATCCCGATTCGCATAAGGAAAAACACAGTAGGAATCTATGCATTTAAAAAATGGTTCTGGACAAGTGAAATTTTCACAGTTGAGTAAATTAGAATTATCACTACATTGGCCTTTTAGATCTTTAATACATTTATAAAAATGTTGGTCTTCATTTGTTCTACATTTAAAATATTCCAGATCGAGATTTAAATTGACAACATGTGCTGAACATTGACCTTTAACCTGAAGGACTTCTCTTTGGTCTAAACAATAAATTGTAACATTTGTATTGGAATTGATGTCAACAGTGTCATTTGTTACTTTTGATTGACATTCAGTATAATTGTCACATTTAGAAATGTCAATGGTTTTAAATGTATAAAAATTGTCTAGTCCTTTTAATAGACTGCTAATATAAATCTTCATATCGGCATTCGTTTCATTTCTGACATTATGGGTTAAACCTTTACCGCAAAGATAACTTTCTAATAAATTTTTGAAAGTATGGTTCTTCCCGCTGCATTGTTCATACGTAAGATTTGATAATAGTGTAATGTCGTTTGATAAGAAGTGTGTGAACGAGTCACCATCCACAACCCACATGTCGACAGATGACCTTTGTGATTGATTAGATGACCAGGTCTGGGTTTTCTTGGCTGTAGTGTCTCTACAAACCGCCAACGTGTTTGGTAATTTTGCATCGCAGTCTATTTTTTCTAAATACCTTCCATTATTGTAGAACTCGTCTGCAAACGATCGAGCATTTTTCAAGCCAGTCAAATTCAAAAACAAGCATCTTTCCGAATCTTCAAAGTTAAAAGGTATGAAGAATGTGTAGGGCTTCCCTGAGGTCCATACAAGACTGAGGGCGTCAGTGTTACCTCCACGAGTAATACTACTTCCAAGATAAATATTGACTTCATGATTACTTTGGTTAGCAACATAGAGATTCATGATCATTTTGAAAAACTGAATAACCTCGTCATACGTTTCAAATTCAATGACGTCGCTGCTATGATGTGACCTGCAATAACATATTGCGTCCAGCTCATTTAAATCTTGCAATTGTCTGGCTATATAAAACGTTGAGTCAAAATATTTTCCACCCGAGTATGTAAAATTAAAAACTTCGTCAACAAATCCACAAATGAGAGGGAAGATGTCATCCATGTTTAAATCTTTAAAAGACGGTGTATAGTAGACATAGTCCAGTGGAATCTTCTTCTTAGGAGATTGTATTATAAAAAATCGCTTAATATCAATGTTCTCCTGTAGTTCACATTCGATCGTGCTGTTGATAAACTTCTCCTCTTCTTCGGTTATGTTATAAATAAATATTACGCTAAAATCAAATTCACAGATTCCTGTATTATATCTCGCCCATACGTTAGTGAGATTCATGACGCTAGAAATAGATAACAGCCCATTACACTCAACGTCAGAGATTGAGTCAAGATTCACTTCCCAAATACTCTCGTTTCCAGCACTAAAATCTAATAAAAAATTGTCGCCTTTTGTGTGCTTTTTGAAATACTTCGTTGCCACCGTCGTAAAATGTACTTGTTCTTTAAATTCATTTTCACAATCGAAAACGTAGAAGTGACTTTTCCATTTCGTGTTGCACCTATCTAGAGGGAATAACTTGGCAGGATCTGTGGAGATAAAAAAAAATTATTCAGGAGAATTAGACTACTGTTGGAAGAGATTTTTTTAGTTGAAGTCTGTTCTGCAATATCAACAGTATGCGAAGCTTGATATACACTGAAACAAAATGCAAAACATGTTGTAAGTTATTGCACACAAATTATTACTGCTTTGTAGCCTTAAGTTACTTTAGTACAAAAACTTCGCCTTATCGCTGGGGGTCAAGGTCAGCGAAAAAAGTAAAGAACATAGGCTGCCCCCGAGAAACTCAAACTACAGTAACATAATATCATTTAAAACATTAATAAAAATGCAAGTCTAGACTCGGACCTACTTATTATTGTAGTACGCAATAATCTTCTTTATAGAAGGAGCGTCTGTAATATATAAGATAAGATAAGAATGATTCTAGGTAATATTAAGTAACATTAAAGACAGTGTTATTGGCTGCGCACGGAAAAAACCACACTAAGGCTCTAAAAATAGAGCAAGCGGTCCATCTCACTATAGTCTTTGATAATATATATCTTTAGGTAGGCTGTTTCTTAGATAATTTATCCCACCATTCACTATATTATGTCATCCTATCTTAAACAGTTCTAAATATAAATCACTAAACCTAAAAACACTAGAGGACAGATGGGCAAAGAGTAAAGTAGTAATAATACATAAGGCATTAAACTCTAATTTAGAAATACAACCCAATAACAACCTGTTGCAATGCTCAGTTAAACATAAGGACAAAAACACTTTCCTTGTCCTTTTTTCAAGAACAAATCCACATAAGTACTTTTTCTTCCCGAGTGGCATTCTTGCATGGAATGGGTTGCCTGAACAAACCAGGAAAACCAGGATTTTACATCACTTAAAACATTAATAAAACTGCAAGACTACTCGGACCACGGATGAGTGTAGGACGCAATAATCTTCATTATAGAAGGAGCGTATGTTATATATAAGATATATCAGATAAAATCAAAGATATAATTAAGATAGTATTACGTTCCAATATTGAGATGTATGGAGATCGGCACTTGTGAAGAGGCGTGTTTATGGTCAATATTTCTTCTGTAAATAGATTTTTATTTGTCATATTTGAACTTTTCAATAACTCTCGCCGTTTCACTGTTCCAATAATTATTTCAAGCATTTTAATGTGAAATAGCCTTTACATCCTCTTTCCTCGGCAAACAATGGAATATTTATACTTTAAATAGCTAATGAAAAAACATTTAAAAGAGTAGTCAAAATATTGTATTTCTCCCTTAACTATTTTTTTCTCAATTTTTTATTGTGTTACGCGTTTGATTTATTGCCTATGTTTGAAAATGAGCTGTTTGAAAAAAATATGCAAACCTAACATTAACAACGTTGTTATAAGCACAATATGCCTTAAATACTCAATAGTGGCATGGCCAAACTCACCTTTCCCTAGATTTATTGTCAAACTCGCCCGATACAATTTTTTAAATAAAAGACTTATCTGCTCTATATGGGTATCAAAATCACTGCTATAAATGACTATGTCATCAAGATAAGCATTACACCCTGGTATGTCCTGTATGATACAATTTATCAATCTCTGAAAAGTTGCTGGTGCGTTTTTCAACCAAAGGGCATCACCTTATATTTAAATAATCCATCAGTGGGTCACAAACGCAGATATCTCCTGTGCCTTAGGAGTCAAAGGTACCTGCCAATAACCTGACAGTAGGTCGATTTTTTTCACAAAACATGAGTCCCCTATTATATCTATAAGGTCTGATATTCTAGGAATAGGATATGAGTCAGTTTTTGTCACGGCATTGACTCTAAGGAAGTCTGTACAGAAACGTAAATGTAGAATAAAATTAAAGTTTGTCACCATCAAGCGATCTAAGGGTAACAAGTTTAACATGGGGTTGCGCTACAAGTTTTTTTTTTTAACCAGAATTGTTCTTAGTAATAAAATAAACAATACAATAATAGTTTTGGGTTATTTACTTTGTTAAATTGTCATTGTAATAGTGTTATTATTAAATCTTATTCAATGTGTCAGCTTGCCCCATAATGTGTATCATCTTGCCCCTGCACGGGGCAAGTTGATACAAATTATTTTACATTCCTTTTAGAGCTATATTTATTTTAAATATATTCAAATGAATAAAATATGTTGATAAAAAGGTGCAGGATACCTAAGGGAACAAATAAAAGTATTTATATCCACTCTAAATATAATGGTTTGCAATTAATGTAAATAAATGTAAAATGTGTATCAACGTGCCCCCCCCCCCCAATCTCCCCTATTTCTTTAATGCCTTTCGCAAATCAAATTGACGTCAAAACTCCGTGAAATCTCGGCCAAACCACGAGGTGAATTCACCTAAAGCAAAGTGAATTATTCTTCACAATACGCCAAATGTTCTTATAATAGAAAATGTAGATTAAAATTAAAGTTTGTCACCGTCAAGCGGTATAGGTGGTAACAAGTTTGTTGAGAAGAGAGAAAATTTAAAATGAGTTCCGGCCCTTTGCATGAAACATTTTTTTAAACGTTTCTATACTTATTCTTATAATAGTCAATTTTAAAAGTTCCTTATTAATATGTATAATTATGAAAAATATAATTATTAGTATTGTCTAGGTAATATGGCAAATTTTTAATTAAGTATTAAAAAAGGATACTTTTGTTTTAGCTTACAAAACGAGTATTGGAACCAGCATTAATATCTATAAATAGAACGCCATGGGGAAAAATCGGCTGGTCATTATTAATTCAATTTAATAATAATAATAATGATGACATTTGTATAGCGCTACCAACAAACATAATGTAAGCTCAGAGTGCATTTAACATACAACTAAGAACACGGATACAATCTATAGGCCAAGAGATACAGAACTAAATGATGATTCAAAACTTTACAAACATAGAACAAATCAAACAATTAAACCAAAAAATAACCGCCTTAACATATAAGTAAGACAGTAGGGCTCTAAAGCATGTAAACTAAGATATATATTAAATAACGAGTTTTTAAGTTCTTTTTGAAGATATCAATGGAGCTTGTTAGCCTGAGTTGAATGGGAAGTAGATTCTACACCTTCGGACCGGATATTGAGAAGGCTCTAAGGCCAACGGACTTCAGAGAGAAGCTGGGCACTTCCAGAAGAGAGGAGTCGACAGAACGAAGTGTTCTTTGCGGAACATATGGTTTAGTTAGTTCCCTGAGATATAACGGCATCTCATTATTATAAAAGCACTGGTGGCAGAGTTGCGCAACTTTATATTCAATTATGGCTTTTACAAGGAGCCAATGGAACTGACGCAAGAGAAATGTCACATAATCACGCCTTGACTTACGCATGACTAGATGAGCGGCACTGATTTGAATACGCTATAATTTGTCGACTTTATTGTCAGGTATCCCGATTATCATAGCATTACAGAAGTCGAGGCGCGAGAGTATGAAGGCAGCGGCAAGTTTCTTTGCTGAGTCAAGGGCCAAATATTACTGTATCTGACCAAGTCTACGCAGCTATAAGTATATAACATTTCCTTATTTCTACTTAATGTGTACAGAATGCTTTTTGGTAGAGTAATTTATAATAATAATAATCGTTATTTATATAGCGCTTGTATTTATGATATTAAATTTAGGCCTAGCAGGCTCAATAAGTAAAGTGAAGCAGCGTTCACAAGTTTCTGTGGCCACGGCTTACTTGGCGAGTATGTGGTTACGGCTTACTTGGTGAGTGTGTGGCCACGGCTTACTTGGTGAGTGTGTGGCCACAGCTTACTTGGTGAGTGTGTGGCCACGGCTTACTTGGTGAGTGTGTACCCACGGCTTAATTGTTGAGTGTGGGGCCGCGGCTTACATGGTGAGTGTGTACCCACGGCTTACTTGGTAAGTGTGTGACCACGGCTTACTTGGTGAATGTGCGTGGCCACGGCTTACTTGGTGAGTGTGTAGCTACGGCTTACTTGGTGAGTTTGTGGCCACGGCTTACTCGGTGAGTGTATGGCAACGGCTTACTTGGTGAGTGTGTGGCCACGGCTTACAGAATAGACTCGAAACACCTTGTAGTGTGTCAGCTTGAGCTTTTTTTTTAGTTCATATAATAAAATGATGCGTGATTATAGTCATAAGCTCAATACTTAAACATTTTAAGGCCTGCTGACATAGATCACTGTTTAACTCCATAGAACGTTAAGACATACGTCGTAGATAAAAAAAAAATTATCAACAAGACAGTTAATATGGTTACGTGCACTTTTAAGCTTAAATTGTTACGTGCACTTTTATGTTTAAATTGTTACGTTCACTTTTATGTTTAAATGTTAAATTCCAGGTCTTTTAGGACTCAACACTCAACACACATGAGGTTTCAAAATATAAGTTTAATCTAGATAAAATAGTTTACAGCTTCAGTCCTTACATCTAATTCCAAATCAATTCACATTATCAACTCTCTCGCGACAAGCCAAAAATCCATCTCCCTAAAGAAACACACACACCTTTTTAAGAATGGGCCATGTGTACTCGTGTTCATAAAAAAATATTTTTTGTACCTTTTTTTTTTGTGCTACTCGGCGACCCAGGCCCCACGAGAGGGGGGTACAGCCGGTAAACCGTACCGGGGCCCATAATAGTTAAAGGGGCCCATGAATATTAAAATTTAAATCTAAATTGGCAATTACGCAAGTATTACAAGTATTTTTTAATCGTTACTATATTAAGCTAAGAGGAGATGGCCCAAAACCGCCTACAATCTTACATGGCGATGGGGGCTCTTAATTTTTGTTTTCTTTAAATGTGTACTTGAACATTTTGTTACATATGTAACGAAGCCTCTAGTTGAAATATAGGGCCTAATTATTTATATAGCGTTTATGATCTCTTTTTCATTATTTTTCTCGAGAGACACTTAGTCTACAAATAGACCTAGATTATATACTATACAGACTTACAGTTCTCCCGTTAGCTTAGTAGCCTAGGCCTAAATACTCTATGTCGCTGCATTGTATTTGTTATTTCACAAAATGTATTTTGGGAAGAGTCTGTACAAAAAAAAAAGTATGTGTCAACTGTATTGCCACAGCAGATCTAACCTTACATTTGAATACACAGCATACATTATTGGCGAATATTTACAACTGACGAGAGTAATGTTTTGTTTAGTTGATGGGACCCGTACAGATGCTGCATATTCTAGTATAGATCTAACTAATGTGAGATAGCATTTTAGTTTTATATTCGTATTACATTTGTACAAGTTTCTCGTTTTGTATCATAAACGTGGGAGCAAACTAGAAGTCTGCCAAGTCTCAAGTAAAAAAACAACTAGTTGAGATTAATCTCTTAGAACTCGGGGGACATCACACCCTTGTCCTACGCAGTGTAGCCAAGTCACCATATAGGCCCGGTGCAAACAGCTAACCATTCCCATCCACTCTGAACTTCTACAATACTGGGCAGTCAAAAAGCACAATGCTAGACCCTATCTTCTGCTCCCCCTGCAATATCTAGACCTTATGTCCAGTTGGAGCAACAGCCTACTAAGATAGGCAACTATTTGGCAGTGACTAGTATATAATTAGTTGATTTTTTTAATTATCGTGTATCATTTAGTCTATTCACTTTTTTGCGAAGTTCCTACCGCGAGACAGCACTCAATTTGACCTTATTAGATTACTCCAGGCATAGGCGAAGTTTTACCTAAGCTTGTCCAGTAAAATTGTACATTTAGAAAAACATCACAGTGGAAAATGTATGGGTAATAATAAATTTATAAAGATTGGCATTTTAACTTAGAAAAACATTGAGGTGGAATGAACGAAACATCTAAGAAACACAACATATTAATTGAATAAGATATTCAGAAATATAACATATTAATATAATAAGAAACTTAAAAAGACCCGAGATTTCGTCAAAGTGTTCATTATATTCTATACTTTGAGAAATTTATAGAAAGTATTTTTTTTTCTGAAATGACCTTAAAGTAAATGAATGGGTTTGTTGAACTAATAAGGAAAATTTGAAGCCATGTAAACGGTTTAGTAAATGAATATTGCAAGTAATTTTACTCACCAAAACACCAAGCTATGATAATAGTCAATAAAATCATCTTGATCAGTGAAGACTTTGTTCGATTCAGAATGGACAGGTCTACAAATTCTTAAATTTAATAGTCTGCTTTTTATTTTTGGCGAAATAAAATATATAGATAAATGTTTGATATTGAGTTAGTTTGATCTAAAATTTAGAAGTGGCCGAGCAACAAACATCTGTAGATTTCTCCAATGATTATCAGAGTCCGAACTTTAGTTTTATACACTTTGTTTGTTTGTATTGCAGTAGTTAACTAGATTAATGGGATTTTTTAATCAGCTTAAAGAAATAGGATACTAATTATAGTAAGGCAGATGGATCTCAAACAGCTCTTCAGATTCCTTGAAGGAACTCTTTTATTTTTTCTTATAACAAATTATAACCGATGCTTCTTTTGAAAATTAGTTCGGGTTGCGTTCCATGATTCTCCTTGGCTAGTTTCAGGACTTGAAAAAAATCAACAATAGGCCTTCAAGTCTCCTATGATTAATTAGTGTTTGATAAGGTATTTAATTTTAAAAGAATTGTTTTGTGCGAATCAAATATTTATTAAAATATTTCTTCTGGTACAAAAACAAAACAATAAATAAATCATGGGACATTATGTTTGAATAAATAAATCACGTGACACCATATTTGAATAATTTAGTTTTTCCGGTTTTCGTTTAACATCCATAGTTTTAATAATATTGAAAGTCTTAGAAACCTTGGAATTTTTTATTTTATTTAGGAAATCTTGTCACATACATTACTAGTGTGAGACTCATTGCCATTTTCTTTAAACTGAGAAACTGGCACACTATTAGACATAGTGTCTACAGGTTAATGTTGTCTGCTGCGTACATTGAAGTGTAAATAGAAGAAATATAGTCTGGTGATCAAACTTCAGTTGGACCATATTTCAACTTGTGAAAAAAAAAGATCCACGAAACATACTTCGTGATTGCAATAAAAGTTTTAATAGTCATGTTTAAGGTATGAGAAATGAATATTTTATTTACAAAAACATTTATCAAAAGCTAATGTATTACAAATGACTTTAATACGTTTTCTTATCATCTTTTAACCCACGTTTGTCTTTTATTAGAACGTGACATTTTCTAATTGTCATCAAATTTTTTGTTTCAGTGTAAAGAATATGTCTAAAGTGTTTTTTTTTTTAAATATAAATAGTCTATCTTCTGAGGTTTACAATTTAACAGACAAAAAAAAAGACAAATAGATGATAGTTAAACAGTGTTTTTTAGAAAACAGGAGAATTGGTAGCTTTAAAAGAAACACAACAACATGTAGGTTATACAGCCATGCAATCTTATGATTCAGCCGAACTATTCTAGTAGACCCTTCTGTATGATATAGCTTGTGTTATATATATATTTATATATACACTCTGAACATTCTGTCTGTACACTCAGTCATTTTGGAGAAGATCTGTTTACTATGAAGCTGTATCCACTTTCTATGAAAACAATCTGAGTCTTTAAAGAAAACGTTGATAACAATAAAATTTATGACGTGAAAACACCAAACGGAAGTTGTTCTTGACTCATACTTTGGAGTTTCATAGTCCAGCATGCTTCACTAGAAATTTGTTCTAGTGGTTAACGAAATATTCTACGTCAACCAACAATGTCGTTTTCTTTCTCTATCTTGTTTTCTTTTTATGAATTACTTTAATAATTTTGTACAGCATATGTCCAGCATATGTCGTGCGACTATCACCGATGACCTCCGCTCTGTTGACATAAACTGGGACGACGTCAATGCCGTTACAGCAGCGGCTACGGACAGAAACCACTGACAACTCTAAATGCTGCCTGATGCGCCGAACGGCGCTGGAGGATCTGAGGTCTAAAGTCTAAGTAAGTATGTCCAGCGCCGTGAGGTCAGAATACTGCATTCCTACTATCTAGCTTGACTTAACTTAGAATTTAGAAGAAGTCTCAAGTTTGTCGTGGGGCTTGCTTTGATGCAACCGACGCTATTAGTGATAAGACATTTATAATATACGCGAGATTCCCTATCAACAGTGAATTCAGAGTACCATACAGTTAAAATACAGTAGGCTACCATAAAGTACAAATACAGTACCATACAGTAAACATACAGTACCATACAGTAAACAAACAGTACCATACAGTAAACATACAGTACCATACAGTAAACATACAGTACCATACAGTAAACATACAGTACCATACAGTAAACATACAGTACCATACAGTAAACATACAGTACCATACAGTAAACATACAGTACCATACAGTAAACATACAGTACCATACACAGGGGTTGGCAACCTTTTCATGATAATGTGCCAAAGTAGGATTTCTAATTCATTCGGCGTGCCAACATTCTAAATTCATCCTGCTCTATCACTAAATTTCTTGTAGAAGAGAATTGCCCTGCCTAGTCTGGAACGCGTGCCGTGGGTTGCCGACCCTTGCCATACAGTACAGGCTCTGAGTGTCTAGCTTTAATAACATCATTGTAGCCTTGAAGTTACTTTAGTAGACATAATCCCACTGATCTATAATAAATATATTAAATAATCCCCTGAAATAATTTGTGTGTGTGCGGTAAAGTGAGGTTAGCGGAAACTACGAAACAGCCATTTTACTTCTCCTTCACTGATCAATATAAGCGAGTAAAAATATTCCAGTTGGAAAAAACACTTATAATTTAAATATTTTATATGATAAATAGGACTAACTGTAGTTTAACTTAGAGACTCATTCTTTTATGTATCTAATCCATTTTATTTATAGATCAGTGACATGACGAAAGAGAAAGTAGAATTGAATGTTAAAATATAACTTTTTTTTTTTGTTTCAGTTGAGTGATTCAGTACTCGGGGGGCGTCTTGGTGTTCATAGAACAGGATGTCACTGTAATTCCAAGAAAAGTATTACAAAATAATCTCGCAGTTTTAGTCTAGTCAAAAAGAAATATATAAAATATATACAATGGGAAGTTTCGTTATGAAAACTCGAAATAAAAACAGTATAGATTATAGATCCTTAAGCTGTTCGCTGTTTGTTACGTCGGCACGGTGGCCGAGCGGCAACTCGTTCGGCTGGCGTACTGACGTTTATGGGTTCGAATCCTGGAGAAGGCCCGGATTTGTTCCTCGGGCCTGGAGGGTGTCCTTGTCTACCCAGCTCTAATGGATACCTGACTTTTAAGTAGGGGTAAAGTAAAGTCGTGTGGGCATTGTGCTGGCCACACAATCCCCTAGTACTGATGAACGCAGCTTTACCGGCCCTATGCATCAATTTGGACTGACTGTTACTTTACTTAAGGAGGTATTGTAGCATTATTTACGTAAATATCTTCAAATAAACATTATTTATCGCACGTGGTAAGATCACGCCGATATTTGCTTAACGTAAAAACGTTCTAATTTAATGTGAAACATGTTTTTTTCCTAACGTATCTTAGTAACGGGACAACGGCCAACTATACTTAACTAACTAACGTGACATCATCCTGCTAGACAACAACCTTTTTAACGTGACGGTGTAGTTAATAAGTGACGTGACACGGTTATTGGTTGACGTGACAGTGGTATTGGTTGACGTGACACTGTTATTGGTTGACTTGACTTAATAATAACGTGATGTTTTCATGGCTGCTACAGGGCTCAGCTGTACTGTGGTATAACTTTAAGCCTAACGGCGACTCTGAGACGGAACTGCGACCTGCGACCTGTCCTCTGCTAGTTGGTGAAAACATTGGTAAGTTTCCAAGTATAGCTTTCAGTTTTGCTACAATAGTAAATTTTTTATCATTTTGTATGAGCTGAAAATATTTGTATCATTTTATGTGCTAAAACGTTTTAAAATGTTATTAGCGCTTTAAATGCTAGAAAGTATATATTTTTTTAATAATGAAATAAAATGGGGTATTTAAAAAGTATAAATGGAATCAACAATTTTAAGTTTGTAAGTATATATGCTGAAAGATAAGATTTATATATATATATTGCACGGTGGCCTAGCGGCAGAGCGTTCGGCATACCGAAGGTCCTGGGCCTGAATTCTGGTAAAGGCTAGGATGTTTTCCCCGGTCTGCAGGTTGTCATACAGTACCTGACTTTAGTTTAGGGGTAAAGTATAGACGGCTGAGCATTGTACTGGCCACACAATCCCTTGTATGCCTTGGCCACAGATAGTGGCTTCACATACTTAACTGATGAACATTATTGGTTATAAATACATTTGTAATTGTGTCTGTGATCTTTTTTTTTTTCATTAATTTTACACCCTTCAATATTCCCAAAAACATGTTTTTCTTTATTGTTTACAGTTATCGAAAAAGTATTTTGGCGACTCGGCACGATGTCGAAATAAGGTCGCAAGAAGAAACCGTCCAACTTGTCGGCCATGGGCTAACTCTCCCACAAAATCTAAGGGTTAACTTATCATCTTTTTCTGTCGTTATGAATGTGTGTGTGTGTGTGTTCTTTTTTTTGGGGGGATGTGTTTGCGCTGCTTCCAACATGTCTAGATACCGGCATTTCATTAACTGGACGTTAATCACGACGGAGCCTTAGCTCGAAGGATTCAAATTTATTATGATTCGGATAATTGAAAGAGACTCTAGCGCAGAGATCGGCAACCTTCTGATACAAGTGTGCCAAAGCTTGATTTTTAAGTTAATTCAGTGTGCTAGCAACCTAAAAGTCAACCTTCTCTGACTGTAAATTTTTTGTAAAAAAGACTTGAATTACCATTTTGGAAAATTGCTCTGTGTGGCAAAGTTGGCACGCGTGCCGTATGTTGCCGACCCCTGATCTAGTGGATACGTTATAAATGTTTCTTTTATGTGAATTAACACAAATAATTTTGTTTAAACAACAACAACAACAATATATTGACATAGTAATCAGTCTATAGATTCCAGAAATTTTGAGTTCAAATGTTTTGTTTGTAATTCGGATATTTGTCTGTGTGTGATGTATAGATATTTTTTTATCATTTGATTTAGTAAAATTTGCTACAAACTGGTTTTAGCATTTGAATAGAATAAATATCATTTAATTTGTTCTAGTGTTGCTTTTTTAAATTTATGTCTGGCTATTATCAACTATTTTACAAACATTAAATGCCGTTAAAAAAACATTCGCATACTTAGTGAATATAATTTATTTCGCGGTCCTTACACTAGATTGTACTTTACTTTACACTAGATTAGATAAATAATATTCTTTCATTCGGTTCTAAAACCCGCTGATTTTTTATTATTTTTTATTTTCTTTATAAAAAGAATATATAGCTTTTATTTTCAGATTTAGTTTAAATCGTGAAGTTTCTCGGCATTTTAAGTTTTTCTAATTATTTTTATATCAGTATCTCTCCGAGTGGCATTCGAGCATGGAAGGGGTTGCCTGAACAAAACAGGAAAACCAGTAACTTAACATAATTTGAAACATTAATAAAGATCCAAGACTAAACACGAAACACGGAGGATTATAGAAGTAGCGTCTGTAATATATAAGATACGATAAGACTATATATTTATATTGTACATTTTTGTTTATTTTATTGTATTTGTAATTTAAAAAAATGAAAAATAAAAAATAAAAATTTTGTTTTTTTACTGAAGACATTCAGGAAATTAATTTTAACAAATTTTGTAATCGGGTAAAAATAGGTAGGCCTAAGTCATTTTATTTAACAAAAAAAAAGCAAATAATTGCCGGACTAAGTGAAATAAAAAATTTTTTTTAGACTTATTGGAGAATAGAACTCGCTTAGATCGCATGGCAGTTTCGATACGATATTCACTTAGCTAGCGAGGACACATGAGCTAAGTCAAATTGCAAAGGTAAAATATAAGGCAATAAGGTCACATGCCTTTAAGAGTTTTATATATATAAAGATTTAGGGCCCTAAGTAACGTTAAGAGTCGAAATAAAATAATACAAAGTAATGTTGACCTTTAAATTTCTGTCATTTGAAAATATATGTAAACTATGGTAAAATCAATAATGTGATACTACTAAAGAATCTATGTAAACAATGTTGAAAATTAATAATGTGATACTACTAAAGAATCTATGTAAACATTGTTGAAAATCAATAATGTAATACTACTAAAGAATCTATGTAAACAATGTTGAAAATTAATAATGTGATACTACTAAAGAATCTATGTAAACATTGTTGAAAATCAATAATGTAATACTACTAAAGAATCTATGTAAACAATGTTGAAAATCAATAATGTAATACTACTAAAGAATCTATGTAAACATTGTTGAAATTCAATAATGTAATACTACTAAAGAATCTATGTAAACAATGTTGAAAATCAATAATGTAATACTACTAAACAATCTATGTAAACAATGTTGAAAATTAATAATGTAATATTACTAAAGAATGTATGTAAACAATGGTAAAATCAATAATGTGATACTACTAAAGAATCTATGCAAACAATGGTAAAATCAATCATGTGATACTACTAAAGAATCTAATCTATGTAAACAATGGTAAAATCAATCATGTGATACTACTAAAGAATCTAATCTATGTAAACAATGGTAAAATCAATCATGTGATACTACTAAACAATTTATGTAAACAATGGTAAAATCAATAATGTGATACTACTAAACAATCTATGTAAACAATGGTAAAATCAATAATGTGATACTACTAAACAATCTATGTAAACAATGGTAAAATCAATAATGTGATACTAATAAAGAATCTAATCTATGTAAACAATGGTAAAATCAATAATGTGTTACTACTAAAGAATCTAATCTATGTAAACAATGGTAAAATCAATAATGTGATACTACTAAAGAATCTATGTAAACAATAGTAAAATCAATAATGTGATACTACTAAAGAATCTATGTAAACAATGGTAAAATCAATAATGTGTTACTACTAAAGAATCTAATCTATGTAAATAATGGTAAAATCAATAATGTGATACTACTTAAGAATCTATGTAAACAAATGCAAAAATCAATAATGTGATACTACTAAAGAATCTATGTAAACAATAGTAAAATCAATAATGTGATACTACTAAAGAATCTATGTAAACAATGGTAAAATCAATAATGTGATACTACTAAAGAATCAGAAGCCCGTTTAGGTCTACCCAGGGCCGGCTCTAGGTTTTTTGACGCCCTAGGCGAAACAAGTTATACCCACTCATTTTAGTGCAGCGTTAGGTCATACTTTTCTATTTTCTAAAACAACTTAAATAAAATACCCTTCGCCTTTCATTATCTAGTATTTCGTCTGCCCATGATAGTAATGCGCAAAAGTACTAATCTTAAATTTAGTTAATTTTTTTAATCTTTAAATTTAAAACAAATCGTCATTTGTGCACAACCCCCCCCCCCCCATTTCGCGCCCTACGCAGCCCGCCTAAGTTGCCTATATGGGCGAGCCGGCCTGGGGCCTACCCTTTCACTGTTAAAATGTTTCTTACAATGTAGTAGAGCTCTCTAGGGCGGACTAGGATTTAAATAGCCACTTGACAGTAAATAGGTTGAAAATTTACAGAGTGCTAAGAGCGATGTTCTTTCGACAAAGTTAGGCCTATTAAGTTATTTAACAAAATGTAATCTTTCGTCGATTTATTTATCTTTATAGGGGACTTCCAAGTCTTTTATAGTCTGTTAGTCTTCTCTGGGTTATTGCTGAATGCGGGTAGAGCTTTATAAGCTTCAAGAAAGAGCTTCCATCCCTATAAAAACATACCAGCATCGGCGCGGTTTAGCGATTGTAAGGTTTATCGGCGGCCATATTAGACATAGGGCTTTCCCTAATCATGTCCTCATGCAGTTGCCCAAACGAATTAGGAATCTGTTCGCTTATGGGTTTTGAATACGATCGACTTAAAAAAAACAAATTGTTACACATAATAGCTCGGATAAGACGATATCGCGACAGGACTATAATACTAGGGTCGGCGCCATACGGGTAGCATCTCTTTATGAAGTACAAAATTGAGATGTAAATCAAACCCACATATAGAAGTTAGGGTTTATAGTTCGAGTTCGGTGTGTTCGGTTCGGGTTCAATTCCCATCTCTACTACAAAAGTGCATAAAGGTCTATCGATTTTCTCGATGTTGAAAATTCCACAAAATTCCCCAATGTCCTCTTTTTGTCAAAGAATAGGTAACTACCTCATTTTATAAATCTTCATCTATATCACATAGCAGACAATCATAGGCTTTATTATTCACTGAGACTATAACTTGTTAAAGGCGACACCATCAATGTGATGACAGGGGTCTTAGGATCCAGTCTCACACTGCTAACCTTAGGTGTGTGGTTGTGTTTTCGTAGTCTAGGAAGTTGTCCGTTAAGGGGATGGCCTCTGAAGTGCTTAAAATTTATGTGCTGCTGTCAAACAATATTTATATTGTTGAAAATTTTGGGCAATATTTTACTAAAGATAATCTTACCTGGTGACATATTCTATTCTATAACGTTGACACATATAACAACAATAGACATTTACTTATCAATAAATCTATGAGAGGTAAATAATTCTCTAAAATTTATTTCAATGATAAAACAGTAATATCAAGCATGTGTGAGTAAATAAAACACATTGATCAATTATTAATAATAAAAACATAATAAATTATAATCCACATAGTATTATGATGAAAGTGAATCATATTAAACAAGAAGTCCAATAACTAAACAGAATAATAAATAATTTGAAATACAAAATGTACAAACCGACCTAATCCAAGCATTATGAGAAATGTAGTTTTCAGAAATAGCTATTATAAACTGAATCTCAGCTATTGGTTAAAGGATTATTAAGCTAGTCTAAACCTAATACTCTACTGCATAAGTCAGGTGAGGGGCTAGGAGGAGTGGGTGTAAGACGCTTTATGTCGCCCATTTTTAACCCTTACAGTCCCTGGCGCGTATATAGCGGAACTGAAGGCAGCATAGATAGAAGTAGGTCGGTACGGGAAGGGTTAAATCCAAAGTGTATGTTGGTTGTTTGTGAGTAAAAGCTAGAGAGAGATAAGTATCTCCAGCAGAATAATGGGGGAGGAAAAGATGGTGGCAGGGGGGGAGTCAACATACCCTTGGCCGGGCGTAAAGCGCCCATAATGATGGGTCTGCAGCTTCTGATGTCGCTTTTAGAGGTTATTTAAAAATTGATGAAGTCACGTGACGGGGGGGGGGCTGGACTAGGCCGAAGGGAGGTGTGGATCAAACAAGTTGTGATTCTGGGAGAATATCCTGTTCATTATTAAGCGTAAGAGCGTTTTCTTTTCAGTAGAACAACCATTGAATAAATGTATCAGAAAACATAGTTGGAGCTTACATTAAAATACAAAATTATTGTAATAGGCATAATTACATGATAATGATATTCACTCTCATGATTTCCTACAATATTTTCTTGTGTCTGGCCTCTAAGCGCCATTAAATGAGCATTGGTATTATATATATTCCTTCATCCGTTAGTTAAATAACTTATTCTGCAAACAGCAAGGCATCAACATGTTTGGGAAATATTGAAATTGATGTGTTAAAAGTTACTTTAAGTATTGGTTTAACTATCGTTGTTTATATTATATATTGATTAGTTTAGAATGTTTAAAATGAATATATTAAATAAACTGTATAGTGCAGGTAGAGTATAAATAATTGGATTCAGTGCAGAGTTTATTGGTAGTACAAATACAGCAATCCAGGCGTAAACTTCACGGTTAAAGAGATGACCATATACTGAAAGAATACCAAGTATTCCAACAGGAAACCAGCAACAAAAATCTGTCAAAGCAACAAAAGCCAGTTTTAGGGCCACTGTCCTTTCTTGTAAACTCCTTTGGCGGTTCTGATTGACGAGTGCATTCGACCTGTTGGTTTTTATTAAATTTATAAATATCATCAACTGACCAACGACTATTAACAAACACAATACAAACTTTAGACCAACGTAAACAATAAAAGAAAATATCCATCCTTTATATTGTGTAGAACTAAGTGGTAGAGCCAGACACAAACCATTAGATGAATAAAATTCCCAGTCTGATACGACAGCAGGAACTAAGGCCAATACAAAACTCACCAGCCAAACTAATGTAAATGATACAAGTTTGGTAGTTTTAGAAAATCTATGTTCACCAAATAGGTAAGTGATTTTAAAGTAACGATCTAGAGTTATTAAACAAATGAAGAATGTGGAGGACTCACTTGAAAGCGTTGATAGAATTCCCAAAACTTGACACATAAAACTATTTCTCCAAGAAAAGTCTTCTAATACATAAACGTCATTAAAGTAAACATCTACAATTGCAATGATAATTAAGTAAACTCCCATAAATGAATCAGAAACCGCCAAGCCTGTTATAAAAAGTCCATAGGCTTGTTTGAATATTTCTCTGTTCCAACCAATTCTATAAATCAATACAGAAACGTTTCCAACTAAAGTCAAGATTCCAACACTCCAGATGATGATTCTCTTAAATGTGTCACCAACTAGGTGTTTACATGAAGAGATAATGTCAAGAGGTGCAAAACATTTGTCAACGTCCATATTAGAATTTAAAATTTGTGGACAACACATTACATAGTCGCTAGCCCTTAACTCAAATTGAATAGTTAACCCTCTAAAAAAATCTTTTTCTAGATATTGAGTGGAAAACCCTTGAATAAACAAAGTGTCAAGTTTAAAGTTATTGGGAATCCCCAGACTTTTAAATTTATTAATTAATGTAAAACTTAAATTTAAATGACTTAAATGTGTCAAGCTATAAAAGGCGTTAGGCCTCAATGCAGATATATTTGTATGTGACAAGTCAATAATTTCTAACAGTTTAGGGAATGTCAAATTCTCATTTATTATGAGATTTTCACTGTGTGAAAGATTTAAGTATTTCAATTTACGGAATGATTCTATAGATTTGAAATTATTACAATGAGATAGAAAATTATTACTAAGATCTAAAATTTTAAGCTCCTTAAACTCCAAGTGTTGAAACTCTTGATCAAAATTATAAATTTTACATTTGCTTCCGTACAACGCGACAAAATATATTAAAGGAACAATTTTTGTCAATTCCACATCGTAATCAAACCTATAAGCATTTAATTGTTTTAAAAGAAGCAGATCGATGCTATAATATTTTACGTTCAGTACCGTGTCTATCCTATTTCTTTCTCTAGTCTCTGTTATACTTGACACACAAATATAGTTCTGTGGACAGACAATCTTGCATATAAATCTGCTTTCGTTCATTCTCGGATAAAAAGATTTGAAGGTTATGGAATCAATGCACAAGTCTCTTACTACAAAGCTAATGTTTACTTCAATATAGTTTGCGAAATTGTCAGTCGAATTCCCATCTTCAACTAAAGCACAATCATAAGAATGAGCCCGTATCGCATAAGGAAAAACACAAGATGAATCTATGCATTTGAAAAAGGGTTCTGGGCAAGTGAAATTTTCACAGTTGAGTAAATTAGAATTATCACTACATTTGCCTTTAGGATCTTTTATACATTTATAAAAATGTTGGTCTTCATTAGTTCTACATTGAAAAAATTCCAGATCGAGATTTAAATTGACAACATGTGCTGGACATTGACCTTTAACCTGATGGACTTCTCTTTGGTCTAAACAATAAATTGTAACATTTGTATTGGAATTGATGTCAACAGTGTCATTTGTTACTTTTGATTGACATTCAGTATAATTGTTACGTTTAGAAATGTCAATGGTTTTAAATGTATAAAAATTGTCAAGTCCTTTTGATAGACTGCTAATAGAAATTTTCATATTGGCATTTGTTTCATTTCTGACATTATGGGTTAAACCTTTACCGCAAAGATAACTTTCTAATAAATTGTTGAAAGCATGGTTCTTCCCGCTGCATTGTCCATACGTAAGATTTGATAATATTGTAATATCATTTGATAAGATATGTGTGAAAGAGTCACCATCCACAACCCACATGTCGTCAGATGACCTTTGTGGTTGATTAGAAGACCAGGTCTGGGTTTTCTTGACTGTAGTGTCTCTACAAACCGCCAACGTGTTTGGTATTTTTGTCTGGCAGTCTATTTTTTCTAGATACCTTCCATTATTGTAGAACTCGTCTGCGAGCGATCGAGCATTTTTCAAGCCAGTCAATTTCAAAGAAAAGCATCCTTTAGAATCTTCAAATTTGAAAGGTATGAAGAATGCGTAGGGTTTGTCGGTGTTCCATACAAGTCTGAGGGCGTCTGTGTCAATTTCAATAATAACACGACATCCAAGATGAATATTGACTTCATGATTACTGCTGTTGGCAAAATAGAGGTGCATTATCATTTCAAAAAAGTGAATCACCTCGTCATACGTTTCCAATGCAACGATATAGTTGTTGTGATGTAACCTGCAATAGCATTCTGCGCCCCAGTTATCTAAATCTTGCAATTGTCTGGCTATATAAAACGTTGAGTCAAAATAT
Source organism: Anisus vortex (assembly GCA_949126835.1). NCBI lineage: Eukaryota > Metazoa > Mollusca > Gastropoda > Planorbidae > Anisus > Anisus vortex. The sequence goes on from OX421504.1 coordinate 37,208,352, forward strand.
TTTCCACCCGTGTATGTAGAAGTAAAATCGACGTGAACCAAATCACAAATGTGAGGGAAGATGTCATCCATGTTTAAATCTTTAAAAGACGGTGTATAGTAGACATAGTCCAGCGGAATCTTCTTCTTAGAAGATTGTATTATAAAAAATCGCTTAATATCAATGTTCTCCTGTAGTTCACTTTCGATCGTGCTGTTGATAAACTTCTCCTCTTTTTCGGTTATGTTATAAATAAATATTACGCTCAAATCAAATGAACAGTTAACTGTATACAAATCCGCCCATTCGTTCGTGAGCTTCATGACGCTAGAAATAGATAAAAGCCCATTACACTCAGCATCAGAGATTGAGTCAAGATTCAATTCCCAAATACTCTCGTTTCCAGCACTATATTGTAATTTACGCATTTTGCCTTTTGTGTGCGTTTTGAAATACTTCGTAGCCGCTGTCGTAAAATGTACTTGTTCTTTAAATTCATTTTCACAATCGAAAACGTAGAAGAGACTTTTCCATTTCGCGTTGCACCTATCTAGGGGGAATAACTTGGCAGGATCTGTGGAGAAAAGAAATATGTTATTCAGGACAATTAGACTTCTGTTTGAAGAGATTTTTTTTAGTTGGGCACTGTCCATAAAGTATGTCACGCTATTTTAGACCAATTTTGACCCCCTCCCCCCTCCCTGTCACAAACTGTCACAAATCTCGGACCCCCCCCCCCACTAAAGTATGTCACACTTTCGAACATTTTTAATTTTTAATTAACACCTATTTAAAATTTAATCTAAAACACACTTCACTATTCAACAGTATCAAAATATAAAATTTCCACTTTAAAGAACTATCACATTATTAAAATGACTTAATAGTAGAATAGTTAATTGTCAACAGTTGTCACATTTATGCATTAAAGCAGTAACTCAATCTATATTGAATTTGAAACAGAAAATTGCACAAATAAGACTAGACAATTATATAATACACATCATTTATCTGCTGCTTAAAATTTTTCATTTACAATAGGTGAGGTCAAGTTTTAGATAATCTTCCGATTATGCAATCTTTTTACACAGGATAAGATGCGTTTTGTCTTATTCTGGAACAGTTTGGGTTGGCACATTCTCCCGAGCCTGCATGAGCTCTGTGCTGTCCTACATGTTTCTTCAACATTGTTTGTGAGGCAAAGTATAAGTGGCATACTTTGCAAATTCGATCAAATAATTCAAATGTTTCACAAAATTTGTGCAAATTATTTTTAAAGCTGTCAAATTCTACTACGAAATAAATTAGAAATAGAATAAAAAATAAAAAAATGTGTGACGTCACACATGGCCCGTCAAAAACTGTCACACTTTTTTACACCCCCTCCCTCCCCCTGGAGCGTGACATACTTTATGGACGGCCCCTTGACCTCTGTTCTGCTATATCAACAATATGCAAATTTTGAAATCAACTTCCCATTCAAAATAGGCAAACAAGCGCTACTTTTACTTTCATAAAGAACTTACAAGCTCATTATTTCAATATTTACCTTAGATACCATGCTTTAGACTACAACTGTCTAACTTTTATGTTAGGTCGTTTAATGCTTCATATTTTTCCTTAGTCCTATGTCTGTAAAGTTTTATATCATCATTTAATTATATATTTCTTAGCCTAGAGATTATATCCGTGTTCTTAGTTGTATGTTAAATGCGCTCTGGGCTTACATTATGTTTGTTGGCAGCGCTATACAAATATTATTATTATTAACGATATATACTTGAACAAAATGCAAAACATGTTGTCAATTGTTGCTTGGCAATATTTATTTTAGTTTTAAAAAACTTCACCTTATGGCTGGGGGTGAAAGAACATCGAAGAAGGTAAAGACTAAGCTTATAGGCTCCCCCTGAGTAACTTCAACTCCGTAGAACTTAATATCATTTAAAACATTAATCAAAATACAAGACTAGTGTCGGACAACGGATGAGCGTAGGACGTAATAATATTCCTTATAGAAGTAGCGTATCAAATATATAAGAACAGATACGAATGATTTCTAGGTAATAATAAGTAACATAAAAGTCAGCGTTATTGGCTGCGCACGGAAAAAACAACAATTAAGCTCTAAAAATACAGCAAGCGTCCATCTAATTATAGTCTTTGATAATATATATCTTTAAGGATGCGGTTTCTCAGAGATCGTATTCCTCCATTCTCTATATGTTATCATAGCTTGGTCGGTTGTAAATAAAAATCAAAGATATAATTAAGATAGCATTACATCCCAGTTTTGATATGTATGGAGACCGGCACTTGTGAAGAGGCGTATTTATAGTCAATATTTCTTCTGTAAACAGATTTTAATTTGTCATGTTTGAACTTTTCAATAACTCTCGCTATTTCATTGTTCCAATAATTATTTCAAGCATTTTAATGTGAAATAGCCTCCACATCGTCTTTCCTCGGCAAACAATGGGGATATTTATACTTGAAATCACTAATGAAAAAACATTTAAAACAGTAGTCAAAATATTGTATTTCTCCCTTAACCATGTCTTCTCAAATTTTTTATGTGTTAAGCGTTTGATTTATTGCCTATGTTTAAAAATGAGATATTTTAACGAAATATACAAACCTACCATTAACAACGTCAATTGAACTTTATCTTTACCTATCCTTTAGCAATTTTCAACCAATAACAGATTTTATTTTTTTAGCCCAAAGCTAAAGCTCCACCCAGCTGGAACACCACGTCGTATCGACGGGAAAGCCACGTGGCGTCCAAACCACAATTTACTTATTTTTTGGGTGACTTTCGCAAATCTAAATGACGTCGAAGCTCCGTAAAATCTCGGCCAAACCACGTAGTAAAGTCACTCAAAGCAAAGTGAATTATCCCTCCAAATACACCAAATGTTCTTATAATAGAAAATGTAGATTCAAATTAAAGTTTGTCACCATCAAGCGGTCTAGGTAGTAGCAAGTTAGTTGGAAAAAAAAAATTTAAAATGAGTTCCGGCCCTTTGCATGAAACATTTTTTTCAACATTATTATACTTTTTGTGTTATAAAAGTCAATTAAAAAAGTTCCTTATTAATATATATTTCATTATGAAATATATAATTATTTATATTATTGACTAGTTAATATATCAATGTTTTTATTAAGTATTTAAAAAAAGGATATTTTTGTTTTAGCTTAAAAAACGAAAGTTGGAACCAGCATTAATATCTATAAAAAGATAGCCATGGGAAAACATTTGGCTGGTCATTAATTAATTCAATTTAATAATTATATAACATTCTCTTATTTCTACTTAATGTGTACAGAATGCTTTTTGATTGCGTAATTAATAATAATAATAATAATAATAATAATGGTTATTTATATAGCGCTTGTATTTATGGTATTAAATTTATATAGCGCTTGTATTTATGCTATTAAATTTATATAGCGCTTGCATTTATGATATTAAATTTATATAGCGCTTGTATTTATGATATTAAATTTATATAGCGCTTGTATTTATGATATTAAATTTAGGCCTAGCAGGCTCAATAAGTAAAGTGAAGCAGCGTTCACCAGTTTTTGTGGCCACGGCGTACTAGGTGATTGTGTGGCCACGGCTTACTTGGTGAGTGTGTGGCCACGGCTTACTTGGTGAGTGTGTGGCCACGGCTTACTTGGTGAGTGTGTGGCCACGGCTTACTTGGTGAGTGTGTGGCCACGGCTTACTTGGTGAGTGTGTGGCCACGGCTTACTTGGTGAGTGTGTGGCCACGGCTTACTTGGTGAGTGTGTGGCCACGGCTTACTTGGTGAGTGTGTGGCCACGGCTTACAGAAAAGACTCGAAACACCTTGTAGTGTGTCAGCTTGAGCTTTTCTTTTAGTTCTTATAATAAAATGATGCGTGATTATAGTCATAAATTCAATACTTAAACATTTTAAGGCCCGCTGACCTAGATCACGTCGTAGATAAAAAAAATTATCTTCAAGACAGTAAATAATGTTACGTGCACTTTTATGTTTAAATTGTTACGTGCACTTTTATGTTTAAATGTTAAATTCCAGATCTTTTATGACTCGACACACATGAGGTTTCAAAATATAAGTTTAATCTAGATAAAATAGTTTACAGCTTCAGTCCTTACATCACATTCGAAATCAATTCACATTATCAACTCTCTTGCCACAAGTAAAAAATCCATCTCCCTAAAATAACACATACACCCTTTTTAAGAATGGACCTGGAGTACTCGTGTTCATAAAAAACTTTTTTATAACCTTTTTTTTTTTGTGCTACTCGGCGACCAGAAATATGACTGTAACAAATACTAATCTTAGTGTAGACAGGTGGTCTACAAGGTGTTTTGTACTGTTCTCATTATATTTTGTTTTAATTTCATAACAAAGCACAGTTAAGTTTTTAACTAATTATACTGGAGCGCTTTTTCAGGTTGTTTGAATCCGATTGGCTGCGGGTCAATAAATTTTATTGGTCAGTGATAGTGTTTGGGTCGCCCTATTTAATCTCCCTTCCGGTTAGTTGTTTGGCCTTCTATTGGTGGTGGTCGTTGAAAGTGGCATACTAGTCTCGTAAGTTTAATTATAACATTTTTCTATTGCTTTTTTGATGTAAAATAAGTATTCTAAACTGTAGATTAATATCTTAACATTGGTGATGGATTAAGATGAGTTAATATTATGTCCGATTGTTTAGATAGCATATAGATTTTAGTATGATTTACGATCACTGAATTAAACCAGAGCGGCGACCATGTTGAATGATATCGGTCAGCCCAACGTGTTTATCGCATTGAATTTATGTAAAGATTATTATTTTTTACTTAATGTTTTTCTATTTTTTATTCTTATATTTATATACCTTAGGTCGGATAAAACCTACCTTGTTGGTCTCTGGTTATATATTATTTTTAAGTTAGATGTTAGAAATTGCTAGGTCTCTTGTATATATTTATTCTCTTGTTATATGTTGGTTTTAAGTTAGATGTTAGAAATTGCTAGGTCTCTTGTATATATTTTCTTAGTTAGATATTAGATAGTGTGTTAAGTGATGAGAAGATTTGAATCATGATTTTGTAGTATGTGAATTAAGAGTTGGTAGAGATTGTGATTTATTTAGTTAGAAATGGCGCTGGTAGACGATGGATTTATTTAGTTGTTGTTGATATTGATGGTTAGGGCTTATATTTGAATAAACTTGTGTATTATGAAAAATTTATTGGTTCCCTTGATAGATACATTGTTGTAGTGTGCGTGGTTTATGTTTGTTTATTTGTGGTTTGCTGTTCTGTGTTTAGCTTAGTGTAGTTTTAGTAGTTTAGTAGAGTCTAGTATTTAGTATAGTTAGCTAGTAATTGTAGTTTTTAGTATTGGTTCATCCAGGTAGCTAACCCTACCTGCCTACCACAATATAGGTATGTACAGATATACCCGTCCCCTCCCCTTGTATATAATGTATATGTAAATATAAAGTGAAAGAGTGTGTGTGTTATTGAATTATATAACACACACAATTAAATTAATATACATATAATAATAATTAATTTGAAATACAAAATGTACAAACCGACCTAAACAAAGCATTATGAGAAATGTAGTTTTCAGGAAATAGCTATTATAAACTGAATCTCAGCTATTTAAGGATTATTAAGCTAGTCTAATCCTAATATTCTACTGCATAAGTCAGGGGAGAGGTTAGAAGAAGTGAGTGTCGCCCATTTTTAAGACAAACGTATATGAGTGGTTTGTAATGAAATGCTAGAAAGATCAGTGTCTTTAACAGAATAATGGGGGAGACAAAGACGGTGTGTATAGGGGGGGGTGAAGTCGACATATCCTTGGCCGGCGCAGAGCGTCCATAATGATGGGGGTGCAGCTTCTGATGTCGCCTTAAGAGGTTGAGTAATACTCGGGAATACGTGAAAGGTGGCTGGACTACGGCCGATGGGAGGGGTGGCTGAAACAAATTGTGGTGCTGGGAGAAGATGTAGGTCATTATGAGTCGTAAGTGGGTTTTCTTGTCAGTAGAACAAACATTGATTGAATGTATCAGAAAAACTAATTGGAGCTTACATTAAAATAGAAAATTATTGTAATAAACATAATTACATGATAATTATATTATTATTCACTCTCATGACTTCCTACAATATTTTCTTGTGTCTGGCCTCCAACCGCCCCTTAAATGAGCATTGGTATTTTAAACATTGCTTCAACCTTCAATATATCAACATATTTGAGAAATATTGAAATCGACGTGTTAAAAGTTACTTTAAGTATTGGTTTAACTATCGTTGTTTTATATTATATAGTGGTTAGTTTAGAATATTTAAACTGAATGTATTAAATAAAATGTATAGAGCAGGTAGAGTATAAATAATTGGATTCAATGCAGAGTTTAACTATCGTTGTTTATGTTCTATATTGATTAATTTAGAATGTTTGAAATGAATTTATTAAGTAAACTGTATAGAGCAGGTAGAGTATAAATAATTGGATTCAATGCAGAGTTTAACTATCGTTGTTTATGTTCTATATTGATTAATTTAGAATGTTTGAAATGAATTTATTAAGTAAACTGTATAGAGCAGGTAGAGTATAAATAATTGGATTCAATGCAGAGTTTATTGGTAGTACAAATACAGCAATCCAAGCGTAAACTTCACGGTTAAAGAGATGACCATATACTGAAAGAATACCAAGTATTCCAACAGGAAACCAGCAACAAAAATCTGTCAGAGCAACAAAAGCCAGTTTTAAGGCCACTGTCCTTTCTTGTAAACTCCTTTGGTGGTTCTGATTTACGAGTGCATTCGACCTGTTGGTTTTAATTAAATTTATAAATATCATCAACTGACCAACGACTATTAACAAACACAACAGAAAATTTAGACCAACGTAAACAATAAAAGAAAATATCCATCCTTTATATTGTGTAGAACTAAATGGTAGAGCCAGACACAAACCATTAGATGAATAAATTTCCCAGTCTGATACAACAACAGGAACTAAGGCCAATACAAAACTCACCAGCCAAACTAATGTAAATGATACAAGTTTAGTAGTTTTAGAAAATCTATGTTCACCAAATGGGTAAGTGATTTTAAAGTAACGATCTAGAGTTATTAAACAAATGAAGAATGTGGAGGACTCACTTGAAAGCGTTGAAAGACTTCCCAAAACTGGACACATTAAACTATTTCTCCAAGCAAAGTCTTCTAATACATAAACGTCTTTAAAGTGAACATCTACAATTGCAATGATAATTAAGTAAACTCCCATAATTGAATCAGAAACTGCCAAGCCTGTTATAAAAAGTCCATAGGCGTGTTTGAATATTTCTCTGTTCCAACCAATTCTATAAATCAATACAGAACCGTTTCCAACTAAAGTCAAGATTCCAACACTCCAGATGATAATTCTCTTCAATGTGTCACCAACAAGATGTTTACATGAAGAGAAGATATCAAGAGGTGCAAAACATTTGTCAACGTCAATATTAGGATTTAAAATTTGTGGACAACACATTACATAGTCGCTAGCCCTTAACTCAAATTGAATGGTTAATCTTCTAAAAAAATCTTTTTCTAGATATTGAGTGGAAAACCCTAGAATATACAAAGTGTCAAGTTTAAAGTTTTTGGGTATCCCCAGACCTTTGAATTTATTAATTAATGTAAAACTTAAATTCAAATGTCTTAGATATGTTAAACTAAAAAATGCGTCATGCTTCAATGCAGATATCTTTGTATATGACAAATCAATAATTTCTAACAATTTAGGGAATGTAAAATTGTGATCTATTACGAGATTTTCATTGTGTGAAAGGTTCAAGTATTTCAATTTGTTGAAGCTTTCTATGTACTTTATGTCATTACTATGAGTTAGAATATTATTACCTAAATCTAATATTATAAGTTCATCAAATCTCCAATTTTGAAATCCAGGATCCAAATTATAAATATTACATTTTCGTCCAACAAACGCAAAAATATTTATAAATGAAAACAATTTGTTAAAGATATAATCTGTATTTAAAATTATTAAATTGGGTAGTTCAAGAAGTTCCAAGCGAAAGCTAAAATATGAAATTTCAGTAAACGAGTGTGCTTCATCATCATTGTTTAGTTCCGTCCTACTAGACAGACATGTATAGTTCTGTGGACATTTGTTTTGGCAATAAAATCTGCTCTTGTTTGTAAATGCAAAAAGTAGTTCATTATAGCTAATTGAATCAATGCAAATGTTCCGAAAAATAAAGCTGAAGTTTGAATAAAAATGACGTCCGCTGTTGAGGTTACCGAAATTCTCATCTTCACCAAAGGTACAATCATCATGCGCATCGTAAATCACAAAAGGAAAAACACAGTAGGAATCTAAACATTTATAAAGGGGTTCTGGACAAGTAAAATTTTCACAGTTGAGTAAATTAGAATTATCACTACATTGGCCTTTAGGATCTTTAATACATTTATAAAAATGTTGGTCTTCATTAGTTCTACATTGAAAATATTCCAGATCGAGATTTAAATTGACAACATGGGCTGAACATTGACCTTTAACCTGAAGGACTTCTCTTTGGTCTAAACAATAAATTGTAACATTTGTAGTATTTGAACTGATGTCAACGGTGTCATTTGTTACTTTTGTTTGACATTCATTATAATTGTCACATTTAGAAATGTCTACAGTTTTAAAATATAAATAATCATGTTCTTTTGATAGTGCTGATATTGAAATAGTCATATCCATATTTACTACTATTTCGACTTCATTGTCATGACCACAAAGATAACTTTCTAATAAATTTTTTGCAGTTTTTGTTTTCACGATGCATTTGCCGTCTGTTATTTGCATGCTGTTTGGATTAGAAAATATATGGTCTATGAGATATGTAAAATATTCAGTGTCCACTAAGAACATATCCTCCCCAGCACCTTGTCCTAATTGATATGAAAACCAGCTGATATCATCAATGGGCTCGGAGCTTTCACAAACAACTAATGTGTTTGGCAATTTTAAATTGAATTCCCATTTTAACAGACTTCTTCCCAATTCGTAAGGTTCGTCTGCAAGTGTTTTAAAATCTTTTGGTTTAGTAAATTTTAAATAATATATTCCTGACCAATTTTCATATTTTAAAGGTAAGAAAAAAGAAAATGGTTTCTCATTTAACCATATAAGCTTTTTAATTTCTGAACTTTCCTCATCAAATTGTAAAGCGAGAAAGACATTGATTTCATTATCTTCTGTGTTGTTGGCGAATATGTTCATTAAATTTTCAAATAGGAAA